>CM065375.1:2632500-2980000 GCA_033032245.1 Poecilia picta
GGACGCCATCTCCGAGCTGGGATCATGACAGTCCGGGCTAAACGCAGCCCACGGTACCGGTTCACGGCAGCTAACTAACGGCTACAAGGAGGACCAGAGACAGGGGACACCGGGATATCCCCGGTTCTCCTTCAAACTTACTCCGGATTAGATCGTCTTGTTGGCGCCAAGAGGCCGCTGGAGGTCAGGACCGGTGCGCGGTGCTGCGGTGGCCAAGAACAACAGTAGACAGGTCGGTGTGCGGAGGGAGATCCTGCTACTTCTGTTGTTCAGATCAGCTGGAAACACCCCTCGCACTTCCGGTAACACGAAGGCCTTAAAGAGACAGGACAGCTAAAAGGCGCAGAAACGTGAACTGAACCAAGAGCACGTAGAGGTGTAGCAGACGATTCTGTTACCCCTTAAATCCAGGGACATTGAAGGTTGGGTCCGCCTGAACAAAATAAAAATAAGGAAACGAACTTGTATAAAATCCCTGAACGACTAAATTATGCAGCTTAATTAATAAATAATAAATGCTAAAGAGGGAAAATGTTAGTAATTTAAGAAAAATCTAGATTATGTCGAAATAATAGAAAAGCAATTTTTTTTAAATCTAATACTTTTCAAAATCAAATTTATGTGGCAAAAAAGTGCTTAAAAACACAAAAAAGAAATACAAAGTATTAGAATTTAGAGACAAATTGATTAAAGTTCTTTAGGCAAACTGTTACAAAAGAGAAATAGAATTTGTTTTAAGTGCCCGTGTCTTAAAATCAATCAAAATTTAGATTTTTAATTATTGTAAAACAATCAACACTAAATGTAAAAAATATACTTATACTTACCTGAAAGAAAACAAACATATTTTGTTGTTAATTGTTAATAGTTTTTAGCAATATTGGTCACCTGAGTAGTCCAAGTGACTCCTGTTTCCATCTCCAAAATGGCGGCCACGTTGACGTACAATGGAGCCAGGTCAGCCGAAAGGGGACCAAAAATCATTTGGACTAAGTAAAGTCCTGGTTCTCACTGTATTTGACAGACCGGGTAATTTTCTTTATAAAATACACAGTAATAAGCAACTAATTAAAGGGTCACATTCAAGCAGCACCAAAAGTAAATTTAAGCTACCCGTTTTGACTCTTAAAGCCGTTAAAACAACGGTTAACACCCGTGAAGCTGATGTGTCAGTTTCCTGGATCCTGTTGACACACAGTCGGTTGGGAACAAAGTCAGTATCTGACCATTGACAATATTCAACGTTACACCACATCAAGCTCCGCCCGCCTGAACTGCACCTCTCCGCAGGCTCAAATGTCCCGGTTTAAACAAGCGCACCCCTAATTTTCCAGACAAAAGATGACGTAATTTGTAATGGTCTCCAGACACTGGCAAGGAGAAGGAAAACCTGGACTATATATGTCATCAAAGCAATTTGTGAACAATTTCCCTCACTGAAACATGCGAGTTAAAGTGAAATATAGTGCTGAAAATGTACAAATATTTATACAAAATGGAATTTTTATTTCATCCAGGTGAATAAAATATGGTTACAGGTAGATTTAACTTTGTAAAATCTAACCTTCATGTATGTGTTAAAGATATTTTTTGAAATTCTGACGTTTACTCTGAAAAATATGGCCGACAGAAAATGTCCTGCTTTTCATTCCACTGTATGTTTATATATTTGTCAAGGCATTTAACACAGTTTGCAATAGAAAAACTAGGTAATGGTGACGCCTGGTCATGATAAATCACAAAAATTTTTTTTTTAGTGATTATCCACTTAATTTATTCAAGTTATCAGCTGGAGAAGAGTAGAAGAGATTGATTTTAAAAAACCAAACATAATACTGTAGATTTTTATAAATCCCACAAGGAACTGACAAATGATCCATTGTATTTGTTCAGTTTAAATTAATTTCATTAGAAGACACTGTAAATACAAATATTTGGACTGATGTATTTTATTAAAGCTGCTAAGCCTCACACCTTTGAGCTGAATACTCAAAGGAAAATCATTACTACGAGAGAACCTGAACACAAAACAAAGTTTTTAGTTCCAATGATGAAAATATTTTCTTTATATAAATCTGCCACAATAACATGTTTGATTCTGTTTAAGAAATTTAATTAAGCAGCAACCTCACCTGTAGCTTGTGTTTCTGAGGCCTGCTCTCTCTTTTTGAGGAAGCATAAAGGCTGACTACTTGGAGAACATCTAAGTAGATTAGTTTTCAAAGTTATGAAATTTTCTTCATTTTTAGACATTTAGAGATTTGTGCCATCTTAGTGGAAACATTCATGTCTTTGAGACCTGAAATCCATTTTAATGTATTTTCAGCCTCATCTTTGAAGCTTTGGAACCAAACAGACTTTAATAAAGTGTTTTGTTGTGTTTTTATTTTTCAGTTCTGGAATTGACCCTCAGATGAATCCTCTCCGGATGTTTGCCGATCTTCCTCCTGGTCTGCGGAAATCCAAACGGGGTCGTCCTGGATGTCTTGAGGAGATATCCACAAGCGGGCCGATGGGGTCGTGGCGAGGTCGCAGAAGGCTGCGTGGGAGGTTTGGCCGCTGGTCGTAGTCGCCCCCGATGATCCCTGGCAGCGGAGGGAAGAGGGGACGGGGCACCGTGGTGATGATGTCACGTATGGGGAAGGGCGGCAGGGAGTAGGGACGAATGTGATGTTGTACGTCTAAGCAGGTTTTGTAGGACTTTTTGTAAAGCTGTAAGAAATAAAACGAAATAGAATTCATCAGGAATCCCACAGCAACATCTGATTATCAGTGGCGAACTGACTAACATGACAAAATTAAAAGTTAAATAAACATCTTATATTACAAGATGGCTTTAAAGGATGGCCATTAATTTAGGCTCTTTGTCTGGATGAACAAAAAACTGTTGTCTCATTTTTAGCCTAACTTGGAAAATATGAATGCTAATATTGTAGGGCTGTTGTAAAAGAATATTTTAGCAATCGAGTACTCTGTAGAATATTTTAACGGTTAATCATGTAATCCCCTCTTTCCCTCTTCCTCTCCAATGGCAGAAAAGCTGCCATACTCCAACCAAGCATCGTGCAACACAATGCAACGACGCTCATTTGTCCCCCAAAACTTAATAAAACGCTGAACAGCCCTCTCTAATGGGGGCCAACGTTAGAGAGCTACAACCAAAATATGTTCTGGTTACTGAAACAATGCGAAGCTGACATATGTTTCAAAGAATCATTCAAAAAAAAATGTTACTTAAACTGTCATTAAGACGCGAAAAAATTGTACCGTTAATTTCTTGTTTTAGTGTTCAGCTTTTTAAAGCAGTCACTGCAGATGAGTGATTTCTGCTGCTCCTACCAGCCCATTGTGTTTGCTCCTAAGAAACGCCCATTTACTCTGAAACCCCACTGTGGTATGCAGACAACCCCCTCTTTCTCAATCAATGTCCTGCAGCACATGGTCTCACAGACAAGAGCTTCGCCTGGAGGAGAGGAAAAAGGCTCAGTGCTTTGTCTGCCGTTGTTTAGTGCGGTCGCATTATCAAAGTTTTCCTGAGGAAAAAATGGACAATCAGACAGTGAACAGCTGTGAGGATGTTGATGAGCTGCCCACGCAGATGGAGAGCGACTTCTCTGCGTCGGATGTTCCTGATTCAAGCTCTGAGCTAACATGTGAAGACGATCAATTTGACAGTGGAGATGAGCTGTAAGTGTGTTATATGAATGCTTTCTATTATTGTAGTGGGCTTTGTGTGATTGCCGAGCGAGTAACTGTTTCGGGGAGCTTGTAAGTTGTGAAGGAGAAAAGTATTTGAAAGATTATGATCTATTGTTGCTTGAAAAAGGTGTTAGTCCCTTTCCTGATTCACATTTGCATTTTTGTCACACTGCAGTGTTTCAGAAACACAAACCAATTTAAATATTAGTCAAAGACAACACATGTAAACACAAAGTCAGGTTTTAAATGAAGGTGTTTATTATTAATATAAAAACTATCGCCTTGTGGAAGTGCACCTCTGCTGAGATGGTAATACTAGCTACTTCTACATGCAAAGCTGGTAAAACTGTTGCCTTAATAAAGGAGCAATTAAAACTTTCTGATGGTGGAGTTTCAGAAAGAGCAGTTTTTAAAGAGACAGAGGTCCAATTTCAAGACGCTAAATTATGTCGTCAAATTTCTCTTATTTAATATATAGCACTTTTATAGCAAGTGAAGGTAACAGTTAACTTGATTATGAAATAAAATGGCACTACGTGCCAGGAAAATACATAATACTGCCCCTATAAAAAGTTTTTTGTGAATGAAAGTCTTACATTTACCTTTTGTCACAAATTAGGCCAAAGTTTGATGAAGAGTGGACACCAGCCAATCAGAAGATGAAAGAAGCTTCTTCGTCAGATGAAGATAATCTGGTAACTAGGACTCCCAAGCCCAGGAAGAGCCTGAAGGCGAAACGCAGACTTAAAGTGGACATGACACCGTCCCCGGCTGCAGAGCGGTGGCGTGGTGTAGATGAGCCGGACATAATGCCACCCCAGCCCACTTTCCGCCCATCCAGAACTCCGGGACCTCAGATTATAATGACGGCCCACTACAGCGCCATTGAGCTTTTCCAGCTGTTCTTCACAGTTGATGCCCTTCAGAATGTGTTGGTTAACACCAACGAGCATGGAAGAGCCCATCACTCAACAAAATCTTGGCCTTGGGTAGACATTACTCTGCAGGATTTGTTTGGCTTCATGTCTGTAGCCATTTACATGGGCTTGACCAAATGCCCATCTCTAACAGATTACTGGCGAGGGGGAAAACTGTACAACCTGCTTTTTCCCAAGTCGGTCATGTCGGGACGAAAGTGGCTCAGGATCCTTCATGCTCTCCATCTGAGCAGTGCTGCAGAGGATTCTGCAAACGAAGCTAAAAGAGGGACACCAGAATTTGACCGTCTCGGAAAACTAAAACCTCTTTACGATGAGATTAGAGAAGCATGCCGCCAAAACTACCATCCTCGCCAGGAGATTGCAATCGACGAGAGAATGGTTGCATCAAAAGCAAAGATTTCCTTCAAGCAGTACATGAAGGCCAAGCCGGTTCGCTGGGGCTTCAAACTGTTTGTCATTGCAGACTCAAGCAACGGATACACCTGGGACTTCTTCATTTATGAGGGCAAAAGACACAACACCAGTGGACAAAGTCTCAGCTACGATTCTGTGGTTAACCTTGTGAAAACGCCATTGCTGGGCACTGGCTACAAACTGTTTGTGGACAATTTTTACACCAGTCCCAAGCTGTTCCAAGACCTGCTGCAGAAGAGGATCTGGGCGTGTGGTACCATCAGAACACACCTGTCCGGGTTCCCCAGCTCAAAAATCAACGTCCTCGCTCGAAGGGATCCACGAGGAAGCATCCGCTGGATTCGTAACGGCTCACTCCTCTTCGTCCAGTGGAGAGACACCCGAGATGTGTCCCTCTGCTCCACCATGCACACCGCTCACAGCGGGGAAACGATCACTAGGACGCTGAAGGACAGCAGTGGACGCTGGACAAAGATGGACATCTCAATTCCTCCGGCTGTCAAAGAGTACAATCGGTATGGTGCGTTTCGTTTTTACGTCAATAACATTTTTCAAAATGTTATTTTGTGTTTTCTATTTTCTCTAAATTACTCAGGTGCATGGGAGGAGTGGACGTCTCTGATGCACTGATTGGCTACTATCAAGTCCTTCACAAAACCAGGAAGTGGTATAAGACATTCTTTTACCACTTCATTGACATCGCCATCGTGAATGCCTTCCTTCTCCACAAAGAGCTCTGCACCACTAAAGGACAAGCGCCGATGACCCAGAAGGCCTTCAGGGAGACACTGGCTGAGGAGTTGAAGCAGATGTGCAGCCAGGGAGCCAAATCGCCTCAACCAGAGGCGCCTCAACTAGAGCAGCATAATCCAAGTGCCTCACATCACCGGCTTCAGTACATCAGCGGACGTAGGTCCGAAGGCAGACAAAGATGTCGTCTATGCAGTTCAAAGACGGCGGTCAAGTGTTCCACCTGTGACAAGCCGTTGTGCTTCATCCCACCTAGAGATTGCTACAACAAGTGGCACGATGACAACAACATGTGAGGTCGAGCCTGGCTGAATACATGCAAATATGTCACATCTGCTGTGTTTTTTTAATTGTTCTTTTTTGTAAGTTTCGCAATAAAAAACTTATTTTGGACATAGAGGTTTTTCTGACTGTTTTTTTTGCAATGTACAATAGTGTAACTTTGTAGTTTATATTATAGTTCAGTCATGCTACTTGACACAATGGGAAAGTCAAAAGAAATCAGTCAAAATATCAGGAAGAGAAAATGCAGCTGCACCAGGAAAATCATTTGTTCACACAATTATAGACATGGTGAGAATATCATAACCATCCAGGAAGTTATAATGCATCTCTAAAATAATATTCTTCCGTTTTCTGGCATTGAGCAAATAGAAATAACTTTGGTAAATCTAACTAAGCTAAAACAAACGTTTGGCCTGATTTAACTTCAGACAGAGGAAAAAATGTGTGTGACTTTTTAGTATGTAAACTTCTGGTTTCAACTGTAGGTGGCGCCATTTATTGACGGAGAATTGAGTGGAACGTAGCAAAATGAAACTTTGTAGGATGATGATTAACTTGAACTCTTTTATCTGCATTAAAATCATTGTTGGCTTTTAGAAGCTTTATAAAACAGATCAATTTAAAAAAGACATATAATGGATGCACATTATATTCTACATGCGAATTAATATCGGTGGATCAGTAGTTAAAATGTAGGACATTCTGACATCAAAGCTGGAGTCGTTTGACATTTTGAACCTATGTTTAAGATATGGAAAAACCTTTGGAGAGCTATTTCTTGAATTGTTTTAATTTTTAAAGTTATGTATGTTAAGTAAATGCTTAATATTATAAGAGATCTGGACAAAAAGATAATTTTACAAGCTCCCAATACAAATGTTCATTTCAGAAGAATTAAGCAGACATGAGAAACATGTTTGCTGCAGAGTTTCTCACCTGTTTCCAGTCTGTCTCTCTGGGTAGGTCGGGAACTGAACCTAAAAATAATAAGAATAATAAAAAAAAATTATAATCAGATAAATTGAACTGTACAAATCATTTTAGCTAACTCAAGAGCTAGCTAAGCTAACTGTTACAGCAACAGGATTTCTTCACCTAAACAAACTGAAGTTTTATTCTGAACTAAAGGGCAGAAATAAAAACTACAGTTTCAGTTCAGACTTCTGGTTCTGACGTCTTACTAGAGAAGTCCCGTAAGTACAGATGTTTCCAGAGGGTGGAGTCGGATGAAGCGGCGTTGAAGTGCCAGTTGGTGGCCGACAGTCTGACCAGGGAGTGGACGTCCAGCAGGCGGAGGACCCGGAGCAGCAGCTCAGGAGGGAGAGCCTGCAGACCGAACGCCACCGGCAGCGCCATCGCTGGGAAAACACACCGTCACTGTCTATCATCACACCACCAGGCTGTGCAGAGGTCAGCTTTGCTTACCTTCTCTTGCAGCAGCGATCAGCGGATACGCCAGCTGGTCTTTGAAGATTCGGGAAAGTTTCTTCAGATTCTTGAAAGCCGTGGCTGCATTTTCTCCTGAATAAAAGCAGGGAAGGTAAAGCAGGGACAGCTGGTCAGAAACCACCTGAGATGTTTTAATATAACTCTAGAATCGTCTCATTTGGATTGTTGCTCTGTTGTTTGGTCCAATAAATCCATAAGTAATGTTAAAAATTACCACTGGTGTAAAATAAAGCAGAACTAAAATGTGGTGTTCGGACAAATGTCACTAAAATGCACAAATTTTCTAAATATCATTACAATAAAAACTGCACCGATCCACGTTTTTCACTTCCTGAGGTTTAGTATTGGCCCATATGATCAGGTACAGAAAAACTGCCAAATTGTCTTAAAATGATCCTTTTTTTAAACACAGACATAAATTACCAGATAAATGAACAATTTATCTGGTAATTCTGTTCCAACGCAGCACATTTATATAATGAACTGAAACGGACAAAAACAATTTAACAAACTGTGAAAGACATTTCAAACGGTTCAGAAAGTGCAATTCGTATTTCTAAAAATAATGTAGAATAAATAATAAAGCATGACGTTACATAAATATAAAGCATAGAATTAGACTGAATAGATCTACACTAATGGGTCAGATACACGGCCACTGATACTTCAATATTGGCACAGATGCCTATAATATCATAAGGTCGGTGATATATTATCGGTTTCTCTAGAACTACCAGTTAGCAAAAATACCCAGGATTACTAAACAAGACCATGTCTCTGCAAAACTGGATGAAGTCATGAATACAACCAATAAACATTAAGCAAAGTACTGCTTAGAGTTTTAAGAAGCAAATGAAAATATACAATAAAAATTATTTGCTTTAATAGAAGTGCATGTTTGTGTATTTATGAAAATAGTTATTATATATTATTAGATAGTATACATGTATGACAAAGTAAACCTAAAATATCTCCCTATCTTAAACATAAGTCAATGTCTTTCTTTTAAAAGAAATAGAAAATAAAATGTGTAATTTTAATATGTCATCTGTAATATGATTTTTTTGTAAATGTAGTCTGTTTTTTATGTAATCTGAGCCCAGCATGCTGCTAATGCTAACGAGAATCTGATTCAACATAGAGAACCCGGGCCGTACCTGGCCAATTTCGAGTCACGTAGCTGGACGGCTTCAGCAGCAGCTTCTGAGCCGTGTCGATGGTTTCAGGAACCTTCAGAACCACTGCAAAGAACAAGCAGAAGACAAAACAAAACCGGTTGGACAGATTTCAGGTAATATGTTTATGATTATAGACTAAAAGCAAAAGCAAATGATCTGAGGCTGAATCAGCTAAAACAGGAGCAGAAGAGTAAAGTTACCGTTAATGACCAGCAGGGGGCCCATGCTCACTGCCACCACTGACACCAGACTGTTTTCACATAAAGGATGGGTGTACTGCAGCCTGTAGACTCCCCCCGCAGACCTCCACCCTGCAGGCATCTCCCCAGGCTTCAGCTCGCTGCCCTGAACACAGAGCAGATCCAGCTGTGATCCAGCTGTGATCCACAGGGAGCAGAATGACCAGCGTGGCCCACGGCCTCACCTGAGCAGAGAAGCCAGTCTCCAGCATGAGGAGATGCGCTGCCACCATGATGGCGTCGTTGGGGCTGCTGGTCTGGGCCGAGTGGTAGAGCAGCTCCAGGGACAGAGGAGCCTCACCGTTCTCTGCCTCGCTGCACAGCATGGGCTCCCAGACAGGGGGCGCTGCTGAACAGCTCTGCATGTTGCAGGCCTGCAGCAACTGACGGTGGCGGCTGCTGCCGCTTCTGCTGCTGCTGCTGCTGTCCTGCAACAGAACCAGAACAAAACCGTCAGGATAGATCCAAATAAAGTATTGTTATTTTCTAAATTGGGAAAATCATCTGAATTTGGATACTGAGGTGAGAGATGAGTCAGGGTCAGTCGTTTTATGCATTTTCACAGCAGATGTTCCAGATATATAAAATTACCCGTCACACTGACGCAGTGGAAACGTTTGTAGTCATTCCTTGAATTAATCAATCAATTATTTTGATGAATAATCAAATACTCAAGAAAAAAATTAACACACTGTGCAGATTTTTTGTTAGAGAATTTTTGGTATTATCATTTTGGATATTACTTTAGTTCATATTCAGTCTAATATTAATTGATAGTTAATCAACATTCAGTCTAATGTGAATCAGTAAATGACGTGCTATACGAATACTTTTTGATTGTTGTATAGAATATGTGTTCTTGAAAACTGATTGTTCCCTTCAGAGTTTGAAAGAGCTAGATGACCTGTGTGTTAGATAATGCCAGCCAGCCTGCCGCCTGTTTCATAGTTTATCTTTTCTGACTTTTGTTATTCCAAATAAAAGTCCTGCTCGAGCAGAGAGAGGGCAGAAGCCCTGTGACCGACTCGGAGGAGTAGTTTGCTGAGTCTTCTCCTTCTGCAGAAGCCTGGTCATAAAAATTCATATACGTTGTCTGTGGTTCTTTCTTTTAAATGAAGGTTCGATGAAAATACCTATCATTTTTCATTACATCACTTATGTTTATTTTATACAGTATTAAATACATTTTAGCCTAAAATTAAATATCATGGCATTTGTTCAGTTTACACTTGATTATTTGTAGAAAATGATGCATCTGCAGCTAAAAAATAAATCCTGTGGCTTAATTTCTGCTATTTATATGTTGTTCTTTAAGCAAATGGCCTGCCTGCATATTGAAGTTAATGAATAACTAATTACTAAAATAGTTGATGATTATTATAAAAATCGATTATCATGATAAATCTGATTAATTGTTTCAGCCATACTTTCTAAAAGAAAATAAAACCAAATGTAAGTTTTACTGGCTGCTCAAAGCTCTGACAGTTTGCTGGAAGCCAAAAATGCTGATTCCAGAGCTTCACCTGAACGCTTCATGGACCAAACACTTTCATTTTCCTGCAGTTTGTTGATGAAAACTGAGACGACACTGGAGTTGGTGAGGGTTGTGAACGCAGATTTAGAAACTAAAATTTAACACCTTGGATGTTGTTTGGAGGAAAACTGTCACTCTACAAACTCATGAGATGAGTTTGGATTATTCAGCCAGAATTCCTCCGCGTACCCAATATAATCTCACCTGGCTAGTGGTCCTGTTGGTATCCTCCTGGCTATTTGTTTCTGTGAAGCGTACGGTCTTTTTTGAGGTTGCCATGGCAGCAGGTGGTGGCTGCGGCAGAAGGACACAGATCAGATCCCCAGAAACGATTCCATAGGATGACAGAGTCTGACCGGATTCTGAGAGGAGCTCTGAGCCGTTCAGAGACAAACTGAACTCTGTGTCGGCGCTGAGCAGAGACAGACACAAAGATCAAACTCAGCACGCACGCCTTCATCTGTATGTGCCTTCACAGGGAGAAAGAAAAGTAAAGCCTGACCCGAGTCCATGATCGGACAGCAGCGTCTGCTTGATGAGATCCAAGAGTTCCTGCAGGGTGGGCTCGTCGCCTGGTAACTCCACCCTGCTGGTCTGCCGGTTGATCCGAACCCGTAGCTTCATCCTGCGGACAGAAAACGCGCATCACATTTAGCCTGGACCCTTCTGCATCTGCTCCTAGCATCCATTAGCGCTTTCTCATGTGGGCGAAGTGGTAATGTTTGACAAGTAGTGCAATTTATTTAAAGGCTTCACTCAGTTTTAGTTCAACTCTGGAGCTAAAAATCAACATCTGATTAACAACAACACATTTTAATGGTGCAAACAAAAAATGCAAACCAAATAAAGCAAGTAGCTTTGTAACATGGAGAGTTGGAGACCTGAGATTCAGTATTACCAACAGAGATGATCTGTAAATATAACTGTAAACTTCCAAAGTTAATTCTACCTGGAAACTGACAGAGAAAAGTTGAGTCTGCATGAACATAACATCATGCAAGTACCAATGTTTTCATTACGATTAAAGGTCACATATACAAGTAAATATGATCATATTCAGAGTTCTTGACCACAAACCCCCAGTAAAATAAGCAGGTCCCTTAATTTGTTCTATACCCAGTTAGAACAAATATCTTCATACCAACAGTCTGTCTGGGATATTCTGGACCCAAAACGTCAACAATCTAAAAGCAATAAAGCTGCTGAATTTATAAATTAGACCTTCAAAACAAAAGGAAGCAACGAGAAGTTTGAGACAAACATTATTTACACATGATTCCTTTTTCACTCAGAGAAAACTGTGTAACATTTTTATTATAGTCCTGAATCTTACTGGTGGTCTGACTTATCTTTTCATTTCTGATGCGTCACTCTCGTTTGGTTTTGCTTTTCCCACATTTTTACTTCCCGTTAACAATGAACAACTTTGAATTTACAGAAAACGGTAAAATACGCTGCCGTCGGTATTCAATGACATTCACACAAAGCAGGTGTTGTTAAATTACTAGTAATAGAAAACTGTTCTAGAAATCAGCTGGTTTTTGTTTCGTTTCTGGACGTTAGCGACGTTTTATTCAAGTCGCTCGTAACAACAGTTAAGGCTTTTATCTAACCTTGTTAGTTGACTAGTTGGTTCATTAAACTACCCGTTTGCATCCAGACTGCAGCATAAGGTCAGAGATAAGCAGAAAAACACTCACATTATGTCCTAACGGGTAAATTTTCGGCAGATTTCATCTCGTTTCTTTGGTGACAAACATAACCGGAAATCTCGCTTAAAGCAGCTTCCGTTTTGGATTTTCAAAATAAAAGTCAAAACGTCATTAGGAAGTGTCGTTAAATGCAAGTATTTTTATTTTTTTTAATTATAAATTTTCTAATTAAAGATATTTGAATTTAATTGTAATATTTTTGTAACTTTTTACAAAAAAGTTACAAAAATATTTGTAACTTTTTCAATTAGAAAGTTTCTAATTAAATCTTCTTCAAGCAATTTGTTTATACTCTGGGAAAGATTATGATGTCCTAAACCAGCGATTTTTCCCCAGAGGAAATGTAACGTTAAAAATTAGTGAACAATAAAGCATGCTGGATAATTACTCCATGAAAGTAACATTTAGTTTGTGGTAAATTAGTTTTTCATATACTTCTGTGATTACAATATGAAACATAAGTCTTGCCCTGCAACACCCAGTTCCAGAGACATCAGAAATTATAGCCACTATTTGCTAAAATAATTTTTAATGCTGTTTAATGACAGAAAGAGACTTGCTTTGTTTACATAAAAACTGACATCGTGTTAAAGAAGAAACAGGTTTCCAGGCAAATAAAGGGATATTCTGAATGTCCTTTGTTAGCTTAGATCTGTAAACTTCACATTATTGCAAATGAATAATTAAATCCTCAATGTGTCAATGTGGTATTTTGAGTTATCATTCCAGCATGTCTTGACGAGTTGTATTTATTTGATTTTGTGCCCATTTTAAAACTCTAGGCATCACTGAAATTCATGTAGATTAATGAGACTGAATACACTAAATGCTGTTCATAACACTTGTTTGCGTGTTCAATTTTAAAACATCTCAGAAGATGTTCACGTCTTAGTAAGAAGTTAATTTCTGAGTGCAAGGCTTTACACTGTTTTCATCACCTGAAATTTAATGAACGGCATTTAAAAAAATACCAAGCCTGATATTCTTAGAATAAAGGTAAAATTCCCTTCAATTCCACCCCCAAAAAAGCACCTATGAAGATTACAAGCAATAACATAACCTGAACATCCAGGACACACCAGCCTGATATTGCTATGTTTGTGCAGTAGTTATAATAATCTTAAATAGGCTGGTGTATTGCTATGATTAGGTTATTAATATTTTAATTCTTCATCGTCCCTTATTCTGATCAATTGCCATCAAATTTATGTTTAAAAATGAGACTTAATTTATAAACTACAGTCAAAGTCCCAAAGCTTTGCTGAATTAGAAGAAACAGATGGAACCTACTACATGTTCATCAAGTAAAACATAATTTATGGAAGTGACAAAGAGATTAAATCACAAACACTGCTTTGGTGAATTTCTTCACTGAGAAGAGCTTACATTGTACGAAAGAATCACCAGTTTTCATAAAAAATTGAATGAAACAAGCAATCTGTTCCAGCAGACACATTAAGGAAACAAATCCTTATTTATGTGTTTATTTCCGGCAAAAACCACTATTTTAATTACTCACCAAATCGCACAATTACAATTATTTTTGTGTTCTTTTATTTTCACATGCCTCTGCTAACGGAGGGTTTCTAAATATACTCCATACAAACTTTTTTTAGTTGTTTTGTAGAATGAAATGTACTAAAAACTCCCCACCAGCTGTAGTAAATCATCGCGTGTCTAAGAGGTTTGAAAGTTCCTGGGAAAAAAATAAAAAACAAATATGACCTTAGTCTACAGAGAAATGAGTTCTCTTTCTGTTACCGTAATATTTATGAGAAAAAATATAAAGTTGGCAAATATTTAAAGCTTAAAACGTGGAGGAGAAAACACAAACGGAGACGCTTTTCAGGCGGCTGCAGACCAGCCGGCTGAGTTGTCTCTTCACGGTTCTCATGGATGTTATAACTTCCGCCTCGCGCTCGAGACTCTTTCAATTACTGAGCATCATGGCAGAAGTAGCTCCAGCAGCCGCGCCGGCTAAAGCTCCGGCTAAAGCCCCGAAGAAGAAGTCCGCTTCCAAGGCTAAGAAAGATGGACCCAGCCTCGCTAAACTCATCGTGGCCGCCGTGACCGACTCCAAGGAGCGCAAGGGGATGTCTGTGGCGGCGCTCAAGAAGGTTCTGGCCGGGAAAGGCGTCGATGTGGCCAAGGCCAACAAGCGCATCAACACCGCCGTTACCAAGCTTGTGACGAAGGGAACTCTGAGCCAAACGAAAGGAACCGGAGCATCCGGGTCCTTCAAGCTCGCCAAGGAGCCCAAAGTCGCTAAACCAGCCAAGAAGGTGGTGAAGAAGAAGGCTCCCGCCAAGGCAAAGAAACCAGCCGCCAAGAAGGCCACAACACCCAAGAAACCCGCCGCTAAGAAAGCAGCGGTCAAGAAATCCCCGAAGAAGGCAGCGGTCAAGAAATCTCCCAAAAAAGTGGTCAAGAAGAGCCCCAAAAAGAGCCCTAAAAAGCCCGCCGCTAAGAAGCCTAAGGCTGCCAAGAAGCCTGCAGCCAAGAAAACGGGAGCCAAAAAACCCGCAGCGAAGAAGGCCAAGAAGTAAACAACTTTTCTCCTCCAACCACTGCTAAAGGCACCAAAGGCTCTTTTCAGAGCCACCACTTCTAAAAATTAAGACATGATTCCTAATAAAGCAATCAATCACAGTTAATAAAATATCAGAAATGATTCAACTACCTCCTATTAACCACAGTAATTAATAAGTGTACTGTAAAGGAGCCCAAAGAGCTTCACACTAAATTCACTCACTTTAAGCTGATGCAGAAACATTTAGTATGAAACTTAATGACTCTCCCTATCAAACTTCTTGACTTCAAGTTTTCAATAAAACGTTTATATTCCATTATTTTACATTGTAAAAGGGACTTAAATAACTGAAGTTAGCAATTTAGTGAGGATATTTTAATTTATATTTAATATTGAAACAAAACCAGAAAGAATGCTGAGCATCTCACAAATGAAATTGAAAAAACAAGTAATTTTACTGTTGTATAAACGCTAAATACATAAACTTTAGAAATAAAGTAAAATAAGCCGTAAAAAGAAACGCAATAATATGTTAGGTCAGCTTTTCATTACAAAAAAACGGCTTCATGATATAAAGCCGGTGTAACGGTGAGCAATAGACACGTTCTTGAATTTTAAAAGCAATATTTAATAGATATTGTAAGAATCTATTGAAAAATATTTCAGCCTTTACTTTTTTAAAACGCGGGTCTTTTTCTTCCCCCAACCCTTCGAGGTTTGTCACAAGACTCTCGCGCTTTAATTTGAAATTTCAAATTCAACCAATAGCTGAGACAGATTTGGTTTCACTACGTCAGCAATTTGAACCAATGAGAACGTGCTCTCGCGCCGCCAGTCTCTTTATAAACCCCGCTGCAGCCCAGAGAATTCATCTCTTCAGTCTAATACGCGAAGAAACCTACTAGACCGCGATGGCCCGAACCAAGCAGACCGCTCGTAAATCCACCGGAGGAAAAGCTCCCAGGAAGCAGCTTGCAACCAAAGCTGCCCGTAAGAGCGCCCCAGCTACCGGCGGAGTCAAGAAGCCTCACCGCTACAGGCCCGGTACCGTGGCTCTGCGGGAGATCCGCCGCTACCAGAAATCCACCGAGCTGCTGATCCGCAAGCTGCCCTTCCAGCGCCTGGTCAGGGAGATCGCCCAGGACTTCAAGACCGACCTGCGCTTCCAGAGCTCCGCCGTCATGGCGCTGCAGGAGGCCAGCGAGGCTTACCTGGTGGGGCTGTTCGAGGACACCAACCTGTGCGCCATCCACGCCAAGAGGGTCACCATCATGCCTAAAGACATCCAGCTGGCCCGCCGCATCCGCGGAGAACGTGCTTAAATGACCTCAACATAAATAACACCCAACGGCTCTTTTAAGAGCCACCTACATTCCTCTTAAGAACGATTTATTTAATATTACATCCGTTTTAGTCAAGCTCAAACAGTTAAGTCATAAATACTAGGAATTTCTGATCAGAAGTTTTGCATAGCACCTACAATACAGAAATAACTTGGTTCCTTAAAAACTTCAATGGCCGATCTGTTTTGCTTGGTATTTCGGATGAAATATATTTATGCATAGCAATAACTTGTCACATGAAGGTGAGCGTGATAACTGCAACCCATGTGTCATCTGTTACTATTGTGTATTTATAAGTGTTGGCTTTCAAACTGGAGTGGTTTTGTTCAGGTTAAGTGTTTGAATAATTAAGGTGGTTTGACTGAATTTGACAATTTTCACTAAATTAGATAATGTTTTAATTTTGTAGCTTTACTAAATGCTGGAGTACAAGTTGTAAAAATCGCATTATATGGAATGTTGCCAAAAATAACAGAACATTAAACAAAACTACATTCATTTGGCCTTTACACAATTCAAGTGTCACAAATACCACAAACAGATTTTATTTTATATTGCCAAAATATGCAACACTGAAGTAAGCAATTACTTTTTCAGGTTTTAAAAATATAATGTAAATTCTAATAAGTCACTTTACTATTTGTTTCAGTAGATCCAATCCGCTGCTGAGCAGGAGTCGTCTCTGCAGTGCGGAAACTTGACGTAGGGCATTCTCATTGGACGACGCCTCTTTTGCCAATACTTAACCAATCAGAGGATAGATGGTGTGTATAAATACTGCTGGTCCGCTGTAGCTGCATTATTTCTCCTTGAAACAAGAAGAGTAAAATACAACAACATGTCTGGACGCGGAAAGACCGGCGGCAAAGCCAGAGCCAAGGCCAAGACCCGCTCATCCCGTGCGGGGCTCCAGTTCCCAGTGGGCCGCGTCCACAGGCTGCTGAGGAAGGGAAACTACGCCGAGCGCGTCGGCGCCGGAGCTCCGGTGTATCTGGCGGCGGTGCTCGAGTACCTGACCGCCGAGATCCTGGAACTGGCCGGAAACGCGGCCCGCGACAACAAGAAGACCCGCATCATCCCCCGTCACCTGCAGCTGGCCGTCCGCAACGACGAGGAGCTCAACAAGCTGCTGGGTGGAGTCACCATCGCTCAGGGTGGAGTTCTGCCCAACATACAGGCGGTGCTGCTGCCCAAGAAGACCGAGAAAGCGGCCAAGGCCAAGTAAACCTTCAAGGCTCACGGCTACAAACACAACGGCTCTTTTAAGAGCCACACACATCTGTCTGTAGAGTCAAGTCCTGAACTTTTCTTATGTCTCTCAATTAAGCATTTATGAAGGTCACCACTGAGATGAGGGAGGTAATGTATTTATGACTTGCCTATATTTTCTATCAAACAGAATACAAATTTGAAGTTTGTAGATAACTTACTAGAAATCAATCACAAGTTGTGGGTTGATTGAATTTTAATCATTCAATTTTTATTGAAGCTCTGTCATTGAATACTGGACTAAAAAACCTAACCTCTACCATATGGAAATTCTTCAACTTCACCCAGTTTCTTCAGCAAAGTTTATTTTATACATATCTACATCAATAGATGTTATGTTATATTCAATATAATATATTCTTCAGCTGAATACTTAGATGATTCATTGTCTTGTCTTTATTTGTTTTCCTTTGTGGATTTGTTCAATTTCATCTTGAGTAAAACATTGATCTAGGTCCATAAAGTTTCTGCTACATATTCTTTCACATGGGTTATGTCAATAAAAGCAACATTACCAGGTCTCTGAAGAGCTGAATGAATGCTGATCTGGAAACTGTGCCATTAAAAGAGCATTAAAAATATATATTTAAGCTGGAACTTAACATGCATGATGAAAATTTTCTTTCTACCTAAACAAAGTTCACATTCAGATCTGTGTTTTAATGTGTATTACTTGGCCTCTAAGCACCTCAAGTATTTTATAAGTAGAAAGGTGGTTTTAAGTATTTTTTCTTTAACAAGAAAAGTTTAAAATAAATCAGGTGATTGTAATACTTTTTGTAGTTTTAATTTTCAAAAGATGTTAAATTTGGTGAAAAATTATTCAGGATTCCATCGATATTTTGCTTTGTTGACAAAGGAAAAAACTGAACTTTATTGTGGATTTGTATTCCAACCGTTATTTTAACTCTGCGACTCTTAAATATTTTGATATGTTTAAATTAGGACGTTCATTTTGAGATCTTATTGAAAAAGCAGAAAAGTGCGTAAAGACCAAGAAAAATGGCGGGCTGCCTGTCTCCATTTACGTCCGCAGTTTGTATTTAAATTCGGACTTTTACAGGAACTTCATCAGTTCAGCTTTATAGCTAAACACAGCAAGAACACAATGAGTGGCCGCGGAAAGGGAGGTAAAGGACTCGGAAAAGGAGGCGCCAAGCGGCACCGTAAAGTCCTCCGTGACAACATCCAGGGAATCACCAAACCCGCCATCCGCCGTCTGGCTCGCCGCGGTGGAGTCAAGCGCATCTCCGGCCTCATCTACGAGGAGACCCGCGGTGTCCTCAAGGTCTTCCTGGAGAACGTCATCCGGGACGCCGTCACCTACACCGAGCACGCCAAGAGGAAGACCGTCACCGCCATGGACGTGGTCTACGCTCTCAAGAGGCAGGGAAGAACTTTGTACGGCTTCGGCGGATAAATACACCAGCTACAAACCAACGGCTCTTTTCAGAGCCACCCACACTTACAAGAGACAAACGCTCCTCAATTTTAACACTTATTCCTCTTCAAGCACTATGTTGATTGCTAAGGCTTTTTAAAACTCAATTATCTAGATTAAATGTAATACTAGGAAATCCCTGAGCTGTAATGAGGTCAGCAGAAAAACTGATAAAATGTCAAGAACTACTTAATATACTATATTTCTATGACTGACTTGAGTTTATCTTGAATAAGGTTAACGATGTTAACCCATTTTATACTTTTCCTCAAAATGGTAGATAATTTTCTCAGAGCCTGTGAATCAAATTAGCAGTATAGGTTTACATTTTTAACAGTCAAAGGGGAACATGTGTAGAAGGGCAGAATACGTTTGTATAAAAGGCTACTAAATCTTTTTACTTTGAGATGTGTTCAGTGATTTAAAATTGTTTATACTATGTTAAATATTAAAATATTTATACTCAATTTAATGTAACATACATTTCTTAGGAATTAAAGAAACGTGGAGTATTATTTACTTTAAAAACATAGTATACATTCAGCATACCGTCGGCAAGCGTGCATAAGATGAATTGAAAACGTCATCAACCTTCCGATAAGCTCAGCCAATCAGAGGAAGGCGTCGGCGCACTGTGATTTACATGCAGCCTCTATAATACTAGTCTCTGCGCGCCCCTCCTCATTCGTTGCTGTTTCCCAGGAACACATCAGGATGCCTGAACCCGCCAAGTCTGCGCCCAAGAAGGGCTCGAAGAAAGCCGTGACCAAGACGGCCGGCAAAGGAGGCAAGAAGAAGAGGAAGACCAGGAAGGAGAGCTACGCCATCTACGTGTACAAGGTGCTGAAGCAGGTCCACCCCGACACCGGCATCTCCTCCAAGGCCATGAGCATCATGAACTCGTTCGTCAACGACATCTTCGAGCGCATCGCCTCCGAGGCTTCCCGCCTGGCTCACTACAACAAGCGATCCACCATCACCTCCAGGGAGATCCAGACGGCCGTGCGCCTCCTGCTGCCGGGAGAGCTGGCCAAGCACGCCGTGTCCGAGGGAACCAAGGCGGTCACCAAGTACACCAGCTCCAAGTAGACCTGCTGTTTGCCATCCCAACCACAAAGGCCCTTTTTAGGGCCACACAAATACACCTAAGCGCAAGTAGTCCTTTTCATATTTAAACACTATTTTGCTGACAGTATCTTTTAATTATAACATAAAAGCAATGATATGTATCAAAGATGAGATTTGTATTTCTTAAATTAATACTATGGGTTTTGCTCCAACACCAGGTGAATATTGGGCCAATAAAAATAATTATGCTTTAAATGGATTAGACCAGTGCTTCTCAATTATTTTCTGTTATGCCCCCCTTGCAAGAAGAAAACTATTCGCGCCCCCCACTCTCCACCATGACTATCCGTCTCTGCATAACATTTTATCCTTAACATTAAAAAAAGACAAAAGATAGACAGATGGTCAAACTTCCAAAGAATAACTTTATTAGATCATATTTTAAGTCTGTAACTGAAAAGATTTTAAGTGCAACGATGCCTGAAATTAAAACATAAATAAATCCTTGTTTAAACTGTAAACATGTTTGACCAACTAATTGCACCATTGCAAAATTAAATCAAATCAATAAATATTTAATAACTAAACTACAAAAAAAAATAATTTATATTCAGTTCAGCAACATTAACTCAGGAGCACAATATATAAAACACTTGAACCTACAAAACAAAAATAAAACAATTTGTGCTCATTTTTTCTTTTTTGATCAAAATGAGGAATTCAGGTTTAATGGCTACAATGAGCAAGTTGTGCAGTGCACAGCGTTTTGACGCATGATAGTGCAACTCTCAGCTCCTGCTCAATGTTTAGCTGGGACCTGCACTTGGTCTTCAGTGCAGCTACAGCAGAGAAGCCGATCTCACAAAGGTAAGATGTTGAAAAAGGAAGCAAAATGCTTACAGTTTTCTCCCCTAAGAGTGGAAACTGCCTCTCTTCACTCAGCCAGAGTGAGTCAGACGTCATGTCAATGAACTGCTCCTCTTCTGCAGAGCTGAAACCAGTTGGAGCTGGTGCAGTGAAGGTCATACTGTCATATGTCCAGTCATACTGGGAACTGTTTTCAGGAAAATACTTTTTAAAGAATCCAATCAGTGAAGAAATAAGCTGCTTAATGTGTGGAATCACTGACATAGCATCATAGTCATTAGTGTCCAGAAATTCATGCAGGGTCTCAAATGAATCGGTGTTTCCTTCATCAAGTTGCCTGCTACACATTGCAAGCTTTCGGGTGAAAAAGCTAATCTTGTCTGTGACCTGAGGGATCTGTTTATGTTTCCCTTGAAGCTGTAGATTCAGTTCATTTAGCTTTCCAAATATGTCACTCAGGTAAGTCAGTTTTCCCAGGAAGTTCTCATCACATAATCTTTCTGCTTCTTCATACTTGTGCTCCTGCTCCAAAAACACTTATTTGCTCTCTGAGCTCAAAAACTCGGGAGACGTTTCCTCGTGACGACCACCTTGTAATGGAGCACAGCTTGATGTTCAGCTCCCATCTCCTCACAGATGGCAGAGAAGATTCTTGTTTTTAGTGGTCTGGTCTTTATAAAATTGACTACACCTATGATATCAGTCATAACCTCACTTAATTCAGGGGCAAGTTGCCTGGATGCTTCTCTGTGTATAACACAGTGTGTCCACTCAGCATGAGGTGAGTCTGTCTTGATTTGTGTCCTAAGTCCTTTTCTCTTCCCTGCCATGGTTTGTGCAGCATCACTGCAAACACCAATGCGGTTCTCCCACTTTAGCTCATTCTCAGTCAAAAAGGAGTCCAGAATTTTGAATAGCTCTTCAGCTGTGGCTCTGTCTCTGACATATTTACAAAAAAGCAGATCTTCACACAGGGAGTTTGACAAGTCAAAACGTACAGAAGCAATAAACAGACAGTCTTTGTTGCTGTCAGTTGCTTCATCAAAACGTTTGTTTTTGAGTTTATCTACCAGCTGCTCTTGAAGATCGTTAGCAATGTCATCTACACGTCTGGCGACAGAGTCACTGGACAGAAGGATAGTTTTTAGTTTTGCTGCACTGGCGTCGTCCAGCATGACGCCATCATGTCTGATGCTGCAGGCAGCATCAGCTCCTCTGTTATGATGTGGGGCTTTTTGCGCTGCGCAATGTGGTTCGCTACCTTATATGACGCTAATAGCGCTCGATGGTTTACTGAAGGAGCCTCACAAAGCGGGATGACTGTTGGCAACATTCAGCACGTTTTCGCTGAAAAAACTCTAGCGGCTTATTGGCATGATTGGAGTGTAAAGTATTTAATAAGTGACGCGCTAATTTATTTGGCTTCTTGCTGTCCGCTGCCAGGAGTTTTAGACACAGCAAACACACCAGTCAGTCTCTCCTGTCCAACTGTAGTGACAGTGAAGCCAAGCGCTAAATACGCTTCGTCGTATTTCCTTGTCGACTTTCTTTTGTCTCATTATCTTTGTCTCTCTCCGCTTTTCTTTTCATCCCTGTTAAAAACTTTTCCATGTTGGGGTTGTTATGTTGAATAACGGAGGATTTCTGTTGACTCAACACTGCTAACCTTCTTCTCCTTCTCCTTCTCCTTCTCCTTCTCCTTCTTCTTCTCCTTCTTCTTCTTCTTTCAGATTTTAGGCAGCTTGCAAACGTGACAGAAATAACAATGACAGCGCCACTGCCTCCTACTGTAGTGGATGTGCAATTACACTTTATACTAGTACAGCCCAAAACAAAAACCCCTGTTCCCCTATTGTTGTTTTTTTTTCCCTGAGTTTTTAAAACACAGGTCAGAATTTGGATTATCTGCAAAATATTTTAGTAGCAACATAATTAGAACAAAGCAAATTTATTTTTTTTAAGAAATGTGTGAAATGCAAAAAAATATTTGAAAGAATTTTTTTGAGGTATTGAGATACTACTCTAAAAATGTACATTATTTCAAGAGGGAATCATGAATTTGATACAGACTTTGCATCAATTCTGGCTCCACCTAATCAGTCGTGATCATCGATACGGATTTACTTTACCATCCTTTATCGAGTAAAATTCAGGCTGGTATCAGCAAAACGTTGTACAATTCCAGATGTATGATAAATCTAAAACATGTTTCATTATACAGAGTGACCCAAATCAATATTGCTGATAAAATATTTAATTGATATAGTTTACTTATACCTACATTTGAAAATTATTTAATGGTCAAAGCAAATTAGTCTGAAAATATTTGATCTACTGTATAAAATGTATCTATTTTCAGTGTGCGTCTGACACTGAGCTTCCCTCTTTTGTTCTGTCTGAATTTAAATGCATTACACTCTGTGACATGGTTGGATTTGAAGTGTTTCACAAAGTTTGTGTTGCACAACTCATTGTTTTTGGATCTGAAAAATCTTCACACACGGCTCAGCTTGCAACACTAATGTCTGGCTGACTGAGTTTACAAGTTATGCATTTATTCAGGTTGGAGAAAAAGTAGTTCTCACTAATCAAAAAACATACATACAAGATCTCAAATAGTTCCTTTCATTTAATTTTTGTTGAAGGAATACACTTCCGTCAAATAACTGAGTTTTTAAAATAAGTAATATTTTGATTTGAGCATTGATTTTAAAGTACAAAGAGCTGGTGTCAGAAGTACCAATATTTCAGTATTGATCTGCACATCAGTAGTTCCCACCTCTGCCTAATACAGGGTAACTAAATCACATTTGTTTTCCCACAGTGTGTGGATTTGGCAGGATGTTGATCAGTAAATACTGCAGCATCACTTTATGTCTGCTGGTTAACTGTCCTGATACTTGATAAGTTTTGTCATCTGCTGCCAGGAGTTTCAATTACTATTTATCTTCTATTGGATGTTTCATACTGGGATGTTTTAACTGGATTTTTTTTTCTAAAATCTTCCCACTGCCAGGAAATGCAAATATTGATGAGTTTTGTTGTTGCAAGTCATTAATTACAACCACATTTAATTTCCATTTGGGATTGATAAAGTATTTTTGTATTTGAATGCTTGATTATAAGTATAATTCTAAACATAGTGAAGTGTAAGGTAATCTTCAAGAATTAAAACAAAAATACATGAGATGAGTTAAAAGCCAAATGAATTAGAAAAAGGAAGCTGAAATATTGCCAACACACGTCATATAGAAGATTAAACTTGCCTGAGTGTTTGACTTAAAATGTCTATTATATGACAAAGTTTCACTTCATAATTATGGAATCAAGCTGAGCTGGAATAACAGAAGTGATCTGAAATGTGGACGATTTAAAGTCATCACTGTTTCTCATCTATATTTTTTTATTTGTTTCGATCTATTTTTTTAATCTGAAAACGAACATATTTTAGTTAATTTTTAAATTAGAATGTGACATTTGCATAGTTACTTATTTTTAATAACTATTTGGTGAACATTTTCTTTCCCCCCATCAGATTCGTCCCAGAGGAATCCAGACCAGCGGCGTAATCATCGGCAGCTTCGGTGTGTTTTTACTGTCGGAGAAACTTCCAGATTTAAAGCTCAGATAATCAAACTACCACAACCATTTTATGTTTATTCTTTCCACGGACTTCTCTTGTAATGAAAGGACCACATTTATGGACTCTTTAAAGTGATTTTAGATGTTTTAGGAGACGAAATGTGTTGTAAATTCACCTGTCGAAGCATAAAATCAGAGGGTCTCTGACACCTTTGAGGGCTTCTGGAACAAAACGAAAAGCTTCTGGAAACTACATGTGACCTCAATGTGGAGACAAATCAGCTTCCTCTCCGTTACAGTAACATTTATGTTGGAAAACATCATATTTGAGAAGATTTTAAACTTAAAATGCGGCGAAGAAAACACAAGTGTGGCCACGTTTGAGGCGGCAGCGTAGCGGCGGGCTGAGTTGTCTCTTCACGGTTCTCACGTCTGTTATAAGTCCCGCCTCCTGCCGCACGCTGGGCACGTGGCACAACAAGTGAGAAACATGTCAGAATTAGTTCCATCAGCTGTTGTAATCCCGACGGATGTCCAGCCGAAGCCTCCCCGTCGGCCCAAGAAGGGAGCCAGCATCTACAAACTCATCGTGGCCATTGTGGCCGAGTCCAAGGAGCGCAAGGGAATCTCTCTGGCGGCGCTGAAGAAGGTTCTGGCAGCGAAAGGCGTCAATGTGTCCAAGGCCAACAAGCGCATCAATAACGCCGTTACGAAGCTGGTCGAAGGAGGAACTTTAAGCCGAACCAAAGGGACCGGAGCATGCGGCTCCTTCAAGATCGCGAATCCTAGAAAGCAACCAAAAGCCGACAATCTAAAGAAGGCGGCGAAGAAGAAGGTCCCCACCAAGGCAAAGCGACCGGCCGGCAGGAAGCCCAGCGCTGTCAAAAAACCCGCCAATAAGAAAGCGGCGGCCAAGAAGTCCCCGAAGAAGTCACCGCCAAAGAAAGTAGCCAGAAAGGTAAAGAAGAGCCCTAAGAAGGCCCCGGCTAGGAGGTCGAAACCCGTGAAGAGGCCGAAGGCTGCAAAGAAACCAAAGGCTGCAAAGAGACCCGCAGATAGAAGATCGGAAGCCAAGAAAAGGCCGGTGAAAAAGCGCCCGGCTAAGAAGGCGAGGAAGTATTAGCGACTCTCACTGCTTAAAGCACCAAAGGCTCTTTTAAGAGCCACCACTTTAACTCAAGACACGGTTCCTAATGGAAGTTAGTGGCTGTTTTCGTTTGCCAACCGCCATTATAAACAACGCGCATAAACACGGATTGTATAAATAAATGAATAAATAAATGGCATTTACATAGGATACAAAACTCAGTTGATGTAAGGATTAGATGAATAAACAGGAAGGATGAGATAATTATAAATAGAATAACAACCGGTCAGTTTTTTTAAGATGGGGAAACAACTTACTGGTTTATGTAATTGGTGTGATACTGTAGAAACGATGGGACATGTTTTCATTAGTTGTAGGAAAAATGTGAATCAAAGAAGATTACTGAATATGGAAATAGGTTTTAATAGGGAATTGAAACTTGAGAATGTGGTCGCTCAGTGAAATACCAATGAAGGTAAAGGGAAGACATTTCGTTTTATAAAAAAAACACCGGGATCATAAAAACAATTTGAGGAATAAGTATTATGATCCAACAGATGGCAGTAGTGCAACAATAATGGATGCCGCTGCCGTTAAAATCTAAATAAGACGATTATATTTCCTTTCAAAGGAACGTGTTAACAGTACTAACTGGTGGAAGTGTTATGTCTGTTTCTAGTGTTCAAGCTGCTTTCAATAGTTTGAGATCGCATAGATGGAAATATGTCAGCTAAAACAACTGTTCACGATTAAAACCCCTCATACCAATGTTAGTCTTTAGATAAGAATTTATTTAAATTTGTTGTTTGGAGCTATAGTTTTTAATTATTATTTTAAGAGACATAAAATAGATGAAAAACAAAAAAATAATTCAGAGGACATGTCTTCAGTTATAATGATTTAAGTTGTAAATATGAACACCAAAGCGTTGGCAGTAATTAAACATAAATTTTTTGTTATACAAATAATTGACGTGATGAGCAATAAAATAAAAATATCTTTTCCTGCCCCTCAGTGCGAAAATTCAGGTATATCAGTAGCAGGTCAAATGTAGATGAAATGATGAATAGCCTACAGATAAAGAAAATGAAAATAAATCATCCTTTAGAGCAAGGACAAATTTACTATATCGGAAAAATATTACTAAACGTAGTACAATCAGATTAAGAGGAATAGGCAACTAATTAGTGTAATAAAAATAAATATCCATGTACATTCGTGCATTAAAGATATCACAAGTCATGAAAAAATTAAAATAATATAAATAAAATTTCCAAAAAATGTTTTAACTATTTATCTTTAAAATACTTATATTTTGTGTTTATTTTAAAAATCCGTCAAAAGAAATACACATTTAATTTCTATAAAAACATTAAAATAATCCATCTTTTTGTCAAAGTTTGTTCGTCTTCTAACACGCTTTATTTTGAAATCTCATTGTTAACCAATAGCTGAGACAGATTTGGTTTCACTACGTCAGCAATTTGAACCAATGAGAACGTGCTCTCGCGCCGCCAGTCTCTTTATAAACCCCGGCTGCAGCCCAGAGAATTCATCTCTTCAGTCTAATACGCGAAGAAACCTACTAGACCGCGATGGCCCGAACCAAGCAGACCGCTCGTAAATCCACCGGAGGAAAAGCTCCCAGGAAGCAGCTTGCAACCAAAGCTGCCCGTAAGAGCGCCCCAGCTACCGGCGGAGTCAAGAAGCCTCACCGCTACAGGCCCGGTACCGTGGCTCTGCGGGAGATCCGCCGCTACCAGAAATCCACCGAGCTGCTGATCCGCAAGCTGCCCTTCCAGCGCCTGGTCAGGGAGATCGCCCAGGACTTCAAGACCGACCTGCGCTTCCAGAGCTCCGCCGTCATGGCGCTGCAGGAGGCCAGCGAGGCTTACCTGGTGGGGCTGTTCGAGGACACCAACCTGTGCGCCATCCATGCCAAGAGGGTCACCATCATGCCTAAAGACATTCAGCTGGCCCGCCGCATCCGCGGAGAACGTGCTTGAACTGACCAGCTTCAACAAACCAACGGCTCTTTTAAGAGCCACCTACATGGCTTTAAAGAGTGATGCTTTCCCCAATGTTGTGCTGAAATAAGACAATGGTAGCAATTTTGTTAACTCTAAAGTAAAGGCTAAATAAATCTAAGCCTTAAATGCACCTATGGTTTATTAAGAATCACTTTAATTTGTCAAAAATTACCTTAATTGTAAGTTCTGCCTCCACATCCTTTACCAGGAGTTAAAGATTTTGACCCAATTTTCATATATATATATACTCCACCAATAAATATTTAAATGTGACTTGTCCAGTGTGGAAAGAAACTTGTCAGTAAAAATTATAGTTTAGAAGGAAATATTGTTGAACAGAAATGACTATAATCAATCTTGAGGAAAGCCTTTGTACCTGTGATTCCTTCATTTTTCCAACAACTAACCAAATCGTGTCTTACAGAAAATTGTTGCTGGTTCATCAGTTTGATTTCATGTTTCATTCTGTTTGCAACAAAATAAAATATTTTGTTGGAAGCAGAAAGATCTTTCAAAGCATTTTTGGCAGATCACATATAAAAACAAACTGTTTTATATGTAAGCAGTATTCAGGAAACTGCTTCTGGAGTTTGAAACTCATTTCGAGACTCTCCACTGCATTACATGCTCAGTGCTATGATTTAATTATATAATTGTAAATTAATGAATGTGAATGTTAAGAAAGCCTTGTTTAATAGATGGAAATCACTTTTATTCCTGTGTAATTCTGGGTTCTTTTTAATAGGATGGTAATGTTTGTTATAATTCTGATGGTTCCTACTAAAATGATCAATTCTACCAAGAAATATTATTTCCTGTTTATGAAGATCAACTGATGCTGCCCAGCACCCCATCCTGCTGCTATTTTGACTTTTAATTGAGGTAAACACCCAGAATGGATAATCGAAATAAAAGCACGTTTTTAAAAAATACTTTGTCATTTGTAATTCTTTTATTTATAAAGAAAAAAGTAGAAAAGCATTTAGAGTAAGATTTGAAAAACACACAGAGCTTTATTCTTTAGCCAAATCACTTATGTCTATGCTGTAGGTTTTTCTGACTTGCTCTTAACCTTCCTAGGAAATAGAAACAACTAACCTTTATTGGAGCTACAAAACTTAGTAAAAGTAACTTTAACTGAAAACAAAGATTCAAGGTCAACTAAAGGTTTACACTACCTGTTAAACCTGAAGTACAGCTAATTTAAGGTACATGCTAGACACCCACTGTATAAAATATTAAATATTACACTAAAGACAATTTCCATTTTCAACATTTTCTGTGCATCAACAGAAAGTTTAAGTAGTTGGTTTGATCTGGACTCAAAATCTGTCATGTTTAAAGAATCAACTAGTCAAATAGAGAACTGAAACAAAACGTAGACTGTAAGAAAAATAATTTAAAATATTAATGTAAAATGAATCAACTAAATTATTCAGGAAGCATCAGCATTTTAAACTTACACTGTGGTTTCAATACATGGATATGAAATGATTCGTTTACAACCACAAGATGGAAGTGAAAACACAGAGGAGACTGTTTTCATGGTGTTGTGTTTGACAGGACTGGACAAACCAGTCATGTCTGTTTTCACCAGAAACTCCCACATTCTATTGCAAACAGATCCATCATTTCCATCTCCTTTCAGGTTTCTGCACACTTTAGATTAAAGTGGTTTGTTAATGTTTTAATCCACACTTAAGGTTCTGCACAGTATCTGTTTATTTTGTATCAATGGTTGTTTTAATGTGTATCTGTGTGAATGTGATGGTGACTATACTTCCAATATAAAAGTCACCACTGAAGGCCAAAAATGTATTATTTTGTTATAATTTAAATATGATTCTTGATTATGTGATTTAATTCAGTCAAGTTTTATTAAAAAGTGTTTATGATGTACATAATTATAGATACTGTTTTATTTTAACCTAAAAAAGATGTCACAAGAAAGGTAAAACCTCAGAACCAATAATGTCGCATATCTGTGAGCTCGTGTATTTTATTTTTGAAGATTCCAGTGACGGTAAAGCGGAAAACTCCTCTCCAGTGTGAAAACTTGACGCACGCCGTTTTCATTGGACGGCTAGCTTTCTGCTCAAGTCTGACCAATCAGTGAACAGACTGTGCCTATAAGTAGGCGACGCTCCGACTTTGTTAACGTTACTTGCTTTTTCTCAGAGGTAGAATCTACTTAAATTGAAAAAAAAAAAAAAATGTCTGGACGCGGAAAGACCGGCGGCAAAGCCAGAGCCAAGGCCAAGACCCGCTCATCCCGTGCGGGGCTCCAGTTCCCAGTGGGCCGCGTCCACAGGCTGCTGAGGAAAGGAAACTACGCCGAGCGCGTCGGCGCCGGAGCTCCGGTGTATCTGGCGGCGGTGCTCGAGTACCTGACCGCCGAGATCCTGGAACTGGCCGGAAACGCGGCCCGCGACAACAAGAAGACCCGCATCATCCCCCGTCACCTGCAGCTGGCCGTCCGCAACGACGAGGAGCTCAACAAGCTGCTGGGTGGAGTCACCATCGCTCAGGGTGGAGTTCTGCCCAACATACAGGCGGTGCTGCTGCCCAAGAAGACCGAGAAAGCAGCCAAGGCCAAGTAAACCTTCAAGGCTCACGGCTACAGACACAACGGCTCTTTTAAGAGCCACACACATCTGTCTGTAGAGTAAGATTCTGAAAGTACTTTAGGTTTAAGTGTGACATGTTATGTTTATCAAAGAGTAAGCAAACATGAATGAGGAGAATTTTACTTAAGATATTTATAAAAAATAAAATTCATGGTTGTCTGAACAGAATGTGGGTGGCATATCATTAAAAGTAGCAGCCATTATGGGGAAGCCAATAGACTTTGGCTCGGAAGCATCATGTATAAAAATAAGCACATGGACAACTTTAAGCGTAGGATTCTGAATACTTTACCTGGGCAGGTTAAGGTAACATGAGAGCCTTGTGGTATAAAGGTTTGTTAAACTTTCAGTCTGAGGTTTGGGTCAAACTCCCACCTCTGGAAATCCAAAAGATTTTTTTGGTGCTTCTTTCATAATGCAAGAGTGAATTTAATGGACATACAAATTGTCATTTGTATGGGTTTGTGGTGAGGGAGAAATGATGACAGGATAAGAGACTCACAAGGAACAGAAGTCAAAATGAACACAGTGAAAACCCAAATCCTCACACAAATATCTAACTGTGATTGTTCCTGAAAGAGGAAACTTGATTTATATTCATTTTAATTACAAAAATTCTTGCCATGTCCGGTTTAGAAAAGTCTTTATTTTGAAATATAGTCCAGTAAACGGAAATGGTTTGTGTTCTGTTTGCGGACAGAAAGGCGGAAGTCAAAAGTTGGCGAGTGTGTGTCCTCACTTACGTCCGCAGTATGGGTTTAAATAAAGACGCCGCCTGGATGTAATGTTAGTTGAAGCTGATTTATTGTTAACACAATGAGTGGCCGCGGAAAGGGAGGCAAAGGACTCGGAAAAGGAGGCGCCAAGCGGCACCGTAAAGTCCTCCGTGACAACATCCAGGGAATCACCAAACCCGCCATCCGCCGTCTGGCTCGCCGCGGCGGAGTCAAGCGTATCTCCGGCCTCATCTACGAGGAGACCCGCGGTGTCCTCAAGGTCTTCCTGGAGAACGTCATCCGGGACGCCGTCACCTACACCGAGCACGCCAAGAGGAAGACCGTCACCGCCATGGACGTGGTCTACGCTCTCAAGAGGCAGGGAAGAACTTTGTACGGCTTCGGCGGATAAATACACCAGCTACAAACCAACGGCTCTTTTCAGAGCCACCCACACTTACAAGAGACAAACGCTCCTCAATTTTAACATTTATTCGCTTCATCTAAAACTTTAGCTGTGTAATATATGACCCAATTTCATTATTAGCCCTCAAACACTATATTGATTGCTGGGCATCATTATGTATTGACGAATTTGACTCTCACCATTTTGTGCCTGGAAAGTTTGAATAAGCCCTACTTCACTTTCCTTTTATAAAACTATGTATCCAACAAATTCAAGAATTTTAGTTTTAAGTAATTTTTTTAAAATTCTGCACTCGGTGAATACAGTATCAAAGAAAATTTACTCAAGTAAGGGCAGCAAGTAAAAGTGAAAATTATGTGGTAAAGCTTCTCCCAAAATTTTTTTCCCCCCAAAGAATTACTCAAGGAAATGTGACTGAATAAATGTAATTCATAACTAATCCACCTCTGCCATTAGAGACGTTCCTAAAGTGAAAGGTGCGAAAAATGAAATCAATAAATATGCTAAAGTCATGCACAGCATATCATATTAACATGTTATTCAGGTGTCAGAATTTTTTTTAATATCTAAGTGCCAAATAGTGATGATAGTTTCTTTAGCATGTAGAAATATGAATAACTTATGATTTCTGCTTGAAATCTCAAAAATATCTATATAAAGGGAAACCAACGCAGTGCTCTAGAGAGCGCCGACAGCACACAGACGCTGTCTAACCTTCCGATAAGCTCAGCCAATCAGAGGAAGGCGTCGGCGCACTGTGATTTACATGCAGCCTCTATAATACTAGTCTCTGCGCGCCCCTCCTCATTCGTTGCTGTTTCCCAGGAACACATCAGGATGCCTGAACCCGCCAAGTCTGCGCCCAAGAAGGGCTCGAAGAAAGCCGTGACCAAGACGGCCGGCAAAGGAGGCAAGAAGAAGAGGAAGACCAGGAAGGAGAGCTACGCCATCTACGTGTACAAGGTGCTGAAGCAGGTCCACCCCGACACCGGCATCTCCTCCAAGGCCATGAGCATCATGAACTCGTTCGTCAACGACATCTTCGAGCGCATCGCCTCCGAGGCTTCCCGCCTGGCTCACTACAACAAGCGATCCACCATCACCTCCAGGGAGATCCAGACGGCCGTGCGCCTCCTGCTGCCCGGAGAGCTGGCCAAGCACGCCGTGTCCGAGGGAACCAAGGCGGTCACCAAGTACACCAGCTCCAAGTAGACCTGCTGTTTGCCATCCCAACCACAAAGGCCCTTTTTAGGGCCACACAAATACAACTTGAAGCACAATTTCTGTTTATTCCTGATGTTTAGTCCTTTCTTTACAAATGCTGTCTGCATTTTTTTTTTTTTTACAACAGTCTTTTAAATGAAGCAGAAAAATATTGTGGGAGTTCCATGTTTTAATGCATGGTAATTTAATATTTTCTTTTAGCTTTTTTTTTTAGAAACTGGTCTGTTTCAATTCTCCATTTTGGTTATTTGGTTAATTTGCTATATATACACTTAAATTAGCTTATTTTACGTTGAGCTTAAGTTTTCTAATCCATGTTCAATGTATATTAAAACTGGGAAAAAAATTAAGGTAATTTAAGTTTAACCAAAAATAAATGCGAGGAGTCACAATACAAAACCAGGCTATAATTGTAAAAAAAGAGGTTGTATTAATTCATATGCCCAAGATAAAACCCCTCATTTTTGGGGTGGGCAAGAACATAAGGTTTGGCATAAATTGATCTCATTTTGAACTGTGTGGGGCTTTTAGGATTGTATTTTTACTAAGATTCACACCGGTATTAACTCTTAAATTTACATACGTAGCTCAAATCATAATTTAAAAATTATAAAGGAGTTTGAAAATATTCGTCTTAAGGCTTATGTAGGTGGCTCTTAAAAGAGCCGTTGGTTTGTTGAAGCTGGTCAGTTTAAGCACGTTCTCCGCGGATGCGGCGGGCCAGCTGAATGTCTTTAGGCATGATGGTGACCCTCTTGGCATGGATGGCGCACAGGTTGGTGTCCTCGAACAGCCCCACCAGGTAAGCCTCGCTGGCCTCCTGCAGCGCCATGACGGCGGAGCTCTGGAAGCGCAGGTCGGTCTTGAAGTCCTGGGCGATCTCCCTGACCAGGCGCTGGAAGGGCAGCTTGCGGATCAGCAGCTCGGTGGATTTCTGGTAGCGGCGGATCTCCCGCAGAGCCACGGTACCGGGCCTGTAGCGGTGAGGCTTCTTGACTCCGCCGGTAGCTGGGGCGCTCTTACGGGCAGCTTTGGTTGCAAGCTGCTTCCTGGGAGCTTTTCCTCCGGTGGATTTACGAGCGGTCTGCTTGGTTCGGGCCATGTTTTTACCGTTTTCTTCTGGTTTTACGCTGAAGATATGAGTTCTCAACGCGAAGAGCGCTTTTATAAGGAGACTGGAAGCAGGAGGTCACTTCTGATTCGCTGAGGTTGGTGACGTAGTGAGACCTGTCTGATTCAGCTATTGGTTAGATTTGAATTTTCAAAATAAAGCGCGAAAGCAGTTTAAATAACGTCGAGAAAGGAAGAGGGGAAGTGGGGATGTTACACATTTAAAGAAAACGTTGAAACTTATGTCGATGGATCCTTACAATGCCAACAAAATATTCTATTTTTAAAAATAAAATAATTTTAACTATTAATTACTAACTATTTTAACCATTGCTCAATAATTATTTGCATCATAAAGCATTCTCTTATTATAAAACAGTTGTCTGCACACATGTACATGCTGGTCCTTTTATCTTTTATTTATTTAGTTACTTAGTTATTATTTGTAGTTGGTGTAAGATCTCATTTTCAACAGGACCCTTCAAATACATAAAATAAACAATATATATAAATATATCATAAATAAATCCAAATTATAATACAAAATAATACACATATAAACACATTTGAAAATCTGTACAAAATATACTTGACTAATCTCCAAAGATGAATTGATTATTTGTTAATGCCTTCAAAAGTGTTAAATATTAAAAAATACAAATATAACAATAAACTACATTAAATTTAAAGAAAAAAAACCACACTTGCTTCTTCTGCTTCATTTGAGTTGGAAATGTTCAGTATCCTTTTTAGTTCACACCCTACATTTAAGCCTGTTCAATAATTTATTTCAGTAATTTACATCCATCTGTCAAAAAGGACAAAATTGTAATCTAATTTTTCGCAACTTAATTATCTGCAGTTTTAATAAAGGGAGTCGATCTTAAATAGTCCTTTAATTCTCTATATTACCGTCAGCTGAAAACGGATGAATACTTTTAAACAGGCGTATTCTAGAATAGTTAATATCAAAGTGATAATTGTATTAACATGCAGTTAATCCAGTTGATATATATATATATATATATTATGCATGTTGGAAACAGACTCTAGGAATCATGTCTTAATTTTTAGAAGTGGTGGCTCTGAAAAGAGCCTTTGGTGCCTTTAGCAGTGGTTGGAGGAGAAAAGTTGTTTACTTCTTGGCCTTCTTCGCTGCGGGTTTTTTGGCTCCCGTTTTCTTGGCTGCAGGCTTCTTGGCAGCCTTAGGCTTCTTAGCGGCGGGCTTTTTAGGGCTCTTTTTGGGGCTCTTCTTGACCACTTTTTTGGGAGATTTCTTGACCGCTGCCTTCTTCGGGGATTTCTTGACCGCTGCTTTCTTAGCGGCGGGTTTCTTGGGTGTTGTGGCCTTCTTGGCGGCTGGTTTCTTTGCCTTGGCGGGAGCCTTCTTCTTCACCACCTTCTTGGCTGGTTTAGCGACTTTGGGCTCCTTGGCGAGCTTGAAGGACCCGGATGCTCCGGTTCCTTTCGTTTGGCTCAGAGTTCCCTTCGTCACAAGCTTGGTAACGGCGGTGTTGATGCGCTTGTTGGCCTTGGCCACATCGACGCCTTTCCCGGCCAGAACCTTCTTGAGCGCCGCCACAGACATCCCCTTGCGCTCCTTGGAGTCGGCCACGGCGGCCACGATGAGTTTGGGTAGGGTGGGTCCATCTTTCTTAGCCTTGGAAGCGGACTTCTTCTTCGGGGCTTTAGCCGGGGCTTTAGCCGAGGCTTTGGCCGGTGCGGCTGCTGGAGCTACTTCTGCCATGATTCTCAGTTATTGTTAATGATTCTCTGAAGTCGTCCAGCAGGAGGCGGAAGTTATAACATTCATGAGAACCGTAAAGAGACAACTCAGGCCCGCCGCTCTGCTGCCGTCTGAAATGCGTCCCCATTTGTGTTTTCTTCGCCACGTTTAAGGCTTTAAATCTCCACTAAAGTGGCGTTTTCTACCAAAATTCTCATGGTAACGGAAAGACAACTGTTCGCTCTCTAAAATAAGGTCATATTTCTCTGGCAGGACTTTCTCTTTTTGATCCAGGAGCGATGGAAGGTGTCAGAATCTCTTTAATTCTGTGCATCGAGTCGCGAGTTTTCCCCACATTTCTTTTCCTAAAACATCTAAAATCATTTTGCGGAAGACATAATCGCGATGATCTCGATAAAAAAGAAGGTTGCGGACAGAGTAAAAGTATTTTGGTTGTCATGTTTGGATTATCTGGGTGTTAAATAGGAATGGTTTTCCAGGCAGTAAACACACAAAAACTGTCTATGAATAAACCAGTCAGGATTCCTCTCTGGGAAGAATCCAATGGACTTATCTCCCATCAAATAGATAATAAAAATAAATACCAGACATTTATATCAGATTTTGATGTAGAAGTTCACATCCTCAGCATGTGCTCATTTTTTTCGGAATAGAAAATAGATTTATTTCCTCATTATATCTTTGAATTTGCATTTACAAATCAGATTGATGGACTCATTTAACAAATGTTAACTGAAAAACTGCATCTTTGTTTATTTACACTCCTGTAGACCTTTATTTTATTCAAACTCCCAAATTGAATTGATGGCCACAAGTAAAATATTTCAAGATACTGATTAGTAATATATAATGCAACTTTAGGGCACAACACTTAGACTTTTTTTGATGACATTCACATCATTTTAGACATGAGTAAAACTTTGTCAATGGTATTACATATATTTAAGAGTTAGAATGTGTTTACCCTCTACTGGAAATCTGTTTCAGTGATAGACATATGGATCCGGAATGCAATCCGTTTTAAATGATTGAGAAACTCCATTACAGATTCTGCAAGGCGGAAACAAACGAAAACCAGAGTTCTAATAGTATGATCATAAAATTATCTAGCAACATTGGAGGAAATCTGAAATATGAAGCCACAATTTGTTTCCATCAAGCAAGTATTGACTGATCAAATCCCTTTTATTAATTCTTGTTTAAATGTTTTACATTTCTTTTATTCTGAATTAAACTGTTTTTTAAACATAGTAGAAAATAGTTTGAGAAATTTTGATGTTCGAAGTGGAATGTTGTAATTTTCTCCTATTTTAATGGCAACAAAAATGTAAGATGAAAGGATTCATTAAATATTTTACACTAGCTTTTATACAATTTCTACAAAAACTACTACAGAAGGACTTTTGCTTCAAGTTGTATTTGTGTGGCCCTAAAAAGGGCCTTTGTGGTTCGGATGGCAAACAGCAGGTCTACTTGGAGCTGGTGTACTTGGTGACCGCCTTGGTTCCCTCGGACACGGCGTGCTTGGCCAGCTCTCCGGGATATTAAAAAAAAATAAAACATGTTAATATGATATGCTGTGCATGATATTTACATATCTATTGATTTCATTTTTTGCACCTTTCACTTTAGGAACGTCTCGGGTGATGTCAGAGGTGGATTAGTTATGAATTACATTTATTCAGTCACATTTCCTTGAGTAATTTTTTGGGAGAAGCTTTACCACATAATTTTCACTTTTACTTGCTGCCCTTACTTGTGTAAATTTTATTTGATACTCTACTCACCAAGTGAAGAACTAAAAAAAATACTCAAACTAAAATTCTGAATTTGTTGGATGCATACTTTTATAAAAGAAAAGTGAAGTAGGGCAAGAATGAATGTTGTGTACTCGACCAACCCAGGGTGACTTTCTCTGGACATGCATCAAATTTTTTCATATACAAATCCATATATTTATGCATTATAAATGTTATTAGTACAATGTAGTTTTCAAACTTTCCAGGCACAATATGGTGAGTCAAATTCGTCAATACATAATGATGCCCAGCAATCAATATAGTGTTTGAGGGCTAATAAATGAAATTGGGTTTTATATTACACAGCTAAAGTCTTTAGATGAAGCGAATAAATGTTAAAATTGAGGAGCGTTTGTCTCTTGTAAGTGTGGGTGGCTCTGAAAAGAGCCGTTGGTTTGTAGCTGGTGTATTTATCCGCCGAAGCCGTACAAAGTTCTTCCCTGCCTCTTGAGAGCGTAGACCACGTCCATGGCGGTGACGGTCTTCCTCTTGGCGTGCTCGGTGTAGGTGACGGCGTCCCGGATGACGTTCTCCAGGAAGACCTTGAGGACACCGCGGGTCTCCTCGTAGATGAGGCCGGAGATGCGCTTGACTCCACCGCGGCGAGCCAGACGGCGGATGGCGGGTTTGGTGATTCCCTGGATGTTGTCACGGAGGACTTTACGGTGCCGCTTGGCGCCTCCTTTTCCGAGTCCTTTACCTCCCTTTCCGCGGCCACTCATTGTGTTGCTTTGTGTAATCTGAAAGACCAATGGTCAGACCCAAGCGAGAAGCTCTTTATTTATTTCAGGACTGCGGACGTAAGAGAAGACAAAGTGAACGGGTTTACATGAGCGGAGTCACTGAACGCGTCCACACAGCCGTTCATTTTCCGTGGGATCAGCTTTTGTATCAACATTTAATTCAATCTCTGCGCTTTGCTATAGTGTCACATTTCCCTAAACAAAACCTATGACCTCGAAGGTCACTTTAGTAAGCAGTTTTAAATTTCGTACATCACAGGGTTTCCTTTCATCGATGCTCTTGTTTGCTTTGGAGTATTGAAAACCTTGACTAGGACTTTTCACACTTAACTTGTGTTTTCATGCAGGGTTGCCAGATCAGATGGTTTCCAGACCAAAAACAACGTAAAACTTGGCCAACGAAAAAAAGTCCCCATCTGTAATGAAATGTGTCCCACACAGACTTTCCAATTGTTGACATGGTCCATTATATAGTGACCAGAACCAATCGGGATGCAAATTGTTCTTGTGTTGATGTCGTTGTAAGACTTGCTCTTCATTAACTTAAATTTTTATTTAACTTTGATTAAATGTAAAGTTTTAGAAAAACGTGTCTTCTGAAAGACTTGTAAGATCCCAATAAATGCTGTGAAAAGCAGCTCATCCCCCCCAGGCGGACATGTACATAGGCGTCCTAATTTGTCGGGAAGTAAAAAAAAAAAAAAAAAAAAAATAGAATTGCATCGCATTCATTAGTTTAAGACTGCTGAGTAAATTGCAATGGCTACTCCAAGCAGGACTTGACTCATCAGACAGATGTGTGTGGCTCTTAAAAGAGCCGTTGTGTTTGTAGCCGTGAGCCTTGAAGGTTTACTTGGCCTTGGCCGGTTTCTCGGTCTTCTTGGGCAGCAGCACCGCCTGTATGTTGGGCAGAACTCCACCCTGAGCGATGGTGACTCCACCCAGCAGCTTGTTGAGCTCCTCGTCGTTGCGGACGGCCAGCTGCAGGTGACGGGGGATGATGCGGGTCTTCTTGTTGTCGCGGGCCGCGTTTCCGGCCAGCTCCAGGATCTCGGCGGTCAGGTACTCGAGCACCGCCGCCAGATAGACTGGAGCTCCGGCGCCGACGCGCTCGGCGTAGTTTCCTTTCCTCAGCAGCCTGTGGACGCGGCCCACTGGGAACTGGAGCCCCGCACGGGATGAGCGGGTCTTGGCCTTGGCTCTGGTCTTGCCCCCGGTCTTTCCGCGTCCAGACATGTTGAATAGTTAACGTTGATTTCGACTCTGTCAAAAGTGAAACCGGCACGTTCAGCTCTTATATGTACCATCTGTTCACTGATTGGTCAATATTTACGAGAAGGCCAGCCGACCAATCAGAATAGTGTTTTCTTCCCGTCACTTACGTAATGACTTCTGGTCATCAGTGAATTGGAGTTACAAAATAAAACACCAAAGCACAATCATTGCAGTATAATTTCAATACATCATACAAGAATTAAGCTTTTTTAGTTTTAGCTGGACCTATTTTCTTAGAAAAAAAATTAAGAAAACATTTTTAGTGAAAATTTGTCTTTAATTTCAACTTTAATTTCAATAAATGCAATTATTTGTCTTAAGACAAAGATGTAAATAAACCTGCAAAGCCTCATAAATTACTAAGTAATAACAATCTTTTATTTTAAATTCTTAATTTTTTTATTATAATTTCGTTACATTACACTAACAAAAAAGTTGTATGTGGTTATCCACTAGATGGTGTTACCTACTTACTTACATGTACACAGGGATAGTTAGTAATAAAACGTCGTGCCTGACATATTTCATGTTCAAAGTATAACTAGAGAAAATATTTTAGGGTCTTAAGAACTAAGAAAATGAATAAATTAAACTGAATCTGTGATCTGTTGATTCTTCTTAAATCAGACACTTGTTATATAGAAATGCTTCTATTAAATTATGAACACTAATTACGTTAGTAGAGAAATGTTTGTGGCTCCAAGACCCCACATATTAACTGGTTTTAATGTCAGTTGACTTTAATCAATTATTCTTTATTCAGTTTGTTTTTGTTTGTCTCTTTTTATATCTTTTTCACGCCCATAAGAAAATTGACTTCTGTTGGAATGGTGCAAGGACACACACACACACACACACACACACACACTTTTGTTCCTTTAATCACATATAAGGGTTTACAAATTAAAATTAAAATTAAAAAATTAATTAATTAATTTTAATTAAAATTAATTACAGACTGGCAGACAGGTATGTTGTGATTTATTTACTTTGTTATTTATATATATTTTTTAAGAAAATTATTTCAGATCCACCAAAATTATGTATATAAATATCAAATCAATTTGTTCAGACAAAGTAATAGGACATGGTCAACAATTAAAACATTACATTTTGTGAAGTGCCACAGTTCCACATCAGATTGTAAATTGTAAACAATTAATAATACAATATTTTTCTCGGTATATCTCCTGCCCTCCACCCAATCGGTGATCAAGGCTGCTGTAATATTTCTCAATATCTGACCAGAGCTGCAATCTGCTGGAAGAGAGATTCCTGTTTGTCTTATTCCAAAACATTCATTTTTAAATAATAATAAACAGACATTTAAAGAGCTTAGTGTGAGGACGCAGCAGTGGATGATGGCTGGTGATATCGCTCTCACCCGCCGGTGCGGGAGTCAGACTGCGCTGCGCCAGGTTCTTCTTCTCCGCACATGAGCGCAGATCGGACCTCCCCGCTCGGTTAAACCTGCTACCTTAGTTATCGGAGCTGGTAAACCATGAGAGCTGGAAGCTGAGGCCATATTGGGTCTAGGCGGAAAAGCGATCGGAACTTTTCCTCCAACTCCTCCGATCCAGGCGGAGCAGACTGCGGGGCGGTCAGACCCTTAGAGCTGGCTGCGTTCTGGAGGATCTTGAGCAGCTCCAGGAGGAGAGTCCGAGGCTGAATTGGGCCAAGGGAACATCGGACGTCAAGAGGCGGCCGTGGCATTCGGCGGCGCTCATCAAGGGCACTTCGGGAAGCTGCAGCAGTAATGGACCCTCATCCATTGCCAATCTACGGCTTACGACGGCGGGAGGTTCCCTAGCACAACGGTGAGTGTTTCTCTTCTGGTCAGAAGCTGCAGGAGAAAGGAGACTGATTAGTCCATGGCGAGGCTGACATGCCGGACGAAACAAAGATGTTCTGCGCTGGCAGAGCGGGCCACAGCAAAAACGGGGCTGGACATCTGCTAGTCCGTCTTTGGTTAAAGGAATCAAATTATACTGGATGATGACGAAAATAAGACCAATTTCCCGCGCTGAGCCTTTTTATAGCGAGCGAGACAGGGGGTGTGGCTTATCCAGCAGGAGGGCGTGGCCTAACTTTTTCAGCTGCAAGGAGCAAAGACGAGCAACCAGTAAAACAAAGCAACATCTGATTCAAGAAGAATTCAAAAGTGATATAAACATTTATTATAAGCAAGTCCCTCCTCTAGTTTCACAAAGAGCTTATGTTTGTATTTTATTTTGGGCTTTATTAAGGACCGCACACAGTCTGACGTCACTCACAGAAACGTCAAACCTTGCAAAGCACTCAGAAAGTACTTAATCCACATCCTTTTAAAGCTGCTGATATATATAAATTCCCTTCTCACCCTCCGTAGCTGGTCTCTCTCCCTCTTTCATCCTCTGACCTCTGACCTCTACCAGAGGCCTGGGAGCTTCAGGTTCTCCTCCTGTATCTTGGCTGTGCCTAGTACTGCACATTTCTGGACTGAGATGTCTGATGTTGTTCCTGGGATCTGTTTTAGCCACTGCTCCAGTTTGGGGGTTTCTGCCCCGAGGGCCCCGATGACCACAGGCACCACTGTGGTCTTCACCTTCCAGTTCTTTTCCAGTTCCTCCCTGAGGCCCTGGTATTTCTCCAGTTTCTCATGCTCCTTTTTCCTGATGTTGTAGTCACTTGGTATGGCTACATCCACCACAACGGCTTTCCTCTGTTCTTTATCCACCACCACAATGTCCGGTTGGTTCGCCATCACCATCTTGTCTGTCTGGATCTGGAAGTCCCACAGGATCTTAGCTCCGTCATTCTTCACCACCTTTGGGGGTGTTTCCCACTTCAATCTCGGGGCTTCCAGTCCATATTCTGCACAGATGTGCCTGTACACTATGCCCGCCACCTGGTTATGTCGTTCCATGTACGCTTTCCCTGCCAGCATCTTGCACCCTGCTGTTATGTGCTGGACTGTCTCAGGGGCCTCCTTGGTCAATCTACACCTTGGGTCTTGTCTGGTGTGGTAGATCTGAGCCTCTATTGCTCTGGTATTTAGGGCCTGTTCCTGTGCAGCCAGGATGAGCCTCTGTGCTGTCCTTGAGTTCAGCTTTGTCCAGCCATTGATTTCCTGATATCAGCCACTTCAGTTCTTTGTCGGTGGTACATCCCATGTAGGGGCTTGTTCTCCCATGATGGAACCTCTAGCCCCTCATCCTCTGTTCCCCATTGTCTGAGACATTTGCTGAGCACATCCTCTGTTGAGGCTTTGTCCTTGATGTATATTTGGATCTTGGATGTTTCATCTTGGACAGTGGCTCTCACACTCGCTAGTCCTCTGCCTCCTTCCTTACGGTTCGTGTTCACTGTACACGAACCGTCTTCCACCCTGATACTGTACACTGTACAGTATCAGGTGCCGGATTTGGGGTGGAACCCTCCAGTAAGGCATAAACATGTAACATAAACATATATGTTACATGTCAGACATGTAACATATATGTTTATGTTACATGTATGACAGTGTAATATGGGTCCCTGCTAAGGGACAAGTGTGTTAGAAAATGGATGGGTGGGTCTTACCACTGTCAGTCATTCTCATGTACATGCTGCTCAATGTGCTACTGGTGGAGGAACAACAGGAAAACCGTTTATCCACTGTTATTTGTTGTCATGCTAACTAGTCTTAGCATTCACAACAGGCTCTGTTAGCTGCATCAAAGCACAGGGTGGGCAGTGCCACACATTCTGTAATTGACAACGCTAAGACCCGCCTCCAGACTCTGATTGGTTGTTTCTGGATAGCACTGGGAGCAATGGGAGAAGGCAGAGGAGTTCTATTTTTTCACACATTATCTGCCTAAACATGCTGTCACAAAGTAGTGACAGTTTCAACAAATATGTAAAAATATATGTATAAAACTTTTCATAAAACCTACATGCTGCAGCTTTAGCTCCAACCTTCCTTTTTGGCCAATTTCAGAAATCCCCACTTAATTGCAACAAGTGACAGACAATCTTTTCAGCGCTGGAGTGATGAAGGACAATGGCTCTCAAACGACTGTAGAGAGCACTACTAAATGTTCAAAAAATATTTTTAAATAGCAAAATTGTAACCTTTTCAATCTTTTAGTAACTCAAAACACAAAATAGTTTAAATTTTAATGTCTCTAGGCCTATAACAACTTTGCTGTTTTAAATATTTACTTCCCTCTCTGGTTATTTCAGGCCAACCTTTCTGCATTACAATACATTGCTAAGGCTGCAAATGAACTCTCTGGCCTGGAAGACAAAGATTTAGAGCAGCTTCTCATATTTGTTTTCAGATATTTAGATGAAATCTCTTTCTCAGCCGTGACTGAAATCAAGCTTCTCATTGAAATATATGAGCAAAACGATTCAGTTCAGTGTTATGTAATTTCAGTTTGATCCAGTGCTGACAAATTACTTTTGACAAGGTAATTTTTCGGAAAGTTTTTTATTTTCAAACAGATACAACTATTGGTCTAATTCTGAAAATAATGGCTATTAATGACTGAAAAATGCTATACAGATAGAAAAATATTAATTATTTGTTTTTTGTGGAGTAAATTAGTCACTGGTAATACAGCACAGTGATTTACAAATTGTATTTTTCCTCTGATGCAATACATGTTGAGAGTAATATCCTAGTATACCAGAACTTAGCCACACATGGATGTTGTTATGTTCAGATTCCTGAAGTACCTTAATGTTATGAGGGTCTAAAATTAATCTGAAATCACTGCTGAGTGGATCAATATTGTTTTCTCATTTCCTTGGGTGAACCTAATAGGAATAATTGGGGACAGGCAGCTAATCCGTTCTGCTGATGGATTAGCAGAAGTGTTTCCTTTCTGGTAACCATAAGTCTGTTCCATAACGGTGTTCTATAACAGTTATTCACCGACAGCTTCCATGTGTTTGCTGCCAGAGAAATCCTTCCCCGTAACCCTCCAGCAAATTGCACCACCTCAACATTTTCACCAGCACTTTGTTTAATCTTGTTTCTGCTAACGACAACACAACATATATACTCTATGCAAACCGATTTTAAATGTTTTAGAAGACGAAATGTGTAGAAAAACCGCCGCTCAGCGCACAAAATCACAGCGTATCTGACAGGTCTGAAGGGTCCTGGGAAGAAAATACCAAGTTCTGGAAACCAAACACAACGGTAGCACAGAGAGAGGAGGGTTTTGCTTCTGTTATAGCAACATTTAAGTTATAAGAGCTTTATTCAGTTAAGATTTTAAGCGTAAAATGAAGCCGAGAAAACACAAGTGTGGCCACGTTTGAGGCGGCAGCGTAGCGGCGGGCTGAGTTGTCTCTTCACGGTTCTCACGTCTGTTATAAGTCCCGCCTCCCGCTCTAAGCTTGACACAAGAGACATCAACTCAGAAGCATGACGGAAGTAGCTCCGGCGGCTGTTAGAACCTCCTCGGCAAAACTCTCGGTGAAGAAGTCCACCTCTCGGCCCAGGAAGGATGGACCCGGCATCTCCAAACTCATCGTGGACGCCGTGGCCGAGTCCAAGGAACGTAGAGGGGTTTCGCTGGCGGCGCTCAAGAAATTCCTGTCCAAGAATGGCGTCGACGTGGCGAAGTCCAACAAGCGCATTAACAGCGCTATTACCAAGCTGGTGACCGATGGAACCCTGAGCCGGACTAGAGGGACCGGAGCATCCGGGTCCTTCAAGATAGCCACACCTAAGGATAAAAAGAAGTCCCAAAGCGCAAAACCTGAGGAGAAGGCAACTCCGAAGAAGAAGAAGGCTCCCGCCAAGGCAACGAGACCATCCGCCAAGAAGTCACCGGCGAAGAAACCAGCCAGGAAGTCTGCGAAGAAAGGACCGGCAAAGAAAGCAGCCAAAAGGGTAAAAAGAAGCCCTAAGAAGGGCACCAAAAAGGCCGCAGCTAGGAGGCCGAAGCCGGCCAAGAGACCGGCAGCCAAAAGAAGCCCGGCGAAAAGGCGCCCAGCTAAGAAGGCTAAGAGGAGATACTGGTAAACACCCGCTGACCCGCTGCAAAGCACCAAAGGCTCTTTTAAGAGCCACCACTCCTTCAGCTGAAGACACGGTTCCTAACAGGCATATAATCAGTTACCTTGAAAATGGACAGCGATATATTAATAAGTAAAAGGGTTTAAAAACATATCCTGGTTTGATAAGTAGTGGAATTAGGACAACATACACCTGTTAGATCGGCTCAGATTATTCGTTGCCAATCAGTAATTGTTGAATTGTATCACTGAATGTTATCATGACGACCATATGAAAAGCCCTATAGAAGGATTATCAGTCAACAGCCACTCTACTGCGCATGCCATGTATTATTCTGCTTACTGTAAGGATAATAAAATAATTTTATTCACTCCGTGAAACAACTTCGCGGTATTTGTATTTTTCAGGTTTTATTTTTAGCGCATCGTCTCTGTACCGCCTCTGGTTCAACCCGCTGCGCTTTTGAAGGCTTGTTTTGGCAGCTGCCTGGATGGATTCAGCTACATTTTAATTGTCCCTCTAATTGTCACCAAATTAGAAAGAAATGATTTGCACGCTAAATATGAAATACATTTTTTTTAAATCTTAGTTTTTATGAAAAATGTAAGTTGCTCTTATTGCTCACCACGTATATCCTCGTCTTATTTAGAGGGACTCCACTGAGAGCTTATTGTGAACAATTTGCTGTAATATTTGCTAGTAAGTCAAACTTTGGTCCATTTTCTCTCATCATTTATCGACTCGCCTGAATTTTATGTTAAGTCGCATCTCATTCACTAAATTTTATTTGGTAGAATAACTTATTTCATCACGTTGTGTGTGATAAACAATTGTACGCCGATAGCATGCTAGCTAATGTTAAAACCGCAAGATAAATGCAGGTAACCATGGCAACTAGTGAGCGTTTAAAGGGCCGGTTACGCTGTGTTTACAAAGAAATAATACATCTAAATATTTACATCCTCAAATAGTTACATTTACATTACATCGAGATGCTTCATTAAACCAAAATAAGACACCAGCCTTGGTGGTAGATTTGAATTGGTCACATTAAACTTATGATACAAGAGTTTAATCAAAGGCAGCAGAACGTGAAACTGTTTTTTTTTAAACTAGTTTTTCTTATGTCAAAACAAATAAAGATAACGATTACAAATACAGAAAAGTTAGACATTTACAAAATAAACCAAGCAGAAGCATATCAAGGACAATAAATCACTTAATATTCTATATAACTCTGATTTAACGTTATTCAGAAGTGTGAGAAATTAATTAAAAAAGTTATTTGCGTCCACTAAGTATCTTACAGAAACGAGCGTTAGAATCATCCATAATGTTGGTTATTATGAGCAGACAAACCCATTTTATTGAAATCTAGAATTCTTAAATTTGAAGATCTGGTTGAATTTAAAATTGTTTCAATTATGTTTAAGGCATCTAATAAACTGCTAGCTGAGCTCATGCAGAGCATGTGATATGAAGGAGAAGGGGGATATAACTTAAACTCAACAAGGAAGAGATTTTGTATTTCAATTCAAGGAGTAAAATTACACAAGTTTAATGAGGAGTTAAAGTCAAAATATCGTCTAATTTAAAAGGAAATATAAGGAGATCATTTTCACAAGATATAGAAAGATGAACTTATTAACAGTTATATGGCAGTTAGCGGTTAAGTAGGTTAATGAGTTTTACACGGGCGTGTGTTGTACTTGACTGCAGCTGCAGCTAGAATCTGCTTTAAATACACTTTGAAACCAAGACAACGCATGTATATCTATGTAGTTATCATATTATGTCATATTATAAACAATTTAATGACTTATTTTCGTCTTGTTGAGTATGCTGAACTGACAACTCCACTGACGGTCGGACTTCTTAATGCGCATGCGCGGGCATGCGCACTGACTGCATGTATGTTATCCTGACAGCTTATGGTTATTTGATAGAACAGCGGCGCGTGAACAACGCGAGGCTCGGCGTCTCTCCGAGATCTGCTATTTAGTGGCTTTTTATCTATTTTTTACCGGACTTTTTTTCCAGAACTGCACCGCGTTGCTGTGCTATAGCAGACATGAGCTTCTGGATCTGTGGAGCAACAATATTAACACTTTTATCGCCGATCTTCGACTCATCCCAGAAATCTCCAGAACACCGGAGCCTGTCCACTTCCCCCGCCCGAGCGGAAGTGCGCGCAGACGGCGAAGAGACCGTAAACAAAGGCGGGGGAGGCGTGGAGGGGTGCGAGCTAAGCTAAAGCTAACACCACACCGGCTCCCTTTACCCAGCATTTTCCTCGCCGATCTCCGTTCTCTGGCCAATAAAATGGACGAGATACGACTTTTCATTACGAGTGACAGACAGATTATGGACTCAAATGTCATGTTTTTCACCGAAACATGGCTAAACAACAACTGTTCGGACAACGCTATCCAGCTTGTTGGACGCCACACACACCGAACCGACAGGAATGCAGATGACTCAGGCAAGACCACAGGCGGAGGCTTGTGCATTTATACTAACAAAGCTTGGTGCACAGACTCTGCAACTACCGGAAGTCACTGCTCACAGAATGCTGAGTTTTTAATGGTCAAATGCAGACCTTATTACCTCCCAAGGGAATTCACTTCAATCATCCCCACTGCTGTGTACATCCCCCCAGATGCTAATGCCAAGTTAGCTATGAAAGAACTCTATGCGGCCATTAGCAAACACCAAACCAAACACCCCGAGGCTGCGGGTGACTTCAACCACTCCAACTTGAAGACAGTCCTCCCCAGATTTCACCAGCACGTCTCCTGCCACACTAGAGGAGACAAAACCCTGGACCACGTCTACTCCACTCTGACCGGAGCTTACAAGGCGACACCCCTCCCACACATCGGACAATCAGATCATCTCTCCCTGTTCCTCACACCTCGGTACTCACCACTCATCCAACGTGTGAAACCCACTGTGAGGACAGTAAAGGTGTGGCCAGGGGGTTCAGACGCTGTGCTCCAGGATCGGGTCAGGAACACAGATTGGAATATTTTCACCACACAGACTTAGATCAGTACGCTTCATCTGTACTGGACCACATCTCCACTACCATAGACTCCGTCACCACCCATAAACGCATCACCATATACCCCAACCAGAAACCCTGGATGAACCGAGATGTTCGTCTCCTGCTGAAGGCCTGCAACATCGCCTTCAGGTCAGGGGATGCACAGACCTACAGTGCAGCCCGGGCTGAGCTGAAGAGGGGAATCAAGAAGGCCAAACACCACTACAAAAAGAAAGTGGAGGATCACTTTTCCAACTCCAACCCCCGACGTATGTGGCAAGGCCTTCAGATTCTCACAGACTACATGAATGCCAACACCTCCCCTGCCTCCTCTGATGTCTCCTTCCTCAACGAGCTCAACAACTTCTATGCTCGTTTTGAGAGAAGAAACACCACAACTGCAACCAAGGCAACCACCACCTCAGACCAACAGCCACTCATTCTCCTCTCCACTGACGTAGGAGCGGCTCTGAGCAGGATTAAACCTCACAAGTCTGCGGGTCCGGATGGCATACCTGGACGTGTCCTCAGAGCGTCCTCTGAGGAGCTGGCAGGAGTGCTGACGGAGATCTTCAACCTGTCCTGGGTCCTGTCTGCGCTGTGGTACCGACCTGCTTCAAGTCTACCTCCATCGTTACAATCCCCAAGAATTCCAACCCAACCAGACCCAATGACTACCGCCCGGTAGCCCTCACCCCCATCGTCACCAAGTGCTTGGAGCGGCTGGTCCTAGCACACCTCAGATCCTGTCTCCCCCCCACGCTGGACCCCCCCAATTTGCATACAGGCAGAACAGGAGCACAGAGGACGCAGTCTCCACAGCGCTGCACTCTGTCCTTTCTCATCTGGACAGCAAGAACACTTAATGCTAATGCTGTTCTTAGACTTTAGTTCAGCATTTAACACTGTCATTCCATCACAACTCATTACCAAACTCACAGACCTATGCATCAGTTCACTCATGTGCAACTGGCTGCTCGACTTCCTGACCGGTCAACCCCAACATGTCCGACTGGATAACCACTTCTCATCCACCGTCATCATAAACACCGGAGTGCCACAAGGGGGTGTGATGAGTCCCCTTCTCTATTCCATCCTCACCTACGACTGCAGAACGGTGATTGGCCTCATCAGAGACAACGATGAGGCCGCCTACAGGGAGCAGGTGGACCGTCTGGCTGAGCGGTGCGACAAAAACAACCTGCAGCTGAACACGGAGAAGGCCAAGGAGCTCATCGTGGACTTCAGGAGGAACGCTGACCTACACCACCCATCCACATCAAGGGGACAGAGGTGGAGCGTGTGGACAGCTTTAAGTTCCTGGGGGTCCACATCTCCGAGGATCTGACCTGGACGACCAGCTGCTCCAAACTCATCAAGAAGGCGCTCCAGCGCCTCTTCTTCATGAGGACCCTGAGGAAGAACCACCTGTCCTCAGAGATCATCACGAACTTCTACCGCTGCACCATCGAGAGCATCCTCACCAACTGCATTACAGTCTGGTATGGGAACTGCTCTGTCTCCGACCGGAAGGCGCAGCAGAGGGTGGTGGAAACGGACCAGCACATCGCCGGGGCACCGCGTCCTGCCATCAAGGACATCTACAGGAAGAGGTGTCTGAAAAGGGCTTGGAAAATCACCAAGGCGCTACAGGAGCCTATGGACCAGAACCACCAGGCGTCAGAACAGCTTCTTTCCCACAGCTGTTGGCTCCTGAACGGCTCCTGACACAACTTAAGAACTGTACCCCCCGAAACCCCATACAAGAATAAAATACGGACTGTCCTCACACTCATACATAATCTGTATATAATCGTGCCATTATCTATCTTGTATTGTAAATCTTCTAATACACATACAATTCATTCCTAACATTTCTGTATAATCTGTATTTGTGTACATAGCTCCCATATTTTTTTTTATTTATATTATATTTTTATACTGAACATTTTATTTTTATAACCTTTGTACACCTGTAAATACATATTTATACTCTGTATAGCACTTCTGGATAGATGCAAACTACATTTTGTTGCTTGTACTTGTGATGGTGCAATGACAATAAAGTTGAATTCTAATTCTAATTCAAATGTAATGTGTTTACAAATGTTCAAGTAAACACATTACATGAACATGAGTGTGTGGGTATGGATATATGAGTGCATATTTTTAGGCAGGTAAATCAAGATACGATGGAAAACTAACTTATGTCACTTTCTATTTTTTAATTAGGCTCAAAATATTGTTCTAGTTTATGGTGTAGAAGTTCATAAATTTCTTACTTCCTTCTTTTCAAGTGTTAAGATTATTGAACAAAAATGTGTTTTGCATTCCTTGTTCATGTGTGATTTCAGTCATGTTTAAATAAATATAATCAGTACTACACCACAATAAAAATATTTGATATCCAAAGTATTATTCATAATTCAGTTTGAGATGAGAAAATGTTTCAAGATTTACAAGCCTTCAAACCTACTTGAAAAAAAGATGTTTAAAGAAGACTACAAATAAATTAGTTCTGCAAAAAACAGATCATGTGAATCTGAGTCGCATATTAAAACTAAAATATCAAATTACTTTAATTTTGCAGAAAACATTCAAACCAAACAACTTGAATTAGTTAAGATTAATGTCATTTCTAGATTAAGATGTTTCAAGTTAAGAAAACCTGGGTTGACAAAGGAAATACAAAGTACTTTAGAACTGGGTTTTATGGATATAAATGTAAAACCATTTTACATGTGAAAAATTAAAACAATCCAATAGTAAATGGTTAACATACAAGTTTGTTGCACTTAATTGTATTTGTGTGGCCCTAAAAAGGGCCTTTGTGGTTGGGATGGCAAACAGCAGGTCTACTTGGAGCTGGTGTACTTGGTGACCGCCTTGGTTCCCTCGGACACGGCGTGCTTGGCCAGCTCTCCGGGCAGCAGGAGGCGCACGGCCGTCTGGATCTCCCTGGAGGTGATGGTGGATCGCTTGTTGTAGTGAGCCAGGCGGGAAGCCTCGGAGGCGATGCGCTCGAAGATGTCGTTGACGAACGAGTTCATGATGCTCATGGCCTTGGAGGAGATGCCGGTGTCGGGGTGGACCTGCTTCAGCACCTTGTACACGTAGATGGCGTAGCTCTCCTTCCTGGTCTTCCTCTTCTTCTTGCCTCCTTTGCCGGCCGTCTTGGTCACGGCTTTCTTCGAGCCCTTCTTGGGCGCAGACTTGGCGGGTTCAGGCATCCTGATGTGTTCCTGGGAAACGGCAACGAATGAGGAGGGGCGCGCAGAGACTAGTATTATAGAGGCTGCATGTAAATCACAGTGCGCCGACGCCTTCCTCTGATTGGCTGAGCTTATCGGAAGGTTAGACAGCGTCTGTGTGCTGTCGGCGCTCTCTAGAGCACTGCGTTGGTTTCCCTTTATATAGATATTTTTGAGATTTCAAGCAGAAATCATAAGTTATTCATATTTCTACATGCTAAAGAAACTATCAACTATCACTATTTGGCACTTAGATATTAAAAAAATTCTGACACCTGAATAACATGTTAATATGATATGCTGTGCATGACTTTAGCATATTTATTGATTTCATTTTTCGCACCTTTCACTTTAGGAACGTCTCTAATGGCAGAGGTGGATTAGTTATGAATTACATTTATTCAGTCACATTTCCTTGAGTAATTCTTTGGGGGGAAAAAAATTTTGGGAGAAGCTTTACCACATAATTTTCACTTTTACTTGCTGCCCTTACTTGAGTAAATTTTCTTTGATACTGTATTCACCGAGTGCAGAATTTTAAAAAAATTACTTAAAACTAAAATTCTTGAATTTGTTGGATACATAGTTTTATAAAAGGAAAGTGAAGTAGGGCTTATTCAAACTTTCCAGGCACAAAATGGTGAGAGTCAAATTCATCAATACATAATGATGCCCAGCAATCAATATAGTGTTTGAGGGCTAATAAATGAAATTGGGTCATATATTACACAGCTAAAGTTTTTAGATGAAGCGAATAAATGTTAAAATTGAGGAGCGTTTGTCTCTTGTAAGTGTGGGTGGCTCTGAAAAGAGCCGTTGGTTTGTAGCTGGTGTATTTATCCGCCGAAGCCGTACAAAGTTCTTCCCTGCCTCTTGAGAGCGTAGACCACGTCCATGGCGGTGACGGTCTTCCTCTTGGCGTGCTCGGTGTAGGTGACGGCGTCCCGGATGACGTTCTCCAGGAAGACCTTGAGGACACCGCGGGTCTCCTCGTAGATGAGGCCGGAGATGCGCTTGACTCCACCGCGGCGAGCCAGACGGCGGATGGCGGGTTTGGTGATTCCCTGGATGTTGTCACGGAGGACTTTACGGTGCCGCTTGGCGCCTCCTTTTCCGAGTCCTTTACCTCCCTTTCCGCGACCACTCATTGTGTTGCTTTGTGTAATCTGAAAGACCAATGGTCAGACCCAAGCGAGAAGCTCTTTATTTATTTCAGGACTGCGGACGTAAGAGAAGACAAGTGAACGGGTTTACATGAGCGGAGTCACTGAACGCGTCCACACAGCCGTTCATTTTCCGTGGGATCAGCTTTTGTATCAACATTTAATTCAATCTCTGCGCGTTTGCTATAGTGTCACATTTCCCTAAACAAAACCTATGACCTCGAAGGTCACTTTAGTAAGCAGTTTTAAATTTCGTACATCACAGGGTTTCCTTTCATCGATGCTCTTGTTTGCTTTGGAGTATTGAAAACCTTGACTAGGACTTTTCACACTTGTGTTTTCATGCAGGGTTGCCAGATCAGATGGTTTCCAGACCAAAAACAACGTAAAACGTGGCCAACGAAAAACGAAAAAAAGTCCCCATCTGTAATGAAATGTGTCCCACACAGACTTTCCAATTGTTGACATGGTCCATTATATAGTGACCAGAACCAATCGGGATGCAAATTGTTCTTGTGTTGATGTCGTTGTAAGACTTGCTCTTCATTAACTTAAATTTTTATTAACTTTAATTAAATGTAAAGTTTTAGAAAAACGTGTCTTCTGAAAGATTTGTAAGATCCCAATAAATGCTGTGAAAAGCAGCTCATCCCCCCAGGCGGACATGTACATAGGCGTCCTAATTTGTCGGGAAGTAAAAAAAAAAAAAAAAAAAAATTGATTGCATGCATTCATTAGTTTAAGACTGCTGAGTAAATTGCAATGGCTACTCCAACCAGGACTTGACTCTTCAGACAGATGTGTGTGGCTCTTAAAAGAGCCGTTGTGTTTGTAGCCGTGAGCCGTGAAGGTTTACTTGGCCTTGGCCGGTTTCTCGGTCTTCTTGGGCAGCAGCACCGCCTGTATGTTGGGCAGAACTCCACCCTGAGCGATGGTGACTCCACCCAGCAGCTTGTTGAGCTCCTCGTCGTTGCGGACGGCCAGCTGCAGGTGACGGGGGATGATGCGGGTCTTCTTGTTGTCGCGGGCCGCGTTTCCGGCCAGTTCCAGGATCTCGGCGGTCAGGTACTCGAGCACCGCCGCCAGATAGACTGGAGCTCCGGCGCCGACGCGCTCGGCGTAGTTTCCTTCCTCAGCAGCCTGTGGACGCGGCCCACTGGGAACTGGAGCCCCGCACGGGATGAGCGGGTCTTGGCCTTGGCTCTGGTCTTGCCGCCGGTCTTTCCGCGTCCAGACATGTTTTTCTACGTTTCTTCTTTCTTTACAGATGAAGATAATCGTTCCAGGCTGATGTCAGACATATATACAGAACGCTGCTGCTCCCTCATTGGTCAGAGAGAGCGTTAGGATGGTTGTCCAATCACAGTAGAGTTTGTGTCAACGTTCAGTTTGTACCATTAATTTCCACTCTTCCGACACCGTCCCTTTCAAAATAAGGCGAACATTTCAAATTAAAATGTATAAAATACATGCTACAATTTGTATTAAATGTGGACAAATGGAAACCATAGAACATATTTTTTGGAATGTAATAATTATACACATGAAAATATGATATTAATTTAAATTTAAATAAGAATTAAAGTAAGTTAGAAGTAAGGCAACTACTTCAAAGGTAAGCTGGGGATGTAGTTTTTAGCAGCATTTTTAGTTTTTAAAGAAGAGCAAGAATTATTGTTAAATTTCCCTTGGGGATCAATAAAGTATTTTTGAATTTGAATATGTATATCTGATCCACTCTCCAATCTAGAAGGTTGTTAGACAGCTACGATATAATATATATCTCACACCCATTTTCCTGTATTCTTTAAAGACACAAGACACCAGCACTTGTGGAAGGGAAAGTTGAACATCCCTGTTCAATATGCAATAATATAATAATTTAATGTAGTTTAATTACAGTATAATGTAGTAAACTACAGAATAGAGTCATCTAAAGCAGAATTCAGTAAACTATATTACAAACATTCTATTTTGGTCACAATATAGTTACATAAACAGCCACAAATTTGAGCAAATACAATAAATGTAATTAAACAACTGTTACAGTAAACTACTACAGAGTTAAACAAATTTCCATCAGCAACAGTAAATTATACAAATGTACTGTTTTTGAAAACTACAAACATCTGTGAACTGTGTCTTGTTTAGTACACTGGGACCTAATTTAGTCAGCTAAAGATCAATAATTACTGCAGAGTTCAGGAAAATATAATCAATAAATTATTTGTAATGAAATACACTGATGAAAGTAAGCAGCAAAATAGTTCAGTAAACCTCAACAAAATTCAGCAAACTAGAGTTTTAGTATGTATTAGTATAGTATATATTAGACTTGAGTAAACTACAATGAAGTTCAATACCCTACTAAAATGTGGTAAGCCATAGTTTAGTTTAAATTACAAAACTGCATTATAAAGTTTTAAAAAACAGCAGTAGATTTCAGAAAACTAAATCATAAATCATCAAACTACAGAAGAATTTAAAAATCACACTGCAGTGTGTATTTGGTGAAGTTCTTTAGACCATTGTACAGTTTAATAAACTACAAAGCAGTTCGGTGTGTTACAGTAAATGATATTAAATTACAAAAGTGTCTTGAAAACTACAGGAAAGTTAAATAAACTGTAACTTTTCATAAACTACAACAGACTTCTTTCAACTGCGCTAAATTTGAGTACATTGCAAAAGAATCCAAAAACTACAGTGATGCCACTAAAACTGATTAAAATTTGTGTCCGCTATAGCAGAATTCAACTATTTACATTTCATTTGATCAGAATTGATTTCAGTAAACTACAGCATAGATCAGTAAGCTAGTTAATTTCAGTAAATGTTAATAAAGCATAATTGAGTTCATTAATACTATGGTGCAATTCAGTAAATTGCAATTAACATTTTTAAACTACAGCAAATTTGAATAAACTACAGAAAACTAAGCTACTATCACTTTAATGCACTGCAGAAGCAGTAATTACAATAAATGACAGTGACGTTCAGGGACAGAACCGTAGATTTCAGATAACCAAAGCAGAGTTAAATAAACTACGTAATGAATCAGAACTGGTTTGAGTAAACTACAGAGTAGATCAGTAAACTACAGCAGAATGATGGCCCTCAGAGGTCAGCATCTCAGCATCCTGTCGGCCATCTTGTAGTGGGAGGACAGATTGATGCGGTGAGCTCCTTTTTTGTATTTTTTCCTGATTTCATTGATCTTATAGATGCTTATTGGGATAAACTCTTTACAAACCAACACCGGGTTTGTTTCTGGGATGATATGAATCTCGCAGTGAAGAGAAACGGTGCGAAAAGAAGCTTTAAAAGCAGCAGTTGGTTGTTTTTTGTTGTTGTTTTGAGGGAACTAGCCGACGGAGCCGCAGGAGGCCTCCCCTTCAATTACACAGACAAAAACACACTTTTCTCCCGCTCTCATCTCTTTCCTGTACTCTGCCTGTTGGAGCTCAGTGAAACCGACCGTATTTCTGGGAATAATTGCCTAAAAATGTGTTTACGGTTGAGTTGTGGCTGGCTAGCTAGCTAGCTAACTGCTAGCTGTCAAGCTAACAACCTAGCGTTTTCTATGGATTTAGCTACAAGCTAACGGTGGCTAGCTGCAGCTTTGAGCATCGTTTAAAACGTATCATTGACGCGGTAAAACAGATTTTATACACACCAAACTAACAAACAAACCATCGTGACGAGTCGTTGTTATTTGTTATGTAAACTGATTATTGTGGTGTTAGCATTAGCCTACATCTCTTAGCTTCTTGCTACACATTAAAGCTTATAAACCGACCGACTCGCTTTCATAACTTATACTTGAGGACTATAATCAGGTTGTATTGCAAACTGTCGTTCAAATGAATTAAAATTTAATTTGAAGTAAGTCTACATTTAGCTTTTTTAGTTTCTGTAGATACATGATGTTTAATCTGCTGTGGTAAACAAAAGGAAAAAAGCGGCGCTGCAACAAGGATTAGTATTTCATCTGCTTTATGGCTCCTTTTGTGTTTAAATACGTGTTGAACAAACGGTGTAATGTTGTGCAGGTTAGACTCATCATCACATTTAGATGAGCTTTGATCAAAACTGACATTAAAACATCCCATGACATCTTCAGGTGGAAAACTGAAAATAGATCCTGAATTATCAGGAACCTTTTCGACATGTGAGATTACTTTGAGATATTTGAAGTTATGAAGTTCTGAGTTTCTACAAGCCTGTGTGTGTGTGTGTGTGGTGTGTGTGTGTGTGTGTGTGTGTGTGTGTGTGTGTTCGTCTACAACAAGAGAATTTGGAATAAGTGGATCAACAACGAGAAATTTTGCTTTAAATGTTTAAAAAAGTTAGATAAAGAGTAAAAAATATATTGTTGCATCCAAATGATGAAAGCAGGAATGTATCAAACATTTTGTCAGTTGCAGTTTTCTTGTATGAATGATAAAGGTCTGATCTCTGGGACTAAAAGGTTTTCATATTAATCAATTGAACTGTTTTAAATCCAGTTTGTATGAACTGTTTAAGTAAATTTTCTGCCTTCCAGTTGGTCATGATTTATACTCTGGATAAACGGCTGTGTTCATTTTTCAGAGGAAGTCCTGAGCTGGACCATAGACCACTTGTCCTGCTTCCCACATCACCAAATAAAAACTTAACTGCAGGCTGAGCTGATTTAACTTGAGTGACCAGTTAGATATAATGATGGAGTCACATTACCACGTTTCCAGGATCAGTGCAGATCCTTTTGATCGTTTTCTCAGAGATTTGATCGATCGGCTGCTGCTGCTTTTATCTGCATCCATCTCTGATCTGATCTACAAAAACTAAACCAGCTCTAAAACACTTCCATTTCAGAATCTTTAACTGCTTCTTATTTACCAAAGTAATGAAATTATTACCTGCTTCTCACCTAGAAAATAATAAAACTAGGGCCGCCTGAAAAACTTGTCATGATAAAACAGTTTCATATCAGTCTATTAATAATTATTGATGTATTTTTTCAATCATGTCAAACAGGTGGAGTGACACTTCCTGTTTTTTTTATTTTTAAGCAGTTATGAGGCTTCGTGTTTAAACCTTAAACTGCTGCTGCGCCAGTTACCCAGCAGGTTGTTGCTAGGCAACCAAAGAGTGAGCGAGTCAGTTGATGACACCATACTAGCCTAGCTAGCCATGAGCGGTTGAGCGGCTAAAGTCTTTCTTCTGCCTACATCTCCCAGAATGCTGTGCTGTTCTGGATTGGAGTTCAGTGAATATTCTATATATTGAATTTTGAATATTAGCTGTATTGGTATTGATCAGGTGTTGATTGTGATGATTGTTGATTTATTGTCCAGCTTCATTGATTCCATGAAAAGTAACATTTTCCTTATTGCCCTGGAGAGAAACACAGTTCATGCAGAATGAAGCTTTACTCAGCAGGAGAAGTTGATTTTGCTCCTGAGTTCTGGGAAGACAAAAATAAATCCCAGTCTGCATCATTCCCATCCTAATGTGATCAGAACCTTTTTCAGTGCGAGTCTCTCTGCGGGGGGAACCTTACAGAAACGTGTCCGGTCTGTCCTGTCATGGATCAGACGTGACCAGACGTTTGGAGCCCAGTTTTCCTGCGTTCTGACCGCCTCTGATCGTTCCTCAGGTGACACGCGGAATGTTTGGTGCTACCAGGAAGAAGTTCATGGAGGGGGGGATCGAGAGCGAGTTCCCTTCGGACGACTCCAGCCTCTACTACAACCACACGTCCATGTTCGCTCCTCACCGGGCCGACAAAGACGTACGTTTCTCTTCTGCTTAGGGTTGGAGTTGCACTCTGAACGTTTGACAATACGAAGAAAAAGCCAAGGCTCCATTCCTGCTGTTGCACCGTAGTTGTTTAGTGTTTTTTGTTGTTTCTGTTCTGGTTTTCAGATGCTGTCGTCTTCCTCCTCGTCCAGTCAGCTGTCGCAGCTGGGAGCCAGTTTATACGCCCCCCAGAGTAAGATCAACACTCAGATCAGTTCAGCCTCCAGTGAGGAAGTGTAAGCGTCATTGCTGAAGGTTTTATGGTTTCCTTCAAAGCGCCGCCTCAGCGCGGACATGTCGCCTCGGCCTCCGTGTTGAATCTCTCCAGCCTCTTTGCTCTGCGTGTCTCAGATTAGCCATAAAACCTTTTAGTTTTATTCTCTTGAGTTAAACACAGAAGCTCCATCTCGTGTGTTTCCGTCTCTCCCCGCGGCTGCAGGCGCTCTGGGTTTCCCCCTCCGTGGGATCAACAGCAGCGCGGCGCCGCAGCTCAGTCGAAGCTCGCTGACCCAACCCGCCGGCCAGCTGTCCAATCACACCAGTACTCCCAACTCCGGCCCGCTGCACACGCCCTCGTCGCCCAACAGGTGTTTGTTTTTACTGTCACGATTTGGTTTTTCTGTGGTTTAGAAAACAGCCTGAACTTTTAAAATGTTACACTGAATTTATGGTTTTAATTTGGTTTCACGGAGGAGTAGAAACAGAAATCAGTAACACTTTATTTGAAGGGGGGTGAATAAGACTGTAATAACACTGTAATAAACATGTCATAACACCTGTCATTAACATGAATAAGCCTTCATGAATATTTATGACTGTTGTCATAAAGCGTCAGTCGGTAAATTATGACACTTTTAATACAATGTTGACATTATTCAAAATGTCTTTGTTATGACAACTTGACATTAACCAATAAATCATTACTGATATAAATTTGTTATAAAAGTATTATTGATTGCACTTTAAAAATTAGGTAACTTTGTTATTAAAGGTAAAGTTTAACCCGAATGACGCTTTAAGACAACAGTCATAAATATTCATGAAGGTTTATTAATGTTCATGACAGGTATTATGACATGTTTATTAAAGTTTATTATTTGTTTTTCTTTTCTTATTAAAAATGTACCTAATTATGTGTTTATTTACATCTTTGATTGTAGTTCTAATATTACATAAAAAAGACTTAAGTGGTTAAATGGAAAAATCTGCAGGAAATCCAAATTTTATTCAATTGATCGATTACTAAAATAGTCCCTCGTTTTTATATTAACTATAATGTAGATGCTGAAATAATAAACACAGAATCTGTTTCTTTAACCCTTCTAGACCGAAACTTGTTGGCGGCGACGCATCTAAATTTGCAGTACCATAATTCTGCCACACGTAGCGCCATCTGAAAAATTCCAACAGTTTCTGAAAGGGGAGACGTTGCACTTTCCAGCAAATATCAGATTAATACAGCAACGTCACAGCTGCAGCTGCAGAGAGTGTAATTAATCTGGGGGTCACTCGTTTAATAGACGGTATATTGCGAAAATAACTTGCTGGATATTGAAAGTTCCGGTTGTTATGGATACATGGGTAAGTACATCATCTTACAAGACATTTAAACAACTACTTACAATTAAAATAAGGAAGATTTATTTAGGCAGACACTCGAAACTCCTGCGTAAAAGTGTTAACTGTAGCGTAAACATCATGATGATGTTTGGTTTGATGAATTTTTCCCCTGCAGGGCCTCCATCATGCCCTTAACCAGCAGCCGCAGCGTTCTGAACCACAACCAGCAGGTGGGCGGTCCCACGGGGCAGCCGGGCGGGGGAGAGCGAGGCGGCGGCGGCGCGGGGCGGAGCGGCACCATGGGGAGTCCCAGCAGGTCGTCTCCCAGCATCATCGGGATGCCCAAGCAGCAGGCGCGGTTCTCCTTCAACAGGTTCTCCTGACGCCATCATGATCTGAAATCCTCTCCGTTCGTCTGAATGTGTTTCCTAGAGATGCCACAACATTTTTTTTTCAGCTGATCTGTAGAAACTCACTGCTGGTCACTTTAAACTGATTAAAGCGTAAAAGTCGAGCGTAAAATCCTTTGTAGGTTTTTAATGTACAGCGATTCTGATTTCTTTATTTGTTCAGTTAATGATTCATTTATTGTTGAAGAGATAAAAATCATCTCATTATAGTTCAAGTGATTTTAGTTGTTTTCTCCTGTTGGCAGAAGGTTTGGACACCATTGATTTAACTGAACTTCTACTTATTATTAATGTAATTTGAACAGAAAATGGTGAAAACCTGATTCTAGTTTTTATAAAACTTTGTGTTTTAGGACCACTTAAATACATTTTCCTGTCTGCTTTATCTTTATGCTCTTATCGTCTTTTACTCCCTTTTCTACTGGCTGATTTATTTCTTTTCATTAAGAAGTTCACCTTTTTTCTCTTTTATCCAAAAGGAATCCAGGCTTCAACATGAGCAACTCCTTAACCAGCAACATTTTCAATGGCACAGGTACAAAAAGTGGATTATATTTCAGTGCCAGGAATAAAAGTCAAAGTTGGTAGAAACGACGTTTGAAGCCAGTTTGTTGTCTCTGCTCCTCCAGACGGCAGTGAGAATGTGACGGGGTTGGATCTGTCCGACTTCCCGGCGTTGGCGGACCGGAGCCGGAGAGACGGGAGTTCGAACCCGACCCCTCAGCTGAACCCGCTGGCCGGCCGGGCGCCCTACGGTAACACACAGACGATACAGAACATCCGTACGAGCATGCAGCTTTTTATTTCACTACTGATTTCATTTGTGTTTTCGTCTTCCTGTAATTATTACATGAACATGAAATTAGTTTTGATGCTGTTTTATATTCAAACAGATGCTTGAAATCATTGAATTTCTGTATAAAGTGCTTGATTTTAAACTGCAGTTTTGTAAAGTGAAATGTAACATTTGGAAAAAGTTATTTACAATTTAAATCAGCACTAATAAAAATGACAGATTTTTCTTGTCACTGTTTGAAGTTAAATCAGACTAAACTTTCCTCATTAGAGGGATTAAAATTATTAGTTTACTTTGTCTCGGCTGTTGAATAATGTCACAAGACGTTATTAATAACAGCAATAAAAGATGTTATATAATTAAATCTCTTTTTCAGTTCATTTATTTGATGCTGGAAAAGTTTGAAAAGTGAATTTTTCTGTGTGAAAAGTGAACGAACCCTGCATATAGTTATGGATCAGGCTCTGTTTTCATTCCTCCCAGTTGGCATGGTAACCAAGCCATCCAGTGAACAGTCGCAGGACTTTTCCATCCATAATGAAGATTTCCCAGCGCTCCCCGGTCCAAACTACCAAACTAAAGATCCCAGCAGCAGCAGCAGCGACGACAAAACGGTCTGAACTCTCTAGTTAGGATGAGCTCACCGATTCCCAGCTACTTCCTTTCTGAGTTTTCGCTCTCTGCCGTTTTCCGAGCAGAACCTGAACTCGTCGGGAAAGGCGTCTTCGAGCGCCGACGGTCCCAAGTTCCCCGGCGATAAAAGCTCGGCTCCGAGCAACAACAACCAGCAGAAGAAAGGCATCCAGGTTCTTCCCGATGGTAAGAAACTCCTCGTTTCCTCCCACCGAGCCGCCGCTGCAGTCCGTCTCCTCATTTAACGCTGCGTCTCAGGCCGAGTGACCAACATTCCCGTCGGCATGGTAACGGACCAGTTCGGAATGATCGGCTTGTTGACGTTCATCCGGGCGGCAGAGACGGATCCCGGCATGGTTCACCTGGCGCTGGGCTCGGACCTCACCACACTGGGCCTGAACCTCAACTCACCTGAGTAAGACGAGCTCACACACACACACACACACACACACACACACACTAAATTGAAACTTCTGGTGTGACTGTGTGTGTGTGTTTGTGTCAGGAATCTGTATCCTAAGTTTGCGTCTCCGTGGGCGTCGGCGCCGTGTCGGCCGCAGGACATCGGTGAGTTTCCGTGACAACAAGCCTGTGATTATTGTAAATGTGCTCAAATTAAAACTGAAAATATTTAACTAACACTTTGTTCATTCAGCATCTTTAGTCTTTTTTAGCACATTTTAGTGTTCTTCTAGCGTTTTGCAGAGTCTTTTCTGAAACCATTCTTTGGTTCGTCTCTGCAGACTTTCATGTCCCGTCAGAGTATCTAACCAACATCCACATAAGGGACAAGGTACGCAGCAAAACAACTCTTATTCAATGTTCAAAATGTCTTAGATTTGTATAATCTGCATCTTTGTGACCGGTTTCCTTCTGTTTGCAGCTAGCAGCCATCAAGTTGTCTCGGTACGGTGAAGATCTGCTGTTTTATCTCTACTACATGAACGGAGGAGACCTGCTCCAGCTGCTGGCTGCAGTAGAACTGTAAGTCCTCAGCTGGGATCCCGACCCGCCGGCCCACACGCTGTAAACTGACCCGCATGTCTGCCTTTCTGTGTCCAGTTTTAACCGGGACTGGCGGTATCATAAAGAGGAGCGTGTTTGGATAACGCGGGCGCCTGGGATGGAGCCCACGTTAAAGACCAACGCCTATGAAAGAGGGACCTACTACTTCTTCGATTGTCTCAACTGGAGGAAGGTTGCCAAGGTGAACCAATAATGAGGCTTAAAGTAGTTCATATGTACTTCCAGGTTACCTGCAGTAAACTGGGTTTGTTTATAAAACTGGAGTAATTTTACTTTATGATTACACAACATTCATCTTATTAGTTTATCATCTTTGTGTGCCTCAAATCTGGCTAAATATTTCATAACACTAACTCTTAATGACATATTTATATAACATTTGAGATAATATTTTACTGTCAGTAACTTTTCTACGGTAACTAACCTGATTTTGGTTAAAAATGTCCCCATATTTCCTGTTTTAGCGCTCCAGTAGCGTTACCATGTAAGCTAAAAAGTTAGCTAGGCTAACCTTAGAACACTAGTTCCGCTAATGCTAAAGCGCTACACCAGGGATCCCCAAACCTTTTCCTGAGGGCCACATAACGTTTTTCTTCTCTGCTGGCGCCGGAGTCAGTTTGTAACAGAAAAAGTGTGACGATTGCAGGAGTGCTTAATGCAAAAATGTATTGTTTTCCAGAAAGCACAATCAAATAACTCTCTGGGTTCTTCACAGAACAAAAGTCAGGAAATAAACAATAATACTAGCATGTGCCAAATGAAAATGGGCGCCTTCTCCTCCTCCTTCTTTAGATTTGAACAGCAGCTTACGTTCATTATTTCCATTATTGTTGCACTACTGCCATCTACTGGATCCTAATATCTATACATCAAATTCTCACAATGATCCCAGTATTATTAAAAATATGAAAAATCTTAATGATAGGCATTTTCCCTCGAACCTTCATTTAAAAGAACCACAGACAACGTATATGAATTTTATGACCGAGCTTCTGCAGAAGGAGACGACTCAGCAAACTACTCCTCCCAGTCGGTCACAGAGCTTCTGCCCTCTCTCTGCTCGAGCAGGACTTTTATTTGGAATAACAAAAGTCAGAAAAGATAAACAATAAGACAGGCGGCAGGCTGTCTAACACACAGGTCATCTAGCTCTTTCAAACTGAAGGGAACAGTCAGTTTTCAAGAACACAGATATTCGCACAGCACGTCATTTACTGATTAACATTAGACTGAATGTTGATTAACTATCAATTAATATTAGACTGAATATGAACTAAAGTAATGACAAAAAATTCTAATACCAAAAAAAATCTAACACTTAATTTTTCATATTTTTCAACAACATTCTCCAATTTAAATTCCCTATAAAACATAATTCCGTTTTAATGAGCGCTTTCTTCTTTGATTTCCAATTTTGACTTCCAATGATTCACTTCCTGCTACAGATCCCCCTGGTGGTTGAAGAAAAATCCACAAATAAGCCACACCAGACTATAAACAGCAAGGTTCAAAGCTTAGGAAAAAAAGTAGCGGCTTATAGTCCACTACTTTTTTTGTGGACTATAAAAAAAAAGTAGTGGACTACTTTTTTTTTCATATCAAAGCATTTAGATTTGATATGACAAAAAATCTAAATGCTCTCTGGTATTGTTCAGGGGGGCCGGACCAAATGTGGAGGCGGGCCGGATGTGGCCTGTGGGCCGTAGTTTGGGGACCACTGTGCTACACCAAGATGGTATTTAGTGGAACCAAAAGCTAAAACACTAAATTGTTTAAAAGACTTCAACCCTCGAGCGCCAATTTTGATGTTATAATTTAAATATCTTACAACAAACTTAGTTTTTCCATTTAAACTGAAAGTTTGCAAAACAGCCAAAAAATTGGCACTTTAGAATTTGCCAGGAAAATGATTTTAGGGGAAGCTAAGTGGCTAAATGTTTTCAAAGATAACAAAAATGATAAACAAATGTATTCCATAATTATTAAACATTATTGTAAATGGACTGAATCAAAATGCTTTGCACTAGAGCAGGATGGGAAACTCCAGGCTCCACTTAGGAGGTGATTCAGCTGTGTGGGACATCTAAGGGTTGCAGGACACTGGCCAGGTGGGCAATGGGTCAATGTGAACAGTCACATATTTATACTCCGATATCGGCGATCGGTAGGCAGGAGGAAGCTGGAATCGAACCGACAACCTTCCGATCACAAGACAACCACTCAGAGCCACAGTCGCTCCCAACCATAATCACCCTTTATATAAATCCTATATGGATTTGAATCAGACAACTGAAGATGTAAATCATCAAACTGAAGATTTCTAGTTCAGTTTTTTACTGTTTCAGATCAACATGAGTTCATCTGTCATAACTAAACATAATAAGCAATAGATCAATTAATCGCATAATGATTTAAAATGAGATCCATAATTTCCATTTGCAGCTTATTTGTTTAGTTGTACGGTTAAAGAGATGCTGCCCTTTAAGATCGCTGCAGACATTTGTCACACGGAACAAAGTAGTTAGTTTGCAGGGTTTTGATTTTGTTAAAATGCTGACTGGCAGTTTCGCCTGTTGATTAATATTTTTGAAGGGCAATTTTCTTCAAAATCCCTTTTTGTTTTGCATAAATTAGATATTAACCTTTTAGAGGGTGAATATGCGTTTATTTTTGTTTATCACTATATTAATTGAATATGTTTTAAAAACATCATTATTATCACATTAATTTCTGGGACAGTTTATGGTTCATTAGCAGCATAAAGTGTTCAACTCTGGCTCAGAGTGAAGTGAGTGAATCTCACTGCAGCGTTTGATTCCTTGTTTTCAGGAGTTTCATCTTGAATATGACAAACTAGAAGAGCGACCTCACGTTCCCTCCACTTTCAACTACAATCCTGCCCAGCAGGCCTTCTGATTGGCTCTCCCTCCTTCCTGACTGCCTGCCATTGGCCCTCCTGGCTCATCAGTCCTGCCCCCTGGAGGTTTTCCCTCCTCCGCCACTCACATGAATCTGGCCTGTAAGGACTCAGGACGGTGCCCACCTCTCTGACAGACTTCATCATTTTACCTTTTTCTCTTTTATGTTTGTCTTTTACCTCATTTCTGTTTTTGTTTTATTCCCGCTTCTTCTCCATGACTTGTTTTGGTCTGATGGGTGAAACAGACAGAGCTGGTAACAACTGTCCATCTGGTCGACTCACACACCGACTGTTTTCTAAAGAAGCTTTTATGGAGAAACAGGTTTTAACAGAGAAAACTGGGTTTACTCGCCCGTCAGGATGGAGAATTTTTCACTCTGTGGTGCAGAAGAAGCTGAAAATATTTTTCGTTTTTACCAGAATTACAGATCAGGACACACATCACCACTCAGTGGGCAATCAGGAGACAAAATGCAATGTACATTGTAGCACTATTTCTTAATAAAAGAGAAAATATATATATTTTTTCTGTTTTCTTGATGTTATGTAGAGAACTCAGAAACGCCACTTTAACTGGAACGGGTTGGTTTGTGTTTCCTGAAGCATTTATTTTTAAACTCAGTTATTTACATCAAAACAATGTTTTTTATTGTCAACAAATCACAACCAAAAAGCTAACATTTAAAACTCCTGTGGTTTAAAAACAGTAAAGTCTTCATGAAGGTGTGTAGTTTTAAAGCAAATCTTAGTTTTTTCTAAGGTTTTATTTAAATAGATTAAAAAAATAAAAAAAAACAAGATGTTGGAAACAAACAATCAATAAAACTAACAAAAAGTTCAATTTAATATAAATAAGAATATTGATCATAAAGGTTTTTTTTTTTCCTTTTTCAAGGAGAAAATAAAAAATAAATAACTTTTATAGTTAAATTGAGGAAAAAATAAACACATCCACTTTATAAATATTTAAAGGCTCTAGATTCTGATTTGGGCAAAATAATTTATTCAATTTCTCATAAAAAGCCATAAAAATCCTTTACTTTTCTCTAAAAATCTGACCACTAAGAACAATGTTCATATAATCAGATATTTCTGCTGGAGTCATCCCAGAGTTGGCTGAAGCTAGCAGCCGTTTTGTAGCATTATTGAACATTTTGTTTATCTGATGTAAAAACAGCCAAAGAAATGTCAGACAGTAGAAACCTGCTCTGATTTTACTGTTAAACAAGCTTAGAGTTTTTAAATGTTTATAATATTTATCTTTAAATGAACTGAGTTATTTGATGCAGCTTCTCATAACTCGTTAGTGGAGGCTCTAATGTGTCTTCTGGATGTTTTCCTTTTTCCTAACATCGATTGGTTTTTATGATAAAATGTACCAAAAATCAACAGAATCATCTGGAAGTTTGTCGGACATAAAAGCTGCTTAGAAACCTGATTTTAGAGAATATTTTAAACTTGTTTCAAGAGTGATTTTGTGCATTTGTTGACAGTAAAAGAACAACGTTAAACCTCTTACCTCTGTTTATTTACCTATAAAGGAAGATTTCAGTTCAGATTGTTCTGGGCTGAGATGGAGACGGCAGCCTCTCTTCAGGTCACAGTCAGCTCTGACCTTTACTTTCACTTTTCTTCTATTTTATCCAAAACATCCATGTTTGTTTTGCCATTCCTCTTTGTTTTTATTCCCCTGCTACATTCATCCTCTTCTCCCCTCCCCCCCTCCCCCCAGAAGATACTCTGACTTTTTTGGTTTTCTTGCTGAAACCTTCATGATTGTGTTTTCCTGGTTTGGGACCATTTCATCTGAAGGAAGCGTGTCATTTTTACCTTTTAGAGCAGCTTTTTAGAGGTGCTAATTGAGGCGGATTTATTGCTGTTGGAGTCGGAGCAGCTGCTTCCACCTGCCATCCTGCTCAGCTAAATTACAGCTGGCTGTAATTAGTGGATGGAGACAAAAACCCAACTCAGACTGTCTGCAAGAAAACCAAACCAAACTCCTTCATTTTTTTTACTTTACATTCAGTTCCCTTAAACTCCCTCCAGGAGGCGCCACTGTGCTCCTGTGTGTGTATACTGAATATATATTCATGACACCAAGGCAGCAGAACGAAAGAAAGAGAAATTGACCCCAAACAAGGAGACCCGGCCTCTGAATGATGCAATATGAGACTTCCTGTTATGTCAGTCGCCACATGACAACAGCTTGGTCATGCCACAAGCAACAAGCCAAGGACACGCCCACAGACCCATGTGACATGTCTGAGGAGATTTGATTGGAGGACTTAGCCGTTGGCTGTTTTATCAAATATGGCAGCTAGTGTTTTAATAGGAAAAAAAAAAGAATAAAATAAATATTCTGGTAATGAAACTGAACGCCGAGTCCGGACTGATTCTTTCTGGTTGTTTACTGTTAGATTTGTTGGTTATTTGGAATTTTGTGACAGTTTTCTGACATTTTGGTTCGTTCATTTTCGGGGGGGGGGTTGTTTTGGTCATCCATCAACAGTTTGGGTTATTTCCTCAAGATGGAGAGGGAATCAGCTTTTTTAACATATTAAATTTGTTTCTTTCAGTTTTTTGTTTAAATAGCATCAGATTTAGCTCTGATGTTTAAACGGGTTTGGTAGTTCTCCTGACTTCAACATTTATCTCTGAGATTTTATTTTGACTTTTTCTGCTTTTTCATTCAGTTTCAGTCCAGAAATCAATAAATCTATATATCTTGAGCCACTTTACTCTGGTATAATTCAGGCTCTTATTTTGAAGAGATGAATAAATGTTGTACCTCTGAATTGGGATCATCAGCTTTTACAGTCCTAGCAGCCATATCTGCCTCCAGTCCAGCTAAATAAGACTTTAGATCTGCAAATGTTACAAGATTTTATAATTTTCAGGACTTTGTTTTATTTTTTATTTTATTCAGAAAATGTCTTATTTTTGAAGAAATAGACATTATTGCTCTTTTTAGGTTTTAAAATAAAGAAAAAAACAAATTTTTTAAAAGTTTTAAGTTGAACATATTTTCATCAAACTTTTATAACAAAAAATAATAAATCTCATTGTGATTCTGTCATGGAATATCAATTTATTACATTAAAAACTTAAACCAGCTTCTTTTTTTTAATAAAAGTTATATTTAAAACATTAGCTGCTCCTTTATCATAGTGTCTAATTTCTGCTCCAGCTCATTCTGGGGATCTACAGGCGTCTCCATGGTGATAACTGCTCTGAATGTTTGTTTGTTTGTTTTTACAGTGTCCTAACTTTAAAATCAGTTATTTTCTCTTCCAGTGGGTCAGGATTAATTGATGACAGCTCCTCTATCAGCTCTATTTGTAATTTTTAAATATTTCCTGCAGGACAGTGTTTGTCCACAGGAGGGCAGCATAACCGTAATGAAATATAAACAAGCAGGAAATCAGAAGCTCTGGAAAAAGTTAGTTTAGGACACTTTGTTATTGTGTTTATTTGAAAACTTTATGAAGTAATGATTTGATAATATAACTCATCTTTGCTGAATACATGAAGGTCGAAGTTGAATCAACAAGATTTCTTTTTTCACTTAATTGACTGATTTACTGCAGAATAATGTTTGATGAGTTAAGAAGGAGCCTTGATGGATTTATATGACCAATTTAAACCTAAAAACGGTTTTAAAACTAAATTTACTGTATATTGTTTTCCATTTTTTTCTCAGTTCTGCAGTTTGATGTCACCACCTGTAGAGGTCCTCATTTATCTTTGCCGGCTTCCCCAGCAGCTGCCCAGTGTTTCCAGTCAGATCACCTGTTCAGGTTTCTGTCTGGACTCTGAGGTTTACGTCCTCAGGCTCAGAGAGCGAGTGATGATCTCAAAGTGTGAGGATTAAATATTTAACCTAGTCGACTTTACAGCAGCTGTTAAATTCAATCTGAGACCAACCAGTCGAACGTGGCGGATTTCATCAACAGTGAAAATGAGATGTTGCGTTCTGATCATTTATTTTAAATCTCACTTGTTCATCCAACACGTGACGAGGTAAAAATAATTTGCCTGCACAGAAGTTATGCAACCAACAAACCGATCTAAAAAAAAAGAAAGCGTAGCAGTGTGAGAGTGGGCGAATGAAGCAAATTAAAACTTCACTTCAGTTAATTAGCTCATTTCTTTTTTCTATTGAAGCAACAACAGACATCATTAGATCACGCAGAGTGAGTCAGTTTCCCCTGCAGAGAAACAAGACATCCATCTTTAGATGCTCGAATCGCTTCTTCTGTCTTAAATATTGTCACGAGTTGCTGACGTCCATCCCTGACAACAGCCTTCATCCCTTCGTCTCCAAACAAAAAGCTGTTTCTATGAGAGACCTCATTCTGCAGGTCATGGTCCACGCAGGACACCAACGAGCACACAGAGCTAGCTTTGGGCTAGCAAGGCTGGATAATCCCAGAAATACCCCAAAGGCTCCACCAAACTCCCACAGTCCCATCAGAAACAGTAAAGATCTAGTCCACTGATCCTCAACCAGACCAAGGAATCAAGTCTCCTCATCAGCGTCATAACAATCTGCTTAAATCAAAACGTAATTGAGTTCAAGAAGCTTCAGTTCCTGTGAATTAATCTGTGCAGAGCCATGACTTTCTCCAGCTGAACAGAAACAAAACCGAAGAGAAACGATCTACAGTCAGCACAGCTTCAGTTATTACAGCTGTAAACTAGAGATCAGGCCTGAAATCTGGATCTAAACCTTCAGAGCCACATAAAGACAGTTACAAAGTTGGCCTTCTATCACATGAAGACCATCCCCAGTATTACAGGACTAATATCTCAACAAGATCTAGAAAAAAATCATCCATGAGTTTATCTTTAGTCGCATTGATTACTGCAACAGTGTCTTCACAGGTTTCCAGATCCAGAACGGTGCTGCTGGAGTTCTGACTAAAACCACCGATCATCCTTTTGATGAAGACTTAACAAAATGTCATGTTTATTGCTTGTTTCATGATTGTACTATATTTTCATGGTGTAAAGCTCTTTAACTGCCTTGTTGCTGAAGTGTGTTGTTGTTAAACTCGACTTGTAAAGACACTTCAGCATAGCAGCGCCACCACTGCAGAGCTTGTTTATTATTGGCAACAACTGAGATAAAGACCTTTAGACAAGAAAGGCGAAGAGCCAAGAAAAACCTCTGGAACAGATGTGGGAGGAAGTTCGATGACGGACAGCGTTTATTTCCTCTGGTGAATCCTCCTGGATTTTCCTTCAGCTCCCAACAAAAACTTTGCTGCTTCTTCTAATAATCCAGGTGGAGCTTCCTGTTGAGAAAGTGTCCAGGTAAGTAAATATTTAACATTTATAGCACCTTTCACAAGTCAAAAACTACAAAAATAAAACGGTGTACATGTGACGTAAAACCAAAATAGAACTAATTAAAAGCCAGTTGAAACAAGTGTGTCCAACTCCCTACAATAGAAAACCAAAATGGGTCAAATATCAATGAACATAAGAAATAAATGATGGAAATATCTAAAATCTGACAAATTTTGTAATGAAATCTTAAATTTTTTAATGTAATCTATGAAAAAAAGTAAACTTTTGACCCTGATATGTACTTTATTAAAAAAGGAAGCTGAAAAGTCTGAATCCTTTCAAACTGCTGCATCACTCTGACAGCTCCAGGCTGCAGCGTCGCCTCCGTCTCCTGTTGATGGAGGGATTTCCAGCCAAATGTTTCCTCTGCTCTAGCCATGCTTGCTTCTGTTTTTCCTGAACAGAAGGAGCAAATATTGTGCAGCTCACACCCAGTTCCACTTTAAGCTGAGGTCCCTGGTTTGAATTGTCTGATGGTTCTGCTGTGCACCGACATGTGGGCCGGGTTCTCCCGCTCCGATTCCCGTTATTATTTCTAATCTTTTGATCTCCAGAGATGATGATAATCCCGCCACATGCCTCCCTGATTACCGCCGCCGTGGATTGACTCGGCTGTTCAGAGCTCCGGGCTTTTTGCAGAGACGACACTAGCAGAGGTTGCTAAGGTGATCCAGGCGGTTCTGTTCGGACCCTGCAGATTTCTGTTTACAATCACTGAGATCAAAAGGTTCCAGGGCAGCCAAGTCCTTCCTGCAACTTTTAGATGCGTCCTAAACGTTTCCTCCTGATCAGATGAATGTCTCATCAACAGCTGGAAAGGTTTTAAAACTGACATCATGAAAATGTTCAATTTATGAAACTCATTTATTGTCATTTTGATGATTCTGGTTTACAGACAAAGAAACCACAAATTCAGAGTCTCAGATAATAAGAATATGACATCAGATCAATAAAAATTTATATCTCAGCTGAAATGCCAGACTTCAGAAAAATATGTTTAAGTTTTATGTGTCAATCAATTAAGAAATGTAATCAGATTAATCACAATTAACTTGTTTTTATAAAAAGTTAGAACAATTTTTTTTTATTCAAACCAAACATCTCAGTTTTCCAATTTTACATATTCAATAAGATTAAAAAAGTAATTTATCCCATATAATTTTGAAATATTAACTATAAATTGGATAATTTACTGTTGCAATAATTATTGTTCCAACTCCAGTTTCTGTTCAAGGTTGCCATTACCCTGGTTATTTGTGCATTTTTTTCCCTCCGCTTAACTTTCTATGAACATGCAATGACTTTTTCATAGTATTTTCATTTTCTGGGATTAAAATTTGAGAGTTTTCAATCTCTTTAAGCCAGAATTGTTGAAATAAACACCTGAAATATTTCTGAAATGGAGAGAAAATCTAGAACCTTTTTATGAGTCTAAGTTTTGAGACAATTCTGAGTCTCTTTCAGCTTGACAGAGCTGATCCAGGTCCAAATGTTTTACTATCAGCTCATGTCTCATCGGAAGAAGTGATGTTTGTTTTAGAGCAGGCGGACATTTTTCACCCAGCAGTCGTTACAAACAGAAGGTGACTCAGACAGAAGAGCGGCCTCGCCCAGAGCAATCTTTTTATTTCTTTACACCCTCAGGTCTCCTCGGAGCCGGCGGGAAGGACCGGAAATCGATCGGATCTCAGTTGGCTCATTGATCATCGGGTCCGTGAGGAACATTTTAGGTGGCTGTTTGCATCTCAAACTGCACACACAGGGAAACCCACAGGAAATAAAACCCAGGCAGACTAACTTTCATCAATTAACGGAATAATTAAACTAAATGAAGAAAATATAACTAATCATATCCGTGGTTTAGTTTAATGTTTTTTAAAGTAACATTGCAGTGCTGTTAGGAGATACTCTGTCACACCTAAATGTTTAAAGGCATCAAACTAACTTTGTTAGTTAAATACAAAATGCAGTTTTCTAATGATGATTTCATTTATTCAAGGAGAAAAAAGTCCAAACCAACCTGGACGTATGAACAGCGATCACTCACCTGCTGTGAAGTCATGAATTAAACCTCTTCTTGAGTTCAACTGAGTTCAGTTTCACCAGATTTTTACCTTATTACCTGTTTAGTAGAACATTTTGCAATGTACTCCTATTTTAAAACAACAAAATCAAATTCAGATCAAATTCAAAAGCACTTCATTAATCCCAGAGGGAAAGTAAATGCAACCTTAAGACCCACTTTTTTAAAATTGCTTTTTAATGTAACACTGTGTTTTATTGCTTATTGTTTGTGTGATGTTTTAAATTATTTTGTTTTTACATTGTGCAGCACTTTGTGACTTTGGTCTGTGACAAGTGCTATAGAAATAAAGCTTACTTACTTACTTAACCTATTTTCATATTTGTTACAATAGTGTAGTTTATAGCGCCACCTGCTGACAACACATTCTAAACATAGTTTGCAAAAAGATAGTTTTTCACCTCAAGTTTTGACTAGAAGTAGGTCACATTTGTTTTCTGTGCTCTCAATAAACTAAGTAACAGCATCTTTATTTGTGGCTCATCACAGCCTTCCCTTATGAAGAACGAGGTGTAAAAGTGTCCAGTGTGTTTCTGAGCGAGACTGATGTCCTCTTCCTCCACTAAGAGGCTTATCTCATGCAGCTTGTAGCAGTGAGAGAACAACAAGCAGCCAGCGGCGTAATAAAACTCAGATCTGGATTGAATCATCAGGCTGCCGGAGCGAGCGAACATCACTACAACAGGAGAGAGAGAAAGGTGAAACCATAGAAACTGTCACACTGCTGCACCATGTGACCAGGAGTGTCAACACCTGAACCTGTGAGAAGGTCAAGCTCAGACATGAGCTGCTGGCAGCACAATCTTCACCAGGGAAAGAAAGCTTTGCAAAAGTTATTCTTCCTCTTAAAAAAAATCCCACATCAGTCACATAACAAGTAGCTTCCATGTATTTGGATTTAATATGACAGATCTGCACAAAGTCGAGCAAAATAATGAAGAGGAAAGAAATTTGTTGTTTTCTGTTTCTTTTGGTATAGAAATAACTCTTAAAAGTGTGACATGCATTGTTGAATTTAGGCTAAAAAGTGGAATTATGGTGTCATCAGAACAGAGCAAGGCGATAAAACGATATTATAGATCTTGAAGGACTAGAGCAGAGCTGGGAGGTCCAGGTCCTGGAGGGTCGGTGTCCTGCAACTCTTAGATGTCTCCCTGATCCAACACACTTGACTCCAACAGCTGAATCACCTCCTAAGTGGAGTCAAGTTCCCCAGAGTCCTGCTAACCACCTCATTATTGGACTCAGGTGTGTTGAAGTTGAGATGGACCTAAAAGTTGCAGGAGACCGGCCCTGCCTGGACTCTAGCCCAAACCTGGACTAGAGTCTAAGTTTAGCGGGCCGGGCATATTTCGGCAACGAATACTTAAAACAGCCAGTTTTGAATTTTTATCGGGACCAGAAAGACATTTTGAAAATGCTTCAGTTTTCACTACAAACAGGGAGAACTACAGCTCAAACTGCAGCAAGCTAACTGCTAATGCTAAGTAAGTTAGCTTCTCCCCGGATGTTTGTTTGTTTGTTGTGTTCAGGTTTGATAGTTCGGGTTGTTACTAGTTTTGGCTTTCAACAGTGTAGCTAAATGTCTGCTTATTTATTTAAATCGTATCAGTTCCGGTCCAACATAGTTATACATCAGCGTCTGTTTTTTAGTTTCATGTTAGCTAAATGAACTAATACAACTTCCCTCGGTCCTTCACAATAAAAGCTTAACGTAAATTAAGTTATTGTTAGATTTTAAAACGGTGTATTTGTGTTTTAATGTTGGTTGCAGTATAAATAATATAATACAGAAATCAATCTGTGTGGTTAATATGTTTTAAAATATTTATTTTCTGTGACAGGAAATAAGTCGTATGATAATACAGTACAAAAATGTTTTAATTTTGGGGTGGAGCAATTTGTTTGATTTTTTACCCAACATAAATTAGGTCAAAAATTATTTTTACCCTATGCAATGATGTATGCACACATCTTTATTTACTTTTCCACAGATTATCACATATCAAGTTGTTCTTGGTTTGTTGCTCCGAAACATTCTTATTGCTAATTATCGTTTTAAACCAAACTCTACCAATGGTTTAGGTCTGATCTATGTTCTCGGAGACTGTGTCCAATATCTTGTGCTAAAAATTTTCTCATACGGAAAAAAATATTAATCTATTGTTTGTCCTCCAATATGGCGAACAGGAAGTTTGAGAAATCACCATACTCTTCCAGCTTAAAAGCACTTATTTCTGTCCTTGATAAATTAGTGAAATCTTTATTAAAACCTAATATTTTTTTAATCTCCTTAATACACTAGTTGATTTGATGACTAACATTTATAAAGAAGCATCCAGTGAATTAAGATTTCGTTGAACAAATGTTAAAGTTGTAAGTTTGAGAAAATATAAAAAAAAAACATTTTTCTAGGTTGTCGTCGGAGCGTTTTTGTGACGTTTTTGAAGCAAACCGAGTAAAAGTGAGCGGGAGAGAGAGGATGGGGATGGGAGGAGGGCAGATTATGGAAATCTCAGTAAATAGATGCAACAGAAAATGGAGAGATGGTGAGGGGGTGAAGGATGGAGGAGGGAGAGTAAATAAAACGGACTGAGAGTCTGAAAGCAGCCGCTGATTAAACTCAGGCTGTGAGCAGCAGCCGCTTCTCCTCCTCATCTTTCTCCTTCCCTCCGCTGTTCAGCCTCCCATCCCCGCTTCCTGCTCTCCATGCCGGCGGAGGTCTCCGCGGGGTTGCCATGGCGAAGATCCGGGTGTCGTACGAGTATTCCGAGGCTGAGGACAAGAGCATCCGGCTGGGTTTGTTCCTGATCGCCTGCGGGATCCTCAGCCTCTTCATCCTGGGCTTCTGCTGGCTCAGTCCGACGCTGCAGAGCCTGCAGAGCAAGCCGGCCAACTGCACGGTGAGCCCGGCGGCGAGCTGCGCTGCGCTCCGGTGGGGTCAGAACCGCGGACCGAACCGCACCGCACCGAGCTGAAATTATACCGGTTAAAGCGATTAATCGCGCTCCAGGTTATTTATGTTACTAATACAGTTTTAGTTTTGAATAAACTTTTTCGGTAGATTCAAAAAATGCACTTTGAAATAAAATATATTTTTTACTTTTTTTTTAAGTCATCTGGTCCAGTGAGAGTTTGATTTAGTGTGTTAATTATGTTTGGGAGCCCTTAAAGGTGCAGTATGCATATATTTGCATTAATTTTACGATCTTATAGATGCAGACTCGAAGCTTGGTCGATAACCCATAAAACAGTAGATTTAAATGTGTTTTATTGTGGTTTACTTTGGGGTAACTTCATGGTGCCCACAAGTAGCAAGGAAAGCCATGAATGATTTAGAACTGCACCACACAGATTTTATTGGCAGTCATTTCCATTTTTTATTATTTATGTTCACAGTTATGTTTTTGCCAGTCACATATTTTACAAATTGTATTGATCCTTTTGGAAGTTTCCAGTTTGAGTTTTAACATGCTGTGCATTCATAGCTCATATTCCATTTAATTGTTGGAAGTGGGTTATTCTCCTCTGCTCTCTGACACCAGCAGGGTCAGAGGTGGTTGTTTGTGAAAGTCCCAGTAGATGGGACATTTCTGAAACGGTCAGTCCCGACCATCTGGCACCAGCAATACATCACATTCAGTCAATTAAACCCCATTTGTTCGGATTTAACTTCAGAAAATCAGCTTCACCTTGTCCACATGCCTTGAGGACTAAGTCTCTGCTAACAAAGTGAAACATTTCAGGTTTAAATACAATAATTTGTAGTTAAATTAGTGAAAAACATTAAAAGTTGGGTCATAAAACTTGATTAAATCTGAACTTAACCAGCAAAATAACCTACAGCTGCAGAATTATTCATATCATCACAAAGATGGGAGTTATATTAGAACTGCATTTATGTCTGCTGAAAAATGACTGATGCATTTCACTGGAGGCTTTATTTTGCTTACCTAGAGTTCATTAAAGCTGCAGTACGTAACTTTTACAAAAACAATGTTTTTTACATATTTGTTAAAACTGTCGCCAAGTCATGACATTTGAGATAATCTGTGAAAAGATCACTTACCTCCACCTTCGAAACGCATCAAAAATAACCAATCAGAGCCAGGAGGCGGAGCTTAGCGCTGTCAGTTAACTTCATGTACTTGCAGCTAAATGTTCTAATGGCAGAAGCAACTCATCGTTCCTGGAAAACAATTTCATCAATGGCTATGCTAAGTAGTCTTAGCATTCACAACAGGCTCTGCTAGCTGCAGCATAGCAGAGATCTAGTGGGTGCTAAACGGAGGGTGATTGACAATGCTAAGCCCCGCCTTCTGGTTGTGATTGGTTGTTTTTATTTAGCACTGAGAGACAGACAGCAGAGGAGCTTGATTTTATTTTTTACTTCAAGCATTATTTCTCTTTTCAAACTGTCACAACATAGATTCAACATATATGTTAAATATATGTTGAATCTATGTTTTTAATAAAAGATAAAAACATCAGCCTTAATATGACCAGTATGTGTGATACTGTTTAGATTCCAACCTGTTTGTAATGACCTGTTAATTCCTTTAGCAGTGAAGAAGGCTGTAGTGATCAGATGTTGCTCAGTGTTGATCAAGTTGATGCAAAGTGAAGGTGATCAGTGGAACATGATTGATCTGATCTGACAGGATCTATAATGCTCAGCTGTCACTCATCATCCAGGGAAGCTTGGTGCGTCACAGCCTGCACAGTTTAATTACACTCATTAATTTGAGTCCAATTAGTTTAATGATAAATTAATAGGGTTTGTATCAAATTCAGCTCAAATCACTTCAATTTACTCTACTGTCCATTCACAGGGAGTTTTACGCCCAATTACAGTAAATATTATATTGAAGTATAATCATCTGGAGACGCCTTGACTGAACTGAATCATTGACTCTATAGAAATGTAGTCATCCTGCAATCCAGTTGCTACAGAGATGCTCTATAAACCAAGTCTATTTAAAACCGTGCCAGATAATTACACCATTTAGAACCAGATCTGCAGTTTCTGTGTTTTTATGCCATTTTAGGACAGCAGAGTCTGGTTACGTGTCAGAAAAAAACACATGTTAGTCAAACTACTGAAGATTATCTAGTTTTTCTACATAAAGAAACTTCAGCACACTTTTGTTGTTTAAGGAGAAATGTTACACCATCTGCTGAGTGAACCCTGCCCTAATTAAAGTGCTGGAAAAGAAAATGCAATATTCTCAAAATCAAGTTTTGTTTAATACTGTGACTACTAGCTTTGGGTTTTTGCAAATTTTTAAAAATCCTGCAGTGTAAATCTATACTTGCATAACTTTGGCTACGTTCACACATCAGGTGTTGAGGTTCAATTCCAATTTATTGCTGAAATCTGACTCATTTTTCTGTCTGGTTTTGACCATGTTTAATTATACAAACTTCTTTGCAAACCTTTTACATCCACAAACGTTGACGTCACACAGCAGCTATTGGACTGTTATTGGACACCACAGTTTATGGATGGGTTTGAAGGTTGTTGAGAAATGGGAGCTGATCGTATCGTCTCAAAATCATAAGAAGACCGACCACGTCTGGCTTCTTCTGGTGCCGAATTATTATGCCTGACTGACATCAATGATATAAAAGTTGGATAAAATGAGACGTGATCATTCAGGCTGCAGATGATTTGAAAACTATTGGATACACATCAAATTTAATACCACAGATGCAAGTGGCACAAATCAGATTTTTAAATTTTTTTTGTGGTGAAAGATCAGATGTTCACTGAAAAGTCAAATATAAAATGGGGGAATTTTTTTTTATCTGCGTCGCATTTTCCTGCTGTGTGGAGCTTTGTGGTCTATAGACTTGAAATCAAGATGTATAATAATGACATTACATTATATTCGACAGTATTTAGCTGTCTTGTTTCTGTCATCTTTTTACAGTTTTGCTTTAATTCTATGAATATTTTATTGTCATTGTCTTGATTTATTTCTCATTGGTTTCCATAGAAACAGTAATTGCTACACACTGTGTTTACAGTGGTTAGCAGCTCTTTTAATCTTCATCACGTTTGTGGAAGATTATACTTTGAAGTATCATGTGTTCACAAATTGAACAAAAGCCAAAAGTATACTTAAGTGTTTGCTGCCTGATGTTTGCGTATGATTGGAAAGCTCTGCTCTCGGTGCAGCCATCCGTTTTGGCAGCAGTAAGTCAAACAACCTGATTAAAGGAGACAGACTCTTTTTGGTAAAGTGCTGTGGTTCCCTGACAACTGACTGAAACAAAGGAATGTTCACAAGCTGCTTAACACAACCAACCATGTTGAGCATCAAGATTAGTATTTTTGTGTAGGAAAACAGTTTATTTTTTTCCTTTTAATGAAGATTCAGAACTATGGCTGTGAACACACTTGTCTTTAAGTTAAAGATGGCGACTTGATTTCCAGACTCGGACACAAGTCATAAAAACAGTATTTTCATTCTTGACTTGGATTTTGGCTTCAAAGACTTTAGATTTTACTCAAACTCAACTATTAAAGACTTAAGATGTAATGTAGGCATCGAACTATAAAGACTAAGCTTTACTTTGACAGTAGACCTCAAGGACTAAGATTGGAGATCTACCAACCTTAAAGACTTTAAGTTTTGGATTAGATTTAGGAGATGATTTAGACGAATGTTCTAAAGACTAAAGATTTTGTGTCGGCTTAAGCTGTAAAATCTAAAACGTTGGCTTAGACTCAGATTTTGAAGAAGTCAGACTTGGCTGTAAAGAAGAGACAAAGTCTTTATATCATTGAGTGATAAAACTCTAATGTTGTTAGAGGATCTAACTTGTTTTTCATCATCAGAAGCACCAGGATGGTTTTATTTTCATGGATTTTTCTGTCTATGCTAAGAAGCTTCTGTCACTGGCCACTAATAAACGTAAAGTCTTGTATTAGTAAGAGGTCGGTTCTGTACCAGGAGACCAACTTGACCTTTAGTGTTGATAACTAAATATATTTTTAAAAAATAGTCAAACAGTCAGCCTCAGACAGATGTTTTGTTTCTGTTTTAGTCATTTTAATCTTTTCAGTTGTCGATGAAAAGTGGATTTGTGCAGCTCTTTAGGCTGTGACATTTCAAAGCCTTTGGGAATATATGCATGAAATGAATTACAGGCTTCCAGCGCCTGTACATTATGCTGTGTGCTGCAGATGATGAATTTATTCAGATGATTTATTCGGCTGTTGGCTTATTGCATCATCTTGGACTGATGCTCATGCGTCATTTGGAGGGTTTTTCCCTGAGTTGTGCAGGTTCTGGTCATGCGGTAGAGCGCTCTTCCAATGTGCCATTAGTGAATCTGTGACATAATAAATCGTAACTCAGAAAACCTGAGTTTACTGCAGCTCTTTGGCCTGTTGAGTGAAGACCGTCTGACTTTTATAGAATCAGATTAGATTGATGGCGTCGTCTCCGTGTGCCGTTTGTTCATCCGTCTCGTTGTTTCAGACCACTAATGAGAGGTCATCACTCCTGTAGCAGAGTCCACTCCTCTCTCATCTTTTACACAAAACCTCTACTGTGGATTGGTTATTTCCAGTTTTCTAGCCTTTTCTGGTTTCCATGACAGTGTGAGAATCTTCTTTCCAAAATATTGTTGGGTTTGGTTTTGGTCCTGTTACAAACTGTCCTGTATTGATTGGTAGATACAGTCTAATGAAGGTTAATTGCTGCCTCAAAGTCCAGTGGTGAATGTCAGCAGTGACGAAAGAAACTTGCATGTGTCTCAGATGATACACTGGATATGATAAGACAGCATTATATTTCTTTAAATTACACACCCAGGATGTTACAGGGTACTTCTCCGGCACTTTCAGAAATTTCAAGGCATCAATTAAAGCTTCCTTTTTTTTGAACACACAAAGTGATTTCCCAGAACTAAACATATTTGTTTTGTTTTTGGTGAAGACGGTAAATGATTGGTGCTTCTCCTGATCATCCATCTTGTTTTGCAGGTGGTGTCTGTGCTTCGTCCTGAGGAGATGTTTGAGTGTGTTTTTACGTGCGGAGCCGACTGTAAGGGAACGTCGCTGTATCCCTGCCTGCAGATCTTTGTCAACAACTCCGAGTCCAACTCTGTGGCGCTGCTGCACTTCGACGAGCAGCAGCTGGTCCTCAATCCAAAGGTAAACACCTCTGGGTCTCCGAGTTCCAGCAAATATTAGAGCAGCATCGACCTCTAACACAACTTTACTATCAGCAAGCATGAGTGGCCTTTGTTGAAGCTGTTAGGGGAAAGTTTAGTTTTCAACAGCTGGATTAATTCTGATTAAGAAAAGCTGGGTAACCTAATCTTTTATAATCATGGCTTCATCTTTCACTTTGTGATTTCATTGTTTTTTAATTAACAAACTTTTCGAGTTTTCTCTGCTCTGATACGGTTTAGGAAAAGTTCTCAAACAGATTTTTCTCATCTCTGGACTGATGTCTTTTATGTTTAGGGAGGTTTTTGGTACTAGAAATCTTTACTGATAGTTACCAGACAGGAAATGTGCAGAGAGGAGGGAGGAGATGTTAACATGAATATTGAAATTTGTATCATTCTGTATCTGTACACCATCCTGCAAATTGGCCTGAGAAGGGAAATCACCCTGTAATCTGCTAATATCTACATGCTGATGTCATAGAAGATTTCAGCTTTTAGTTTTTAAGTGAAGTTTATTAGTGGAGTTTGCAGCCAACAGCTTGTCTCTTAAAATCTCACTTTACCTGTTTTCATTCTGAATCTGCACCAGAATATGGAGTTTGGCCTTTACAAACCGTTGGGTTGACTTAAACTGGTTAGAAAGCGTTTAGATGAGCAGAAACTGATGCAATAATTTAAACAACAGCACCTTTAGTAAAGGCATGCAGTTCTGAATTAGTAGAGATTAAATGTAAAAAGAGGCGACTGAGAATGATGTGGAAGATGAATATAAAAATGGAGGCACAGCTGCAGTGATTCTGTTATTTTCCATCAGAGAGCCAGAAGTGTTTTTGGTTTTTGGATTGCAGCCATCTAAATCTATTTCTGTTCAGGACTTCAGAGACACACAAGGCGTTTAAAAACCCTCGTCGTCATTAAGAAGCTGCTGATGGGAGACGCGTTACATCAGGGTTTCAAGTGAACTTCTCAGTTTGTTTAAAATCTGAGCTGAGCCTTCGTGATCAGGGATCAGAACAGCAGCAAAAGCTACAAATGCCACATAAGTTACCACAGGAAAAACTACAATTCTTCTGTGGAGACGGTTGTTGCTAAGGCTACAACTTAGCAATGACTAAAATATTTTTTTTTTGTTCACTCCTTCATTTTACTAATTAAATGTGATTGCTATCAAACTTCTAACCTTAAAGCACAGAAGAAGAACGTAGATGGCAGACTTCAACGCTCTGACCACAGGAGTAATAAAGCTGTTTATGGATAAGTTTATTCAACAGTGGAATCCAACAGGCTCATTACTGGACTGTAACAAGACTAAAGAAGCTGATAAACTATTAGCAGCGGCTGTTTGTGGAGCTTTGACTGAAGTCCGTTTGGATGTGAAGTCAGAACCAAGAGTGGATCTTTTTGACACAAACTTTTTATAGTTTCAGAATCCTGATTTTCAGTCTTTGTTTACGTCGTCTGCCTTCTTCTGGGGCAGAATTATTATGAATTGCGATGCTTGTCTGTCACCAACGTTGTATGTTGGATAAAATGCGACATGACTGTTCAGACTGAAGTAGCTTTGAATAAAAATCAGATGTTCGATTTAGTTCAAATCAGATTTTTTTTGGGGTGGGAAGATCAGATTTGCCTGTTCAGACTGTCGAGGAAAAATTAGCCACTTGTAGCTGTAGACTTGTTCAGGGCAGAAACATTACATCCAAGTAAAAAATACATCTGTGAAGTCCATCGTCTTCCACTCATTCTAAGTAAGTTGGTAAAATAACGGGTCCAAAAAGTTAAAAACAATCCTCCCTCATCCCATCAACCTTCTGTTCAGCTCTGTTCCCAGCTCAGAGGAGATGCACAGCAGCTGCTTTATGAGACACTTCATCACTTTTCTCAGAACGGGAAACGCAAAATACAGTTTGTACAGGCAGATCAAAAAGTTTAGTTGTAACATTCAGATAGTTGGGGTCAGATTTTTCCTGGTTCATGCAGTAAAGATTTTAAAATTGTTCTTGTCGGCACATGTTTTGGACATTGTCAGCAATTAGCATCAATTAAAAGCTGCAGTCGGCCTGAAGACCGTCAAGTTTAAAAATATTCTGTTTTTTTAACACTTCAGATCAGCTCCCACTTCTCTTGGATGCTAGATGGAAAGAAAACAGTTGCCCTTTTAATATTATTCAGTGAAGTAGAGATTATCATTTAATATGTTAAGCTGAAGTCTGGGCTGTTATTTCCAGAGAGCAGTGAACGCAGCACAGCTGGTGCGTTCAGGTGTCTCCACCATCTGTGAGATTCAGGCCAAAATAATAAAACGGCACTACATTAACCCAGAAGTTTACTCCCCATCCAACCTCGCCACACGGCTGGGCTGTCACCACGGCAACAGAGTAAATATAGAGGGCAGAGATCTCGCATCGGCTATGCTCCGTCGCCATGGCGACCGATAATGTGGAGGAGAGAGAGGGAGGGCGAGTCACGCTTCATTCAGGAATCCTTTAATCTCCCCAGAGGGAGAAAGGAAACCTCGGAGGCTCCGCCCACTGCTTACATCATCATCATCATCATCACTGCCAGGTTAACCTCAGGGATTAAACTCTGTTTATCCTCAACCAATCACACAGGAAGGCAAACAAAAACACAAACCACCGCCAGGCCGTGAATGAATGCAGAATAATTATAAAGAGTGAAAAAGTAATCAGCAGGAAAACTGTTCATTACGCTGCATTGACATTTTACTGTTGTTGTTTTCACATTTTCAAGAAAAGTTAGAAGAAAAATGGCCTAAATTACGTATGTGTTTTTGAAAGGTTGCTCAGATTTACTGCATAAGAAAAAAAGTTAATTATTTTTTGTTTTTGACCAGTAACAAATTGGTTGTACATTTTGGATCATTATCCTGCTGAAACCTGCAGCGATGTTCAGTTTTCCAGAGAATTCCTGATGCTGAACACTCTGAGGTTCCCAGGCTTTTTGGAAGAGAAACAATCCCGCAGCATCACAGATTCTCTGCCGTACTTAGCAATGTGCTGTTAGGAGTTTAACTTATTCTGGGGTCCAGCTAACAGGACCTCAGAACTCCTCAGTTGATTCCCAGTTTCCGGATCGCTCCTGAAGATGTTTAGTATTAAAATAAACTCTCCTTGTTTCACATCAGGATGTGAAAAATAAGAAACTCCACAAGTCTGGAAAAAAAATCTGAACTTTTTGACTTTAATAGCATTTAAAATCATATCAGGACTTAACTTTGGAGTCAGGATAATCCATCTGTTGTTACCATGGTGACATATCATTGCCTTTAGTTACTTGAATTGTCAGTTTGCCGTCAGGTTAAAGTGTAACATTTTAAAGTTAAATTAAACATTAATTTAGGGCTGCACAATAAATCAATAATGATGCATATTGAGATAGATACTCCAGTTGCCTAGCAACAACCTGCTGAGTTACTGGTGCAGCAGCAGTTTAATGTTTTGCCTCAGAACTGCTTAAAAATTAAAAATATGAAGAGAAAACTGTAGATAAAACGGAAAAGGACACTCCTCCAGTTTGGCTGTATTTTAGACATTTAAAACAAAAAACTAATCAATACTTATTGATACGGACTGATATGAAGCGATTATATTGTGATGCGTTTTTCAACATTTTTAACTTAACTTAATAATTACGTTGCAGCCTGTTTGATGCGGATCAAGCTGCAGGTCCAGTAATGCAGCTAATGAGTGATCAGACTGAACACTAGAAGTTATAATATTAATTGTATAGAAATTAAAACATAAAGTTTGAGCCCTTCAGCATCAGATGTGACTGTAAATTCAGTGAACTACAGCTCTGCTGTCTGTGCAGCTGTTGCTGTATGTGTGACTTCTAGCTTCCAGAGCTGACTGACGGTAAATAAACAGAAAATGAAGAACATTTCATTTACCTTTAACTCCTCCTGAGCTCTGTGACCTTTCGCCAGCAGACACGCAGGCAGCATTAATTGCAGACTCGTCTGAAATGGACTTTGTGGATGTAAAGCGGCTGACTGAGAGCCAGATGAAGAGAGTTTTTCTCCCAGTTAATTGGTGTTGTGTCTATAGGGGGCGGTTAGTTAATGGAGCCGCCCGCAGACTAAATGACTGACATGACATTAAGATCTACGTCAGCTCACAGTCTGTGTATGTGAAGCAGAGATGTTCAAGAAACAAACCCAGGAGATGGATCACTACACATCCTTAACATGAACTAGTTCTTAAAACTCAGTTCAGTTTGGTTAATTATTCATGTTCATAGTTCACCATCTAAACCTTTTGAATTGAGTTCATATCTTCACTTTCGACATTTAATTCCCCAAACTGCTTTTCTCATTCATGTTTTTATTTATTTTAAGTGCTATTGTAGATGCATTGTAAATACAGTCACCTTTAACCTTTGAGATGTGTTTCTTTTTTCTCTTTCAACTGGAGTTGAAACGCTCAAAATAAAACTCAAAGTCTGATGTTGCGTTCCAGTTGTACTCAGAACTGGGGGATTCTGATTTCCCAGTTGGAAAGATAAACTGGAACGCCATAAAAAGTTGAATTTCCAAGTCCCACTACCAAAGTTATGACTTGAAAGGCCAACTTCCTGTTTCAACATGGCCGCTCCTCGCATCAACATGATACAGTGGAAACGTGTTTAGCACCTGCTACTCTAAATTGAACAAATTGAAAATGGTTTTTGCTTATGGAAAGTAAATCTTAAAATTATGTTTGCAAGAGTTATTGCAGACAATGTTTTCTGGACGCCGCCATGTTGAAATTCTGATGTCAAACCCAGCTCTGAGTTCCCATTTCCCAATGCGTTGACTCATTTTAACAATGTTATGACCACAAAGTTAAAATAAATTCAGGTCAATTCCACATATTTTTGTCTGAGAGGGTGTTAAGCCACTATGATGTTTGTTTTTAATGAAATCTTGATCCTGCATCAGCTGATAAAATCACTCATTCTGTTGTTACGGTAACTTACCTGCAGGTTGGTTGGAGAAAATGGTTCAGTGCTGCAGCTTTTCTGTGCATCATCTCCCTCCTATAACTCGAAAGGAAAACAGTAAAGTCTGACTTCACACTTTGTGATCAGAGTGCTCTAATTTACATGGTAATGTATCAACACACACTCAGGTTTGATGGTTTTGTCACATTTTAATTAGAGCTGCAGGTCTGTGTGGTTATCTGATGAAAAACGGCACTTCATCATTTTCTATTTAAGAGGAGCTGGATGTACGCCGAGCTCAGAGTGCTTTCGTTTTTAAAAAAGGATTCATTAAACCCGACTCCGAGCCTTAAATTGAGACGACCCTGCCCTTCAGTGGAGCCATAATAATGTCCTCATGAGGTCCAAACCTTCAGGAACAACTCTCATCGTTTTTATTATCCTTCTAGACTTTTCCTGTTCTTATTTCTACAGATCATTTTTGTTGGAACAAAAATGAAATGAACTCCTGACCTCCAATAAAGGAAAGATGGCTCAGGGTGTGCATGTGTGTGTGTGAGTGTGTGTGTGTATTTATATGGATGTGATCAGAACATTTGCTGCCCTCGGAGCAGTGGAGATGAGTCCAGGTTTCCTTTCAGGTTGAAAAATGTTTAAAGGGGACATTCTATATTTTTGTTTTGGTTTCTACTGCTTCTAGAAACTTTCCAAGCACTTAAAAAAAAAGTCGGCTTTTGGTGATAAGTTAATCATTTTTGGTGTCTGGAAAAAGCCATTTCAAATATTTTCCAATTGTTAGGTCACACTGTGCTATTACCTGGCAACCCCAGCAGAGTTCCCTCATATTTGGTCAGCTGGTTTTACCGCTGTATGCCCTGTACAATGGCTGCTGGAAAAACAAATTTGTTGATGTACCATCCAGAAACCACTTCTTACATTCTAGTTGGTTGTGCAGGAGGAGCTACTAATGCTTTTTAAGTATAATTGCTCATCTGTTTGCAGATATTTTCACCTGCTAGTGTAAACGTTGGGTTGGGGGGCGTGGCCATCAGCAGCTTATTTGGGTTTAAAGTGACAGGAGACCAAAATAGGCAGAACTGAGCTGACTAAATGTCATCATCTAAATTTGATTTTAATATAATGAACATGTTTTTTATCACCTTATGCTAACCTGCTCAAGGAAGTATAATAGGTAACCTTTACCAGCGGGTGATTAAAGAAAATAGATCACCTTTCCTGTGTTGGGAGGTCATTAGCTGATTAGACTGTGAACTCTGGTTGGAGTTCAAAACCTTCCTCTGTTTGATCATAAAACATAACTTTCATCAATGCCCGACTCTTTGCACTGCAGCCTCCTTTAACCCCGAACATAGCAGCGTTTATACACGTTTGTTCTGACAGTGTTGGTTTCCCAGAATGCTTTTCACTTGTTCTGCAAGGTACTACATCCTTCCCTGAAAGTCTTTCTATCCAACTAAAGCTGCTTTGGCTCCACCAGTGATCTGTAAAACCTCCACACAGATGTTTGCTGTGATGAGGATTACTCCACATGATTTCAGAGCTCATTTCTCAAAGAGATTTTGTTTGTAGCGCGTAGCTCCTGCTGCAGCTGTCGCTCCAGTGGTTCAAACTTGATTTTCTTCCTTCTGAATGGAAATCCAAAGGTGTGTTAGCAGGACGGTTAGAAACCTGCTGCTTTTAGCAGCTGAAGTGATGATGAAAACAAACAATGTTTTTTCATTTTGCTTTAAAGCAGCTCCACTGTTACCCTTTTTTTAGGCACATAAATAGACAAGTTTTCTAGACCACTTTAATAAACTCCAGTCCATTTAAAGTTTGGTTCATTTGGTGAGGTGTGAATCTGTAATTGGTCTAAACAAAGCGAACCCAGTCCTTCTACAAACCTCGGTCTCGATTCAGTTGAATTGGACTTTTCCAAAATAAGGACTCGGCTCCAGCACAAGGCATTCTGGGTAAATAAAACCAGAACAAATATAATGCTACCTTTAGCAGGAGAAATGGCTTGTTGTCTTTTACAAAAGAGAAATTCTACAACCGTTAAAATCTGGCGTCGCTCCACTTTTGTTTATATTTTGTGAAGACAAAAGTTGCGCTCAGTGTCGTCTTCACACTTTTATGTCATTTCCTTCAGTGGTTCTTGGTGCAGCGCCCCCACAGGCGAGGAGGGGAACAGGTTTGTTAAAGGGTTTGGTTAGTTTGAAACAAAACCACAGCTGCTGAAAATTTTACAAACGTTGCAGTTTTGATCCCCAATCGAACAGAATCAACTGTACTATCAGGTGTGAATTTCACTCAGCAAAACAATTTTAAAAGTCCAGAAGAAAACCCAGTTTTACAGGAAGAACATGTGATTTTAGCTGAAACAAAGTGACAACCAACAGACAGGATCACATTTTCATGGGAACTAAAATGACATTAAAGCAGTATAATTTTACATAACTCCTGCCGTTTTGTTTACTAAATGTATTTATATTGTACGTATTTTATTTAAACAAAGCCAGAGTATGTCTGAAGCGGTGATGGCAAAGCAGAGGATGATAATTTAGCTTCCAGAATCCTTGTGTGATAAGTAGGAATCGTTGAGATGTTGATCAAATCAATCCTGGTTGATTTATTGAGCCGGTAGACGGAAGCAGCTGCAGACCTCTGGCCTTCTTCCAGCGAATCGGATGGATTAGAGACTAACTTCCTTCAGTTTCTGTCATCTAAAGAGTAAATGTCACCAGTTTTGGGCCTAAAATCCTTCATGTGGCATCTCAATAATGAGACGGCGACACGAACATGATGTGACAGAAAAGAGACGGAGGAAGGAAGAGAGGAGATGGGGCAGGTGGGCGGCCTCGTTCAGCCAATTACTGCGCCAGTAATTTCCTCGTTTATGACTTAATTATGTTATAAATGTAAATGATGAGATTTGTGGGTAACAAGAGGACAACACTGCACACACACGCACACAAAAATAGACATTAATAATTCATATTCAGACTCTCAAATCTTCAGCATTCTTGTAATGTGGCTGATAATCTATCAAACTGATAATACATCAGGAACAAGATTGTTTCCTGGAGAGCTCTTTTTCTTTAAATTACATAACATTTGTTAATTTAAGGCACTTTTTCAGTTATTCTCTCCTTAAATAATTTATTAATAATCCTAAATGCCAAAGACAAAACTGGCCAATGAGTAAATAAAAAAATATTGCTTAATTTTTGTCACGCTACTTTATTATTTACCTCCTAGATTTATATTCCTACAAGTGTGGTTTTTCTTGTTGCAAACTCTGTTAAAGTTTAATTACATTTCTAAAGTTTTCTGAAAATAATATCCAAAAATTATGGCCAAAAGTTTGGATGTTGTTTTTGATCTTTCAGATATGGAATAATTTAGTAAAAATAGATTCTACAAAAGTAAAACAAAACAGTTTTTATTGTATTTTTTGCTCTGACAGAAATTCAATAAAGAAACTACTTACAGAAACATTGTGGCTGGAGAAACTGTTTCCTGGATCATCCAGAACTTTATGTTGAGAGTTTGATCTGCAGTGAGGAAATCCAATCCAAGCTATAATTCAATAAAGGTTTTTCTCCCAGAGGGGAAATTTAAAGGCAGAAAATAAAAATAATCTAATCCAGGACGGGGTCAATTTATGAATTTTCTTCAGCTGCTTGTTCCTGCACATAAATTACACATTTGGTCAGTTTACTTGTTTAAAAACTCAAAGTAGGAACTTATTCATCTTTGGGTTGGGTTGGTGCATCCTGGATCTGGAATCCCTAAAAACCATTTAATTTCATTTAGGTTTTATTGTAGTTACAACCCAACACTAAGTTCTGTATAAAGTCCTTGAAAGTGCTTGATATTCAAACTGCAGAGTTTAATAATATAGTTCAATCTAACGTTTGATTAAAAGCCTAATTTTGGAAAATGTTACTTACAGTTCGAACCAGATATTTAATTTAAAAAATACACATTATTTCCTCTCTCTGAAGTTTAGTCAGACTAACCTTTTCTTTTTTTGTCAGCTGAAATTATCAAAATTATTTATTTGCTAAATTCCAGAAAACTTAACAAAAATATTTTATATTTAAGAACTTATTTTGACTAAAAAATGTCCTTTATCTTAACACGATATGTTTGGATTCTTTTAATGTATTGAATATTTATTATTCTTAATGCCTCAGGGACTCTCTTTGGAAATCTAATCTCTGTAATTGGAATAAAGATATGTTTTTATAGGTTAAAGAAAGTTTTTTTTTTTTTTGTTAAATTCCCAATGTGAGAAACGTTTCACAAAAATATTAACGGTAATAAATTTTATAAAATAATGAGTTAAAACATGATTTTTTTTTAGTTGATTTGTCTTGTTTTCATCTCCAAACTGTGCTGCTGGATCAGTTTAAAAACTTACTTTGAAAATGCTTGAAAAGTTCTTGAATTTTTCTGACGGAAAACTGAAGAAATCCTGATTTTTCTTGCGCCTCTAATTTACGCCGCACTTGATTTGTTGCCTGATTTGGGATTTTTTGGATGACTTGTGCAGCTCATCTTCAGACTTGGCTCGTGATTTAATCAGGCTGTCTTTAATTAGACGATGTTTGTGTCAGAGTCGGGATTTAATGTCTCTACCTCCATGAAGTTATCATGATGCAGCAGAAATGCTCAGAGCTTTTCTGCTGAGTCATGGCTGTCTGTCAGACAGGTAGACGTGGCTTCGTGTTAATCCGTTTAGACGAGTCAGACAGAAAACCTCACAGATCCTGATTATCTGTTTAAATTCATTACAGAAACAAACGCTGTGCTTCCGTAACATCAGCACTTTCTGCTCTGCTGCCAGATTACAGAAAAAACACATAATCTCATCAAACGTGGCTCTTCAGTCATTATCTTCTTCTTGGTGGTTTTACAAACCCATTTATTTTGTTTTCAAATGTTTTGTGGTTAATTTCTGTTGTGGCTGGTTTGTAAATTATTTTTTATTATTATTTTATCTTTATTAATTGATTTTTTTCCATATTAAATGTTGTATATCCATCCAGTCAACTGGTTTGTAAATTCCATTAACATTTTTCATGATTCTTTATGTTTTGCTTGTCATATTTCTGTTTCTCCTGATCACGTTTTGGTTCCTTTTGTTGTCGTCTTGAATTGATTCAGACTCATTTCTGTCTCCGTTCATGTTTTGCTGCTCAGCCTCTCGTGTTTTGTCCTCATATCCGGTTTGGAGGCTTGAAGGAGAACTTTGTTTTTTCTTTCTGTCTCTGTAATTTCAGTCCAATCATGAAATCGTGGAGCTTCTCTCCTTGGCTGATCTGATCAGCCTGATGGGACGTGATGGATGCTGCTTTGTTCACAGTTAATTGTTTTCAGTGTCTGCTGTCATATTAATGTTTCATCATTTTTTAATTTAAGACCATTTGGACCAGAACAGAAATGGCCAGAGGACAGAAATGTTGTCAAAAACGTTCTTTGGAAAGTTAATTTCATACTGGACTGGTTTAATATCAGACAGAGAATATAAAATGAGACATTTACTGCTGTATCGGAATAAAGGGCTTGATGAAGATGAAGATGTTTTCCTTTAAATCAGGATAGAATTATTACTGACTTTTTTTTGCAATTGAAAAAGTTTAAACTGACACAAAGTATCGTCATTTTATAATAACCACGTTTTTAGAAGTAGAGTCACGTTTATCCAGACTTTGTTGCATATAAATTAGCTTTTATTAGAGGATGATGGATTGATCCAAAATATTGATAATATTGATATGAAGTTATCAGTATTTTATAACAGGGTAATTATATTTATTATCCCTTTTAAGCCTTACGTTATTCTCCAATATGGCGACAGCAACAGTCAGTTGCTCAAACGAATAATTGATCACAATTTTTAAGTATTTATTACCTAATTCATTTGTACATAATCACAATTCAGACTTTTTAATTCTGGACCTACAAATTAACCAAAGTGTGAAAAAATGAAAACTAATAAAAAACTAAACAACATTGAACTAGTAACGACTAATGAAAATTAGTAAACAAACTGTAAAAATGAATTAAAACTAACAAAAGTCACAACGAGATAAAGCTAAACTATAATTAAAAAATCAAAACTAATAAAACTACAATTAAAAGTTGATATTCCTGTTGCGTGTGAATGCACCCTAACTGAACCCTTAAATTAAAGAGGATTTTTGTTCTAATGCTTCATTGTGGAAACTGAAACTCTGACACAGCTGAGTTTTAGATTTATCTAAATAAACTCTGGTTCTGCTTTTCAAACTCTTCAGACAGTTGAAATCCATTCGCCTCTCCTGTTGCTGTGACTAAAATAAGACGAGACAAGCTGGGAACATGTGGAGATAAGCTGATGGCAGAAGAATCTCTTTAAAAGTGACGCCCTGACTGCGGCTTCGCGGCGTTAAACGTGTCAGTCGCCCCGTTTCTTCCTCTCGCTGCTTCTCTCCGCTTCAGGTAATTGTCGCCTCACCAAACGCCGTGGCCGTCTGTCCTCGGCCGGCCAATGGCGCGCACCTCGCCCCGTGACGTCAGCGGCGGGCCGCCCTGCCGGATGATTGCGGTTGCCATGCCAACCTGCCGAGGTTACAATCGCAGACGAGCGCGCTGCTGCCTGCAGTAAGCGGCCTAAATGAGATCGATGTGGAGTGTGTGTGCCGTCATGACGAGGAGAGCGGCTGAGGATTCACACTCCCTTCAGGATGTAGTGGCAGCGTGAAAACAGCAGCTCATTTACATTCCTCTCTGAGGCGCCGCCGTCACTTCTGGGGCTTCATATTCAGAGAACTGACGCGTTCAAAGACAATGTGGAGTTTGATTAACCTAAAGCTGAACGAGTGTTGTCACTTAACCTGATCCTCTTGCAGGAATAGTTTAATATTTTGCAGACAAATTCAAGTTTCTGCAGCCTTTTATTTATTAAAATGAACAGGTGGTTCTGTTTGAAGACCGTCTTTCTGCAGACAGAAACCGCATTTACCAGTGAGAAACATTTACAGAGGAAGTTTCATGTGTTTTCCTGGCATATAAAGACATTTTCTAACATAATCAAGTATATAGATGCTGTGTAGATCAAATATGATCAAAAAAAATTTACTTTGTAATTTAACACTTTGAAATTGGGTCTCTGTCTCTTTAAGAAGCTCCTGCTCTTCATGAAACTCCACCTTCAGGAAGTCATCTCAACATGGCTCCTCTATTAACCCTTTAACATTCTTGACAGCGTTGAAGTGAGATGTAGCTCTTAATGAGCTGAGCTGGTCCACCAGGTGTTTGCTGATTGCTGCTGGCTAGTCTGAAGGAGCTTAATGGAGCAGCGCTGCTCTGTGAGGAAACTCGGAAAAGCCATAAGTGGCTCTTTGGACCTTTCACAATAAAATAACTTTAGCTAAAAGTTATAAACATGCATTTTGATATAACAAACGGAAATATAATTGCAAACGAAAATATAATTGCAAATATAATTGTTCTTAAACAATTATATTTGCATTGAATTTTCACAAAGAATGAAGAAATGTACTAGAATGTGTTTTCAGATGTGTTTTTAGCTTGAAATCTGTCCTTTTTAATTTTTTTACATAATTTTTTATCCTACAGAAAAACCCTCTTTTTGCTCAAATTTATCTTTATTTTAAATCCTAGAAACAGAAATAAAATGGTGAATCTTTAAAAATAAATTTCTAGTAGTAGATCTTTATCTAAAATTACAAATGGTCAGAAAACATTTTTGGCTCTAAATGAGTTTTATTTGACTAGCTGGATAGTGAAAATGACTTTAAGTTATAAAGGTTGTAGACTTCTGGCCTAGTCAAAGTCCAAACCTCAACTGAACTGAAATGCTAAATTTAAATGAATTGAAGCAACAGAGTGACATCTGAACTTTAAAATGACTGAACTAAGCTTCTTCTGTGATTGAAACTCCCCACCTTCCTCTTCCTCTCTACCAATCAGCTCCATCACCAGAGCAACTTCTGGTTCCTCCAACCAGGCAACAATCAGCCTCCTGCTATGAAACGTGCAGAAAGTAAAGTTGTGTTCAGCGGCTCAAAGTAAAAGACAGCGACAGACGCCTCTGAGCCAATCAGTGTTCAGCTTTTCAGCTTGTTTTTGACCCCATTACAGCGCCTCCTGCAGGGCAATCAGTGACACTTTTTAGGAGAGGTGTCAGATGAACAGTTCTGTATATATTCATTCATTTAAAGAGACAGTATGATTTAAAATTGACTCCTTTTTTAGCTTTATCATAATAACATGATGTAACCTGATTCCTTCATGGATGTTTGAGAATTGCCTTAATCTCCATGGCAACCATTCAACTGTGCAAATCGGTAGATGGACTTTGCTCCGCCTTCGAGATGCAGCACTGCCTCTTTTCCGTAATTTTAACCATTTCTCATTTTCTGCAAATAAATACAACATTTTGCTTGGAATTTTGGAGAATAAAAGAACAATGTTCATTTTACTCAAACATAAACCTATCAAACGTAAAACCAGAGAAACTAGTCGTTTTAAGTGGTCTCATGAATTTTTTTTCCACAGCTGTATAGCATTTTTATAACAGAAGGTAACATACTGTAGTTATTTGATTTTGCTACACTGCAAAAACACAAACTCTTACCAGGAAATCCTGCTCTACTTTTTAGTGCAAATACACTTGCAAAAAAAAACTGTGCAAAAAGTACAAGCTTGTTTTAAGTCAATAATTCCTTAAAATTGGTAGATTATTTTCACTTAAAACATTTTTCCCATGTTATAAGTGAAATAACCAAATGCTAGATTTTGTGTTTTTGCAGTGTATAAACTGGCACCATAGCATTTGTTTAAGCTGTAATTGATCTCATTTAGTGTTTTACTATTAAAAGGTTATGTCTGTGTCCCCAGTGCTCCTATGTCCCCCCCTGTGAGAGAGACAACCAGAAGAACAAAGACAACGTTCTGCTGTGGGAGGATTACTTCACCAAAGAGGTCAGCAGCCAGTCCTTCACCTGCTTCTTCAACCAGCAGAGGAGGTGAGACACAAACACACGCTCGTCCGTCTCCAGGTGCGAGACGGACAAATTGGAAGCAGGAGGACGTGTGAGGGTGTGAAAGCTGACAGATCGATCTCACCTCAGGAGATTACAGACGGCCGGCCGGCTTTAAGGAGCTGCTGCGTCTGATAGAAGATTATCCACTTCCTAAATGACTGGCTGGGATTTGGGACCCTGCTGGAAAAAAAAACATTTCCTGGTTATTGCATCTCAACGCCAGAGTTGGGTTGTAACTAGGTGTTGCACCAATTAGTCGACTAGTCAATTCTTTTCTCTGCAATGACTTTTTTCTGGGCCAGTCGAATAGTCGCAATCACGTGACAAAACAGATTTTTCCAAGGAATTGAAAGAAGGTGGACTAGGTGAGTTTGTCAGAAAGCTCACATTGTATAAAAATGTAAATAATTTAACTAAGAGAAACTGTAAATGACAGCATAGTGGTGGTGATTAGCGCGGCGCCCAGTTGGCTTTGTTGAATTCAACTGTAACCAAACTGGATTCGTTCATAACACGTTTGGCTTGTGATGTTCCAAAAGCACCAAGTGGTCAGTGTGATAATTTGACTCCTATACTAGTAGCTATCCAGAGATCATCAGTATCAGCCGGTGTTTGGAAAAAAAAAAGTCAGACCTTACTTTTCACAACAAACTTTTCTCCGCTGCTCACAAAGAATCATCTGTTTAGACTTGGGAAAAGCGGGAGAAGGGGAGGGCGTGTCAATATTTGCAGTAAAAATAGCTGATAAAGCCTCCAAGTCGTTGTGAAGGATTTCTGCGCTTACGTCACTATGACGTCGCCGCGACTAGTCGACGTCGACTCCACTATTATCATGAAGTAGTCGACCTTAAAAAATATGTAGTCGTTAAAACCCCTAGTTGTAACTAGTTACATTTACTTGAGTAACGTTTTGGACCAAATGTATTTTTACTTTTTATTTTAGTAACTTTATTTTGTTAGGCCTTTTGCCAGATTAACCACATCATAAATTAAAAGAAATAATTTCCACTTGCATGCTTTATTGTTTTTTTCTCTTTCTACTAAAAACAGATGATAAAAGTTTTCAGTCTGGTGTTTTGGTCTCAACTAGAGCATTTTTTTAAGAACAGCTTTGTTTACATTTTGTTTTTGTTTTTTTATTTTGGATATTTAGATTGTCTTCCAGTTTCATTGTTACATATTCATTAGCATTTAGCGTTTATTAATCTTTGAGAATGTGTTCTTGCATTATATTACTCAAAAATTGTCTCTAAACATCAATATTATTGTTTATTGCGATAATGTCTGGGACAATTTATCATCCAGAAAAATGTGCTATCATGACAGGCCTGTTGCTACACCTAGTAGTTATGGAGACGACGATGCAAGGAAGGATTTTACATAAAATCAAGAAAATTATGAGCATCAGCATCTTGAAAAACAGAGTCTGCACCAAAACTCTTCATTGATAAACTTTCACATTTCACCACAACCACAAAATTCTGTGTATTTCTTCATCATGTTATGTTTTAATTTTTTACTAATAAATGTGCAGCATGCATTTGTTTCCATGCCTCTCTATTCAGAAACTCCTAAACAAAATGTAGGGATATGATTGTTTTCTAACAAAACCTTTTTAAGTGTGCGGTGCGACCACAAACTGATGAGACAAAGAAAAACCGAGGAGCTTGTTGTGTGTGTCAGCAGCTTTATCCTCCTATTATTCAGCCGCTGCTTACCTGTGACCTCAGCTGCTTTTATTTTTATCTCTGCAGCAGGGTGAGGACTCTGCTTCGTAAATGAGGGCCCAGCGGGAGCTTGTTGATGCTGCACATCGGCTCTTCGGTCATTTAGACGGAAAACTAGAGCACTGCACACCGTTTTATTTAAAGATTTAAAAAAAACACCTGGGCTTTGGGTTTATGTGTTTCTGGAAGGAATGTTTAAATATAACAGCAGCTAAAACATCACGACAATTGATTTTTCTGAACCAGTTCTTTGCTGTTTTAAAGAGTGTTTAATTTAAAGAGTCCCCAGACGACTGTTTGAGTTTGAGACTTTGGACTCGAGTCGCAGTTCTGGCTCAAAAATAAAATTTTGGTCTTGACTTGAACTCGTGGTCAGAGAGTTTTTTATCAGATTAATGAAGAGTGACAGGAAGCCAATGTCTGAGCTAAAAACCTTAACTGTGAAACAGAGAGCTGGATTATTAGCCAGTGATGTTGGTGGATTATTATGGGACGTTAGCAACTCATAGCAATCTGTTTATGTTTGCGTTAGCTTCAAGACTATGAATGTCTCTCCACCAAAATGACTGTGGGTCATTTCACAACAAATTAAACGTAACTGACTGCTAAGTGATCTGCTAAATTACAGGGACACTTCTGCTGGAAAGATCAAAATAAAGCACTTCCTGCTCCACTTATTTAGATGTTTAAAACTCATTTACTTCCTCCACTTTGTCCCTTTCATTGTGTTGCTATTTATGTCTTAAATTTGAATATCTTTGCTATTTAGAAGTCTAAAAGAAATAATTTCCTAAAATTAAGATTTCTCCAACTCAAAAGAAGAAAACGATCCAAATCTGATTTAATCCAACGATGAAGGTGTTAATTTAATCACTATAAATGCTAAACGTTCAAAAGCTGTTAATGATTAATTTAATTTCTTTCTAGCATTTTTCTATTTATAATTAGTAAATCTGATCAGTTTTCATATTAATATAAATCAGGCTTTAGCAGATTTTTTGATCACTAATTAAATGTGAAATGATTAAAACATAATTGATCATAAAATTGATAATAAATATTGATAATAAATATTGATATTAGTTTAACAGTTGCTTCTATGTTGGTTACAGAACTAAAATGTTGCTGAAGCTGAAAAGTTGGACATTCATGGACTTTTTTTCCTCAATGCAGGAAGAAGTTTAAACTTTTTATTATTATTTTTTGCGAGGATTAAAGTCTCTTCAATAGTTCTGAAGAAAAACTAAATCCAGTTACGGTGAAATGAGAACGTTCTTAATATTTCTGACCTTTTCTCAGAAGCACGGCTCATTACCCCGGTAACCAATCGAGGTGCGGCATGCTGCTGCATTACATGCCTCCATTATATAAATTAGCTTTACCTCTGCTCATTAGTTTTTTCACTAAAATGTCTCTGATTGGACCTCTGGGGCTTAATAACACGGGACCAAAGGTTATTTTTATTTCTAAAAAAAGATGCTTAATGGAACTGGAGTTCAGAAATAATGAAATTTACCTGAGAGATTTTTCAGCTGTGATGGGGCTACAGCTTCATCTTAGCTCTAGAACCAGTTTAATTTTCCACAGCCATCTGCTACTTTGCACATTAAATCCCAGTAAAATGCATTGAAGTTTTTTCTGTAACAAAGCAAAGTGGTACCGGTGTCAGTGGGTGGGAATACTTTTATGAGGCGCTGTGGGGTTTTACACAAAGCACCAAAATGGCTCCCATCACAGTGATGCAGCTCGATGAATCAATGAACGAATGCTGCGAAAGCATTTGTGTCTGTATTTCTAAATGCTGCCAGGCCTTCAATTAATTTCACCACATGGTGTTTATAATTTAAAACGTTTTTTTCAAAACTTCTGGTCAGATGTCAAAACTGCTGTTCAGGATTACAGATATCTGTAAAACTTTAAAATCAACTAAACTGGTGGTTTTAAGTAGTTTTTTGTTGTTGTTTTTTGTTTGTTTTTTTATATAGCCAGTTGTAGAACTGGAAATGCTTTAGTTGAAAACCAAAACAAACTGTTTGTGTCTTTATTGTGTTTATCTGAAGAAAAATCTAAATTTTTTGCTCCCAAATCAACAGGCTGCTTGGTTTCCACGCGTCCTTAAAACGTTTTTAAAAGTCTTAAATGCATGTATCTAAAAATAAGGCATTAAGGTGTCTTAAATTCATTAAAACTAATTTTAAATGTTAGTGTTAATCACATTTTGTCATTTCTTCCTCAATAGTTTTCCATTCTTATATATATATTCCAATATATCAGAATAAAGTTACTAATTCATTAATCCTCCAATTGATTTCTGTTTATTTCTGATTTTCCAGGTCTGACGACGCTTTGTGGCAGCGATCTATTTTATTTTCAATTTTTTTGCTTCCCAATCAAAATGCTGCAGGGCGTCCTTAAAAAGTCTTAAACAAATCTATCTAAAATTTGGGCCTTAAAATGCCTTAGATTCAGTTAAAAATGTAAGTGGGCCTTAAATACATTAATTGCGAATCTTGAATTTTGACATTTCTTCTTCGATAGTTTTCCACTCGTGCATTGCATCCTGTATTTAATTTTCAATACCTTTGCTTTCAAACTAAAATGCTGTGTGGTTTCTGCACATCCTTAAAAAGTCTTACATATATCTAAAATTAAAGTCTTAAAATGTCTTAAGGTGATTTTTTTAAAAAGTAAGTCGGCCTTAAATACCTTAATCACAGGCCTTAAATGTTGTCATTTGTTCCCCAATAGCCTTCTGTTGTTATAAATAGGTTGATTTCTGTTTATCTCTGGTTTTGCAGGCCTGACGACGTGCTGTGGCAGCGTTCCCATGACACCAGCGTCCTGCTGCACTGTGTCCTCTGGCCAATGGTGTCTCTCCTTCTGGGCACGCTCATTGTGCTGCTGACGGTTTGCGCCCGCTCCCTGGCCGTCAGAGCCGAGGCGCTGCAGAAGAGAAAATGCTCCTACGAGGTTTGCCAGGACTTGTCCATCACCACCTCTGATCGCCGCGGCAACAAACCCGGGGACCTCCTGGCAACGAACTCTGACCCCGAGCTGTCGTCGCCATCAAGGACCCTTCCTCTGTTTGAGGTGCCGGTGAGGCGACGGGATCGGGAACATTGAGCCGGAGAGGAAACGTGGTTTTTCAGCTGATGCCGCTGATGGGCGACTGGACGCCGCGATGAAGGGCTGCTTGATCTTCATCAGGAGGAAGATGAGGGTAAATCCACTCTGGTTCACCTGAAACACTCTAGCAGATCTTCTCATTCAGCCTGATCAGCAGGAGCTGAATCCACCTCAACCGATCCCACATTTCATCCTAAATTAGAAAGTCTTCTGAAGTTTCTAACAAAGCTTTTATTTCTCACATTTCTACTACAAAAACACAAAAAATTACCAAGTAATTTTGGTCTGGTTTCTACTGCAAATATCTTGGCACACTTGAAAGAAGACAAACTAACTTAAAAGTTACACACCGAATTCCACAGCACATCCACATGTTACGGTTGTCATAGTCAAGCTAGCATAACTTACCTACTTCCCTCTCACTCGCTATTTTTTTGTAATTAAAACTGTTTCCTGACCTTGTGATCTAGTTGACAATTATTAAGATTTAGTGTGTTATACTAATAAATTAACAGCTAAAATAAATGCTAGCCAGCAAGCAGCTTTTTGCCTCCAGTCAGGAGATGGTGTGGGAAGTTTGCTAAGAAGTTACTTTTAAGTTACGGTAGTTTTGCCGTATTTCAAGTGCACTAAGATATTTATGCTACAAACTAGACTAAAAATACTTGGTAAGATTTTGTGTTTTTGCAGTATATTACGTTTTTCTTTGTTAAAAGCAAAGAGTTTCTATATTTACTCATAATTTTTTGGGCAGGGTAATTAAAGCAGGTGCGATCATTTAAATTAGTGGTTCCCAAATTTTTTCTCCTATCCCACCCCCCCCCTCCCCCCCCTCAGTGGTTTCCAAACTATTTCTATTTTATTTTTTTTTCATCTAGACAGCATTCTGCGCCCCCCCTGTAATAGCATGGTGCCCCCCTTAGGGGCACGCTCCACAGTTTGGGAACCTCTGATTTAAATTAAGAAAAAAAACTCTCCTTTATGTATTTGCTGAGCTTTCACTTTGCACTTCCAGAAATCCCCAAGAGAGCTTATTATAAAACAAGAAAGTGCTTCTTCTAGTCTGATCCGGTAGAATATGCAAAGCAACACTAAATCCACTAATCACAACCAAAGCAGATCTCCAGCACAGATTAATGTTTTCCTTCATTGTTTATCAGCACCAACACTTTTCTTACATTGCTCCACTTCAGAAATCACAAAGAACTTTAGATATTTAATCTTGATTAATCTTACTATTGTTCTTGATAAAACTGAGTCTTAGTTTTTGTTGGACTTTTCAGAAAGATGTACTGATAAAAATTACACTTAATCTTTATTTTATAATGAGTTTTATTGTGTAAAATGCATTATTTGTCTATAAGATTTGAAAAGAGACCAAAAATCTCTCAAGCTTTGTTTCCATTGACCACTTAACTGCACCATTTGGCATTTAAAAATAAATTTGCTTATTGGAAGCGTGGCAAGAACGTTTTCGCTATTTATTGTAGCTTTTGTGTAAAAATGCATTTTCCTTCTGAATCCCAGCAGCCAGAATGTTTCATGATCGCCTCTGGAGGAATTACATGTGAAGATTATTGGATGTTTGGTTCCTGATCATCATCCATCCCTCTGTATTAAAGTTATATTTCACGACTCACCCAAAACTTCCCTCCATTTTATATTTTCTATAAAAACTGAAAATGGCTCAATGAATTAAAGCCCAACTGTAATAGTTCTGAGAACATAAACAACCAATGGAAGATTAGCTTTAATCTATAATTAGATGGTTTTTAATTAACTGAAGCTGATTTTCCTTTGATAATATTCATATCAATTACAATTATTAATCTCTGTGTTTGTGTATGCTGCTACTGCACAGTAATTTCCCGGTTGGGATGAATAAAGTACTTCTATTCTATTTTTTTATCCAAATGTTCATAAATGCATCTCTGAATACTGTTCACAGTTAGCTTACATCAATGTATAAATATCAATCAGATCAAAGTTTATAAATATTGATCACTATAAATCTAAATCCTGTTCGATCCAAACAGATTTCATAAATACTGATCCAAACAGAAAACTGAATTTTCTTACCAGTTCTGGTTTAAAACTGGAAAACCATCAGCTGAACTGGTTCACTAATGCCTCATTTTCTCTGAGCAGTTCTCAGTGCAAACTTCTAAAAAAGTCAAACCATCCTTTTAACATCAGTTTTTTTTCCATTTCATAAAGTTGTAATTCAAAGGAAACGGCTCATTTTTAAAATGTCAGGTTTCCAAACGGAGCGAGTCTGAATGTAGCTTCATGAAAACACTTAGTGCCTCCTCTTCCTCTGTGACTCGGTGCCATGTTGTCTTCCTATCGTTTTACTTCCCTTTTTGTTCTAATTGTAATTTCATTTCTACATTTCTTGTTTTCTAATATCTATATGTATGTTTGTTCCTTAGTCAGCCTGGAAGCTGATGTGATTTTAAAAAATGTTTATTTTAGGAGAGTTGATTATTAGTTTATAGATGATCAGTTTTTTATCTTCCATTATGTCAGCAGAAATACACTTAAATTGTTTGGTTGTGTCTCAGTCTTTGCATTTGAGTTATTTTGTTCAAACTTAAATAGTTGCAATGAACCACTAATATGTTTCTATAGAATGGCCCTGACATTTTACTATTTTAGTAGTTAAATCAGTGAGTTTAATTCATTTTCTCGTTATCTATAAGTAATATTTGTTAATTTTTTTTCTTTGTTCATCTAAAAAAATGTAGCTTCACTGTAGCATTGAACTTTCAAAGCTTTTGTCATGTTTTCACCTGGGATTAAAGAAGCTAGATTTACTATTTAAAGCCATATGCTGAGCTGTAAACTGCTGTAGCAACAAAACACAACAAATCTTTGTATTTATTCAGATTTTAACTGTTTCTCTGTTGAAATGTTGACTTTATTTTTCCTGTGAAGTCAGTAGCTGATGGTTGAGACGAAATAAAGTGTTTGTGTCGTTATAATGAGCGAGCAGCTTCGGATCTTTGTGTCGTCCCGTCTGAACCTCAGCTCTGTACCATGTGACCCAGGTAGCCGCTTCGCTTCGTGTTTCACTGATGAACATGATGACTGCTGTGCCTGATAGAGATCTTTAAATAAAAACTAACTTTATCTGAAACAGTGTCACTCTATTTTATTCTTCTGTTGTTCATTTTGTTTCCCACAGAGACGACCAGCTAACCAAATTCAGAAATCAAATTCTCAAATTTCTGAGATTAAAGTCAAAATTTCTGAGTTATTTCTAGAAAACTTTCACCTTTCAAATTGTGAAATTTCTATGTTTTTTCTTTAAAAATTTTGAGATTTAATGTTCTTGAGTTTTTCAAGAAACTTTCAACTTTTCAGACTCAGAAACTTCCATGTAATTTCTAGAAAAGTTTTGTGATTAAGTTTGACACTTCAAACTGAGAAATTTCCATGTTTTCTTTTAAAAAAAAATCTGAGATTAATCTCAAAATGTTCTACTTTTTAAGCTCAGAAATTTCCAAAAATATTTTGAAAATGTATTTTCAAAATATACATTTTGAAAATACAAAATTATATTTTGTATTTTCAAAATACAAAAAATATACAGTAATTTTGTATTTTAAAATACAAAAAATACATTTTGTATATTTAAAATATTTTGTAATATTTTGTAAATTTGTAATCTAGCTAGAATTTGTTAGAATTAATCTACAAATTCTAGCAAGTTTTTGACTTTTTGAACTCAGAAATTTTAAAGACTTTCTATAAAAATCTGAGATTGATTTTAAAATGTTGCCATTCAACAAATTTTCAACTTTTCAACCTTGGAATTTTATTTTTCTGGAAAGTTTTGAGATTTATCTAAAAATTTCAGGGGTTTTTTGTAGCAATCACTTCCAGACCTATAAAATCATTTAGTAAACCAGTTCTTCTACAAAGTAGATGGAACTAAAAAGAAACGCATCATGCCGGGATTTAAAGAAATGAAGAAAGCAAAGTCATCAAAGTCACACTTTGGTAGGTGCAATGACAGACTCAACCACTAGGTGTCACTATGTTCTAGATAAGTTTAAAATGTAAACAAAAAGCTGGTTTAAATCTGAAATTGTCTGTTTGCAGAAACAAAGTAGCACATTTTGTCACACACATCTGCTCATTGTCCTTCCTTTTATCTGACCGCCTTCATCTTCGTCGTTTCATTCACAGATCCAATGGAGGTTGGATCTGTTTCCTCCAACAGAAACAGCTGCTAGCAGGTCTGAGTCACTACACTCACTCTTTGTTTTCAATGAATATTCAGTGAGTCACATATTGACACTCATTCAGCCGGACTGCAGTGTTTAATGCCAAACCACTTACTTAGAGCTCGCTGGGATCAAACTCACTTGCTTCGATTTGTGCCTCAGTTTGTCATAAACTCAGCACATTTACTCACCGGAGCAAGTTCTGCTGAATGCGGCTCATCTGATTCAAAACAGCTTGAAGTCTCCAAATGTGTGCTTTTAAATCAAACTGCTGTTTCTGTCCTTAGTTTGAACACCGCACACCAAGATTTTTACTCAGTATTTCAACAATTTAACTTTCAGCTTTTCTGTTAAAGTGACTGTCGCCAGAAGATCAGAAGAAAACAAATGAGATCAAATTGAAACATGTTGGGGCCAAGATTGAAAAACAAAGTGTAAATTTAAGCCCAAAAAGTTAGGAATTTTTAGATTAATCTCAGAATTTAAAAAAAAAAAAAAAAAAACAGGACAATTTCTGAGATTTCTGTTGAGCACTATAAACTTTTTTTAATCAAATTATTTCCATTTTTATGCTATTAATTTTAGACTTTACCATGAATATCAATTCAGTTTCTAAACTGAGAAATTTCTAAGTTTTTTTTCTCAAATTTCTGAAATTGATGTCAAAATGTCAATTTTTTTCTATCAAATTATCAACTTTTTGAACTCAAAGTTTTTTCTGAAACATTTGCAGGATTTCTTTCTTTATAGTAATTTATTTCTGTCTACATGCCCTCCATGTTTCTGTCATAAGATCCTTGCTGTTGAAGCAAATCAGTCATTCAGTGGGTGAGACGTTGTCACTCCTCCAACATGACACTTAAGTTAAAACTTAAGGAGTTTCTTGAGAGGTTATATGTTAAAACAGAACCACATAAAGTGAAGTTTTCATCACAAACAAACTGAACCATTCTGGTATGGCTGCCATATTTGTTCTTCTGTCAACAGAATAAAGATAACCAGCATAGCCCACTGCTGTATGGAGGCCAAATTACAACACTAAAAGAAGATCTGAACTAAATTTAATCTTATAAACCATTAATTGCCTATTAGTTATAAGTTTGAATTTTCTCATCCCTGACTTGAATCCTTTCTGCTGTTTCTCACCTGCTGAAGGTTCCTCATCCGTTCTGATATTTAAAGAGCTGAAACCATTTTCGTTCTCCTTGTCTCTTTTCATCTCGGTTCTTTGTTTTAATGAAGAGATGTAAAATGTCACCGTCTGAGACGCTCCAGGCTGGGAAAGGTCAGCTCTGAGGTTTTCTGACAGGTGAGACCGGTCCACTCCACAGGAAGAGCTGGAAACCCACTTCCTGCTTCAAAAACTGCACAGTTCTTCTCATTTTAGTACTTTGGCTTCAATTCAGGGGTGATTGTGGCTCTCCTAAGGTCCAAATACAGCATTTCAAGCAGGTTGAGGTAAGCTGGAGGGGTTAGTTGCTGGAGGTTACATAGACTCTTCTGTTTGGATCAATTTACTGTAAATTTGTTGTGTTATAATGAAGCCACCATGAACATCAAGTTGACATTTACCATCATATTGAATATGTGATGCTGTATGTTATCAAAGCTCCTCAATAAAGTCTTGTATGAGTCTTAATGACATAATAAAAGCCACTACAGTATGCATGGTCATTGTGTATTTTTTTGCCATATGAGGTCATGATGAGCAAACACACTATATTGTCACAAGCATGTATGACTCAGCTTTATGAAAAACCTTGCATTATATAAATAATTATAATCATTATACTGAGTCATGCTGGATAATAAATGTTCCGGTAGTATATGTAAAGTAACTATAAAAGTATGAATAACAAATACGAAACAAATTTACATCAAACTACACTACGACTCATTTTTTGCTAAATTTTACATCAAACTACTCTATGACTCATTTTTTGCTAAATTTTACATCAAACTACTCTATGACTCATTTGTTGCTCATTTTTACATAAAACTATACTGTGACTAATTTTTTGCTCATTTTTACATCATACTATGACTTATCTTTGCTCAAATTTTAAATAAAATTATACAATGACTAATTTTTTTACTCATACTACACTGACTAAGTTTTTTGCTCATTTTTACATATTTGTATATTTATAGTATTTTGTTCAAATTTTTTGTTATACTATGACTCATTTTTTGCTCATTTTTACATCATACTCTACTACAGAGGTTCCCAAACTGTGGGGCGCGCCCCCTAGGGGGGGCGCCATGCCATTGCAGGGGGGGGGGGGGTACGGGAAGCCTCTGGATGAAAAAAAAAACATGGATGCTGTATGTGCTGGGCTTTTATCTTAGAATGGCAAAGTCTCTGTTTTTCCTCTGTCAATTTGATACAGGAGGGGCTTCTGAACTTCCCATATCTGTGTCCTCTGTCACTTTTATCAGCAGTTAAAACTGTTTAATCTGTTGTTAAGCTGTTTTTCCGAACCGCCTACGCAACATGAGCGCTACGACACTTGCGCTGGGTTTGCACACCTGTGCGGCAGCGAAGGAGACCTGATGCTGCTGTGCACAGCTACGCAGGTGTGTGTTATAATAGTGTCTCCAACCTTTTTATTAGAGCAAAAGTAATTACCGCGCGTGAACAGTCAGATAAAGCTTCTGCATGTTGATGTTCTTGCTAAATCCTGAATATGCCCAATTTGGGTGGTCTTGGCTCTTTTATCGCAGCCTGTGGGGTTTTTCCCTGAACGAGAATACAGCTGCTTAATGTGACAGGTAGCCAATCAGAAAGCGCGGTGACGTCAGAACAGAGGGGAATCCCAAACAGCTGAGATATCGCGCAACTGAGAGTCCGGTGGATATCGGAGATGATGTGTGGAAAATGTTATTATTATATGTAAATGTCATTATTATATATTTATTATGTTTATTCAGTTAAAAATGTTAACTATGAAAAAACATTCACTCCAAATCATAGTGCAGCAAATAGAGCGGCTGCACTGGTTGCTATGGTGACGTTTACATATCCCTTCAAAATAACATACAGATGCGCCACAAAAACGAACATTTTACTTTTGTGAAAACTTTAACTCACAAAAATGACTAACGGAGCCCTGAGCTCGTTTCTCTGCAACCAGACGGTTCCATCTGAAAGTGATGAGAGTCAATGACACCTGAAGTGTTGCTTATATCCACAACCTGCTTGGTACAGGTTACGCAGAGCGGCTTGTAATGTGAGACTCACCTACCGGTCCGGGATAAATCCATCCTCCTGTCTCTCTGGGCCTTTTCCCCTTTGCAAAGTAACTTTCCAAAGACATTTGATCTGTTTCTTACTCATTTTGCTGCTTGTGGCTCAATGTTGGCGAGCAAGTAACCGAGAGAATCTGGTTAAAGGATTTTCAAAATAAAAGATCATCCAGACTTAAATAATACTTAAAACGGAAATATTTAATTATTTATTGCGCGGCCCGGTACCAATTGGGGACCACTGTGTTAGTCATGGCAGCAAACCAGCAAAACGCAAGAACTTTACAGTTTTTTCCCCAAAACTAACAGACTGAGTTGAGAGAAGCTGTTGGATGCAGGTAAAGTAGCTAAAAGATGACAAGCTAATATCAATACAGCACCTTAAGCTTAACAAGTAGCCTGTAGGCTACTGATGTTGTTGTCTATGTTCAGCTACCATTAATTTTGCTCTCAAAAAAGTCCGCCCCCCCCCCACCCTCAGGGGCAGGGGGCCCAGAAAATGTTTGGTAAGCACTGGGGGGGCACAGGAGAAAAAGTTTGGGAACCACTGCTCTACTATGACACATTTTTTGCTCATTTTTACATCATACTATACTATGACACATTTTTTGCTCATTTTTACATCACATTATACTATGACTCTTTGTTCAAATTTTACATCTTACTATACTATGAATAATTTTTTGTTAAATTTTACATTATACTATACTATGACTCATTTTTTGCCAATTTTTACTTCATATTATACTATGACTATTTTTTGTTCAAATTTTACATCATACTATACTATGACTAATTTTTTGTTAAATTTTACATTATACTATATACTATGACACATTTTTTGCTCATTTTTACATCACATTATACTATGACTCTTTGTTCAAATTTTACATCTTACTATACTATGAATAATTTTTTGTTAAATTTTACATTATACTATACTATGACTCATTTTTTGCCAATTTTTACATCATATTATACACAGTCCAGTCACATTAATGTGACCAACCACGTACTTTCCACTTCAGAGTTAAATAACCAATCACAGAAGGCAGGTGGCAGCACAGTGCAGTTGAGCGTATATAAAGGGTGTGTGTGGGCTTCGGAAAACATTTCAATCGTTGGCGTAATGCAGAAACGAAGCGATTTATCCGACGTCCAAAAGGGCATGATCATTGGCTTTCGGGCCAAGGGTGGAAGCATTTCCGAAACGGCTGAGTTTGTGAACTGTTCGCGTGCCGCCGTGGTAAAAGTGTACCGTGCATGGCAAAATGGGACTGTCCAAAATCAACGACGTGGCAAATGTGGTGCACCACGGGCCATAGATGACAGAGGCGAACGACGGTTGCGGAGATGCGTTCGGGCAGATAGACGGGCTACCGTTGAGCAACTGACCACTAAAATGAACCAAGGGGCTACCACAAGTGTCTCCCAAACCACTATTCAGCGAACATTGCTGCGTCTGGGCCTCCGAAGCAGACGCCTGGTTCGTGCACCTATGCTGACTGGTGTTCATCGACGACGAAGGCTAGAATTTGCACGCCAGTACAGCAGCTGGACGTCCACTGAGTGGCGACAGGTAGCGTTTTCAGATGAATCGCGTTTTATGCTCCATCGGACAGATGGACGTTGGCGTATAAGGCGTGAAACCTCTGAAAGGAACCACCCTGCAACCATTGCAGGAACGGTCCAAGCTGGAGGCGGGAGCATTATGGTCTGGGGAATGTTTTCCTGGCATTCTCTGGGTTCACTGATTATTGTGGAAGGCACGATGGATCAATACAAGTACGCATCTGTCCTTGCGGACCATGTCCACCCCTACATGCGCATTGTTTTTCCTCAGGATGATGGCATCTTCCAGCAGGACAATGCGAGGTGCCATACAGCTGCCAGTGTACGTGCGTGGTTCGAAGAGCACCAGGATGAGTTTACCGTCCTCCCCTGGCCAGCAAACTCACCTGACTTAAACCCAATCGAGCATCTGTGGGACCATCTCGATCGAGTTGTTCGCGCCATGGATCCTCAACCGCGTAATCTAGCGCAGCTGGCCACGGCATTAGAGTCGGCATGGCTCAACATCCCAGAGAAGACCTTCAGGGACCTAAGTGACTCTCTTCCTGCACGTCTCGTAGCAGTTCGCTCTGCGAAAGGTGGTTATTCTGGCTTTTGACAGATGGTCACATTAATGTGACTGGACTGTGTACTATGACTATTTTTTGTTCAAATTTTACATCATACTATACTATGACTGCTTTTTTGTTAATTTTTACATCATACTATACTATGACTAATTTTTTGTTAAATTTTACATTATACTATATACTATGACACATTTTTTGCTAATTTTTACATCATACTATGACACATTTTTTGCTAATTTTTACATCATACTATGACACATTTTTTGCTCATTTTTACATCACATTATACTATGACTCTTTGTTCAAATTTTACATCATACTTCTACTATGACTAATTTTTGCTCAAATTTTGCATAATAAAAACTTCATAGTAGAAAAATTGATACTATGAATCATTTTTGCTCAAATTTTGCATCATATTACACTATGAGTCACGGCTTTAATGGCCAACAGCTGCTTATGTTGATATAAAAAGACAGAGGCCCTAAAACAGTTTATTCTGAAATGACCAGACTCAAATCTAAGGCAAGAATGATTTGGTGCAAAAGTTATGTGCATGTTTTGTGTAGCCCACACTTATCCTATCCTGTTCAAGAAGCATAAATTACTTTCAAGTGAATTTAAAACTCCTTACATATTCGTGAGACATCAGGTTGCCAATAATTAACGAAGGACATGATGTTTAGTTTACTTTTAAATTGATCTAAAACAAATTTAACTTCTCACTAAACAATTTGTTTTCTAAACTTTAAGATCCTCCATAAACTAAAAGCATCTGCTGATTTTAATTTCTTGTCTTTTCAGATATACGTTTTTCATCGTTAGGTTTAATAAAACTGCATTTTTCTGGGTGTTTGGCTCACAGAGGGAAGGCCCAGCTGGATTCGGGGCTCATCGCCTCCATCAGCGCTCCAACTGGGTCACCCAGTTCTGCTCCGGCCTCGCTGTGGCCCAGATCAATATGGAAATCACAAGTTTAACATTCAGTACTACTGATGCAAAATGCTGCAACTGTGTTGCTCAGTTTAGTCTCTAAAGAAAGTATTTATTTCAGTAGAAAAAATGTAGAACAAGTCTAACTGGGTTCCTTTCCTTTTAAACAGTAAACATTTTCCTAGATTACTAATCAGTATAAGTCTGTATAACTCATTTATTGCATTAAAAAAACTCACTTTATTCAGTCTTCAAACACAACAAGCAGCACATTTGTTGTCATTCCTAATAATTGGATACTGAAGTTTATCTGCAGCAGATTCATTTTCACTTGAGGTCAATATTTGTTAGACTGTACAAAAAAGATCAATAGAAAAAGAACAGGAACATTTTGACAAAAAATTTCTGAAATTTTGAGATTAATCTCAGGAGACTTTTTGAAAAAAACATGAACATTTCTGAGTTTCAAAAATAAAGTTTTGATTTTTGAAATGCAGAAATTTCAAAAAATTTTTAGAAAATTTCTGAGCTTAATTTGAAATTTTTGGAGTTATTTGGTGCAAATCTACTCTACAAAGTTCCTAATTCACCATCGTAAAGGTCAGTCGGGAGCTGGGCTGAAACAGCGACCCAAGATGTTCAGAAAAGCTGGAAAAAAGTCGATCAGAAACGTCTCAGTGGGTCGCGGAGTAAGTGACAAACTGGAAGAAAAACAAAGACAAACTTGGGAATGACGTCTAATTTTAATGAGCTTTATAATCAAGTTTGCATGTTTCTAATGGCAGGTTTAAAAACAGTTCAGTATTTTATATTAAAATACAATCCTTAAATCTTGTTTACAAATATTTTCTATAAATGTCATAAGTCAAACTGGACCTTTTATAACTTTTAAAAACATTTAAAATGGCTTTTATATTAAAAAGAAAAAAACACATAAAAAACATTTTATTTGATTCCTGATTCATTAAAATGAAACTTGAGGCGTGTTTAAACTGTTTTCTGAAGCTGTTTTAAACAGTTAATGTCTGAGGCAGAAAGTTAAAAAGTCTGAAGCAGAAATCTAGCATGAAAACACAAATATAAACCCAGCAGTGGAAAACCACTATTACATCAATATTTACATACAGCATTGTGTGAGGTTTTCTTTAAATAAACAGCTTATATGGAGGAGAGAAAGTAGAAAAATAGGCAATTTATTTTCTCAAACAACTTCAGAACCATTTATAACAACATTCAGATTTAAATTTAGCTTCTCTGGTAAATTTGTGAAAATATGAGGTTAGTTTGGGCTTTAAACAATGGACTTGTATTGATTATTGATCATATTAGGGTTCGGTTAATGGGTCAGAACAAACCGAACCGGATTCTAGCCTCGAAGGTTCTCCATGTTGGACAGTCTGTAATGTCACCATCTGTCTTTTTAACTTGGTTAGATCACCATGGTAACAACTAGCTTGTTCATAAGAGTAAAACTAAGCTGTGACCGAGTCAAACAGTCGCATCGGTCATGTTAGGAATAACATGAATGAGCAAAGAGGAGCTGACAGCTATGATGTCATACCACAGGCTCCGCCCCCTTAACCCCCCCTGTCTGCTCCGGGTCAACTTCAACCCCACTTCCTGTGTCAGTCTTTGTAGGTTTTTACAGTTTTCTGTTTAGATTGTCAGATTAAAACATTACTGGTAGTTTTCTGGATAGAAAACATATAAAAATAATGGATAAATTGTACAAATTCATTAAGTTACTGATAAATATGTATTTTTATATTTTGAAATTTCAACACAATAACAGTCTTTTGAGTGGAAATGCTACAGGTTAACAGTAATGCCACAAATCTAACAAATATTCCAGTTAAATTAATATCCAACATTCCTGCAAATTGAGCAAAACAAAAAAACTAAATTAGAAAAAAAACAGAAATGTTGACAGTTTTCACGTGCACATTATATTTAGCTTTTCTGCTCTAATAATATTAAAACAAGCTGATATTAGATGGATAATTAGGCTATCTGCTCAGGTTGCTAGCTAACTTTAGTTCTTTTTTTTTTGGTAAGCCTTGTTTCAGCCAGCTGACCAGTGCAGCAACAGCTTTCTCTGACTTCTCATGAAAAGTTTAACATATAAAACAGCTGATTTTACATAGCACTAAAGTATAATTATAATAATTTACAGCAGAGCTTTTTAGCAGATCAACCATCTGAACTTGAAGGCATTTTTTACCGATCGGTTTTAAAAAAAAACAACAAACTGCTGTAAAAGTGTCTTTTTTACAGCACATTTAACCTGAATCCTGTTGGTGATCAGTTTGGTTTCCACGGTGATTTACCACAGTTAAAATGGTGATCCCGACCAAACAGATTTTATTCAGCTGCTAACGTCCGACCCGTTACTGAACATGTCTCCATGGTGAGCTTCCTCTCTCCTGATTGGCTGAGCGCCGTCGCCTCGTTAACGTCCGTTGTAGATGAAATCTGAGGAGAAATAATGACAATTTTAATGATATTGTGATGAAAAATGAAATGAAATTAATTCATAAAGCTGTTAAGCTAAACAGGAAGGAGGATTAGCAAAGAAATGTTATTCAATTTGTAATAAATCCTCTAATTTAAATCAACATTTATTTTCTCCGTAGTGCAGATTGTTATATTAGATGTTATGTTTCTTCTCAGAGATTAGTTTGTATTTTATAGTTTATATGAACTTTAACAGAAACCAGTGAGCTCTGTTAGTGTCAGAAAGTCATTTTCGCTTGTTTTGTATTTGAATATAAATTCTTAATGTTTCCCATCGACTGCAGCGTGTTGAGGGATTAAAACAGAAAACTGACATTTAAATCAGATCGATCACTTAAATATCAAATTAATATCTGGAAACCTGACTGGAAAATTAATTGTTCATCTTTTACTTTCAAATAGTTACATTAAAACGCCACCACTGTGCATTTCAAAATGCTAATTAATTATTACATATTTTCTTTTCTGCTACAAAATAAACAAACATCCATAGAAGCACCAGTAGGATGTAAATTAATACCTAATAGTGGTAATAATTATAATGTTACACACTTATTGTAGTCTAGGAATGATGAAGTATCTGCTGTTGGCATGCTGGGATGGGGGGCCCCAGATTAAAATCTGTTTAGGGTCCCAAAAAGGTTTGGACCGGCCCTGTTGTCCAGGATGTGCTCCCCCTACAGGAACAAGCTGGTACTAATAATTTAAGTGGGTTTTTCTTATCACTTAACTGAAACAAAATCTACATTTAAATCGAATGTTAAGTGAAACCACATCGGAGCCCTGGTTCTGGTTCTGGGCTCACCGCGGCAGTATTCTGGGTTGAAGTTCTCGTAGATGGGGTAGAGCGGGTTCTCCTGCTCGCTGCGGTGCTTCCTGGCTCGCAGCACGTCCCTCACACACTGATGCAGGAAGGCGTACTGACACTGAAACACACACCGGGTCAGAACACTGCTGGGTTCTCCGCTGTGCTCCGGTCTGGCTCTGGTTCTGGTTCCGTACCTCGGTCTGGACCATGTGCTGCCGGTGCAGCCGCAGGTCGAACACGCAGCCGTACAGGTCGATGCCTCCCTTGGAGTCCAGCTGCTGCAGAACCCGGTCCAAGGCGATGAAGGTCCCGGTCCGACCGACTCCGGCGCTGCCAGAACAAAACCCGGTTAACGGCCCAGAACAATACGGTTCTGTTTGAACGCCGCAGGTCCGGCCGCCGATCGCCGACCCACCTGCAGTGCACAACGGTGGCGCCGGTGCTGGGTGAGCGGTCCACGTAGTCCCGGACGGTCCGGACGAACTGGATCAGGGACTGGGTGCTTTCGGGAACGCCGTGGTCGGGCCACACCGTGTAGTGGAAGTGACGCAGCATCCGTGGATAACTGCAGCTGTTCTCCTTCAGAACCAGAGAGCAAGTTCAGTTTCTGCTCTAGGATGGTGTTAAAGGTCAAAGGTCACATATTACATTTCCCTCAAGAGGCTAGGAAACGTCTATGGCCTATACAAAACATGTCCATCACGTTTTAGCACAAAATCATTCCTACATAAGACTTTAGAGTGTTTTGTCACTTTAAAATAAGCTGCTGCTGGCCACGCCCCCAACTCAATGTTTACACTCACAGGTGAAAATGTCTGCAAACTGATGAGCAATTATGCAACCGTACATCTTTGAAAAGCAGACGTGGGGCCTCCTGCACAACCAACAAGAATGCAGGAAGTGGATTCTGGATTGTAAGTCAACAATTAAACATTTTGTCTTTTCATAACCAGTTGACCAAACATGCTGGAGACCAGCAGGGGTTGCTAGGTAACGGGCAGAACTCTGCTCTGGTTGCTAGGTAATGTGTAAAACCAAGAAACATTAACTCATTGCCAAAAAGCAGTCAATTCATTGTCACAATAATCAATAAGTCACATCTTGAACTAAATAATTTCCATTAGCATGATTTATTGTTTTTCTCTGGAAAATAAAACTCTTCAGTCTGGTCTCAACTAGCCCGTTTTTGGAAGGATAATGTTGTTTGCAGTAATTTCATGATTTATTTGGTATATTTAAAATGTCTTCCAGTTCCAATGTTAAATATTCATTAGAAATTAAAGCTTATTGAACTTTGAGAATGTGTGCTTGCAGTATTATTATACCATTTCATTATATTACTTACTAAACGATATTATCGTTAATCACAATAACCTTTGGGATAATTTATCATTCAACTAAATGTTATCATGAAAGGCCCAGGTGAGTTTTTTAAAACGTTTTGAAAGGTCGCCTTCAATTTGTAATGAATCGTTTTGAAGCTGCAGGAAACCGTTGCTGAATTGTACCGAGATGATCTTGAACTCTCTGATGGTCCACTCCGGCAGGACGGACTCTGACAGCATCTGGATGACCAGATCGCCGTAGTACAGCGGCTCCTTGTCGGCCGGCCAGTACTGATCGCACTTCACCTGCAGACAGAACGCCGCGCTAGTTCACCATCTACAGACCAATCAGTTAATCATGATGAACTGAGCAATCGATTCATCGCTAACTGGAGCAACACTGGGAAAAGACAAACATTTCAAAATTAATTTCATTTGCTTTTGCAACTTTTAATGAATGGATAATATTGTATAAAATACGCTGAAGTGGTTAAATGAAATGTGTAATCTTTCTATCTAATCAGTAAAATAACTGATTAATAATCAGTAGCTGCAGTTCTAAATTTACCAAATAAGTTAGACACAGTGAGATGTTTGCAGCTCACTAAGTCCAAATGGATCCATTATTTCTAGCATCTGCAGTCAGCATGTGGTTGAGGCTCCTCTGCATGAATTACTGCATCAATGCAGCGTAGCATGGAAGAGATCGGCCTTCAGGTCGGCTCATCTTTATGTCAGACCAATAAAACATTATTTTTCTACCACATTTTTTCCTTCCACTCAACCTTCCGTCAATATATAGTGCTCCTTTGAACATCTAGCTTCTTTAGCAAAGAGTTTTTGTTGTTTAACCCCGATGTGGAGAATGCTAAATAGGTTCAAATAAAAACAACACCGTCTTTAACACAATGTTTTCAAGCTCTTTCTGTGTTTTGTGTTTCTGGTCTGTGCCCAGAACCTTACGATCAAATAATCAGTTATTACTGACGGTTCCTCGTAGTCGACTAAAGAGGAAAGGAGATGGAGCTTTTTCTGTTGCTGCTCCTGTCTTATGGAATAACTTGCCTTTCCAGATCAGATCTGCCCACAGCCTGGATCATTTTAAATCGCTTCTTAAAACTTATTTTTACTCTTTGGCATTTAATTGATGTATTGTTTTGTGCTCTGTTTGTTATGTGTGTTGTTCTTGTTCTTGTTCTTGTGCAGCACTTTGGTGCAGTTATGCTGCTGTAAAGTGCTATATAAGTAAATTTGACATTGACATTTATGCTTTTCCTTACTTTAAATAAAATGATTTACTGAGAGTAAATGTTTGATTTCAAAGGGAAATTAAACATTGTTGAAACTCAACATGGAATGTTACATTTGCACCTCTAAATAAATCAAGTTATTGCTCTCAGGATGGTAATACATGGGAAATGTAGTGGAAGGAAAACATCTTGTGCAAACTGACCTGACTTGAACCTTAAAGATATTTTTTGAGTAGTAAGAGGAAGATGAGCGCGACCAGAACCAAATGTGCAGACGGCCTGATCTCCCTCGGCCTGTTCTTACCCGTCCCTTCTCCACACACTGCGTCACCATGACAACGTTGTGCACGCCGTGCTCCCACACCATCCTCCAGAAATCGTCCTTCGTGCCCGGCAGCGGACCCTGGGTGGCGATGTACTCCCGGCGGTAGCTGTTGCCCTGGAGGCGGAGGGACAGTGAGGGCATGTTGGTGTGGAGTGTGTGTGTGTGGAGTGTGTGTGTGTGGAGTGTGTGTGTGTGGATGTGTGGTGCAGTGTGTGCGTGTGTGTGTGCGTATGTGTGTGGAGTGTGTGTGTGTGTGTGTGTGTGTGGAGTGTGTGTGTGGAGTGTGTGATGTGTGTGGAGTGTGTGTATGGAGTGTGTATGTGTGTGTGTGTGTGTGTATTGGAGTGTGTTGTGTGTGTGTGTGTGTGTATGTGTGTGGAGTGTGTGTGTGTGTGGTGTGTGTGTGTGTGTGTGTGTGTGTGTGTGTGTGTGTGTGTGTGTGTGTGTGTGTGTGTGTGTGTGTGCGTACAGGTATGTAGCTAGCGTTGACGTAGTCGGAGCAGGGGTCATCCTCCAGGTAGGACAATTTCACCCGGGTGGAGTCGTCTGGAAATGGAAACAAAGATCAGTATGAAGCTGCTTGTAATTAATGATAATTAATTACCGTATTTTCCGCACTATAAGGCACCTAAAAACCTTAAATTTCCTCAAAAGCCGACAGTGAGTCTTATAATCCGGTGCGCCTAATATATGGACCAATATTGAGCTGCAACTACGGTAAGCAGCTGCCGACTTCATTTTCCCCGTAGAAGAAGCGCGCAGTGCATGCTGGGATGTTGTCAAAAAACTGGTTTGTTAATAAAGTTTGACTGACCGATCTACCCATAGACATGTCTATATATCTACCTACCCACCTAATAATCAGGTCGTCTGCAGGTCATCTAGCATCACGTTCTCCACCAACATGCTGTGCGCGAACGGAGACGGGTGACCATCGTCCAGACGCCCCATTCCAGTCGCTCCAGGTTCTCCTGGCGACCGGAATCGGACTGTTTTGTTGACATTCTTTATGTCAACAAAGTGGCTTTAGACATTTATCAGGAGCTTCGGCTAGAGTTACCAAGGGACCAGCAGCTGTACATTTAAAGCCGTGGGGGGAAGAGAGACAGAGGCTGCGGCGGCAGCGTGTCGGTTGGTCTGTGCTAACCAGAAAGCAGTTGGGCACAATATCGCCAACACCAAAACCGTGAGTGAAACAATGACTAGTGCAGATGCTATATATAGAACTCAGGACCAATTTTTATTATTAGACATCCATATTTATAGTGAACGGAACAAATCATGTCCTGTTCCAATTCCAGACGGGTGGCAACATAACTGTGGCGTCTATTCTATACGCCTTATAATGCGGTGCGCCTTATATATGGAAAAAGTTTTAAAATAGGCCATTCATTGAAGATGCGGCTTATAGTGCGGAAAATACGGTAGTTAATTAAATCTGACTAGACAAAACCAACTCCATTATCAGAAAACAAACTGTTAGTTTCTTTATGAAAACATCTTTCAAGTTGGTTCAAAAATTAAATGTCGTGTCATTTCTCAGCAGAAGTTGAGTTTCTGAACAAACTTACACGGCAGGATGTTGTTGTAGCGGTTCTTCCCGCGGTTTTCCGGCAGTCTGGCCACGTCCATCGTCTGGTTGCGGCCCACATCCTTCAGATCCTGCAGAAACACAAGATTCACTCTGCAGGGAACGTCCTGAGTTCACTTAACACCGAAGGGAAATTACAGTGTGTGCTGAGAAAGCTAAAAACCAGGATGAAGCACAAAGTCTAGAGCCGATCAGGACCCTGGTTCTGCTTACCAACCTCTCTCTAATGTTGTAAATACAGCCAAATTATTGAAATAAATTAACTTTTTAATGATTTACATCAGCAGTAGAGGATGGAAAATGTTTAAGGTGGAAAAACAGCACAAACAAATCACCTCAAACTCCTCCGACAGCAGGTAGTTGGAGTCGGCCTGCAGTTTGTTCAGATGGGACTCAAAGTGGCACGCTTTGACGGGGCTGCAGGACGGAGGGGGACATGTGAGCAACATGTGAGCAACAATCTGCTGCTTCAGCCTCAGATTTACAGAGAAGCTCACCTGGTGACCCGCCGGTTACTGCAGGGAAACAGAAACCAGTCAGTTAATGTTCACACCAACATGCACAAATATATTTATCATGTCGTTTATTAGAAATGGGGTTTTTTTCACAATATACTTCAATATACACCAATAATTCTTAAATATTGACGAGAAAGATTAGCAGATTACTTCACCTATGAAAAGGGAAAAATGTCTTATAAGTTAAATAATCTGCCAGGGAACTGGAACTTTTTTATGAATATAAATGAATTATTTTCATAAAATAACTTACTAAGATATTTGCACTGGAAAATATACCAAAATATTTGGTAAGATTTTGTGTTTTTTCAGTGTATTGTGGAATAAACATTGGGGGAAAACTCCTCATGTTTTAGTTTCACATGGTTCACATGGTTCAAATGTTTTTTAAATCTCCCACTAAGCTCCTTTTACATCCAATTAATTATCTATTAATGCAAAACTGAACCGATCAGTCCTGGACTGTGTTGATGTTAGAAGTGTTGTAAGTATTTTTGAGCTGCAGATTAATCCTTGTTATAAATGAGTCTTCACTAAACTAATGTTATCTCATTTAGGCAATAAAATGTATATTTTCTTATTTATTTGCATCTTCCAATGCATTTCTGACATTGCATAAAAGGACTTAAATGAAAAAACATGCAGAAAGTGGCAGTTTTTTTAAAGACAAAAACACTCGGGAGTGATTCGGTCCCAGGTTCTGCTGGTGACTGATGAGCTCAGTGGGCCGACAGAACCGGACTCTTATTGGAAACTAATTCTTCACAGTCTCACATATCGGACGTGGGAGACGCTGGAAATGTTCTGCTGCAGAATATTTATAGATGCAGACTCACCTCCTCACTCCCATATACATCCCCGCAGCCGGGACTTCTTTCCACATACTCATCCTCACCACCGGGTTCTCCTGCACGGCCCTGCAGAACCAACAGAACCAACAGAACCGGGTCTTCAAAATGCTGCTTTTTACTCTTGTAGTGACAATCAAAGTATGTTTTACAGTTATGCTTAATTTAGATGAATCAATCTAATTTAGTACTTGATTAATTGCTGCCTTCAATATTCAGACTCATAAAAAAGACCAATAACTAAAAAAGAAAAAAAAAAGAAAAATAGAAAATGTGGACTTTTTAAATTTGAAAAATAAAAATTTTCTAGAAAAAATAATCTAATTTTAAGACTAGTCTAAGAACTGCTTTGGAAAAAAGCTAGGAATTTTCTGACTTTGAAAAATTGGTAGAAAGAAATCATTTTAACAAATTCAGAAATCTACAAAAAAATGAAGATTTTTGAGTTTGAAAAATTGCAACAAAATTTAAAATTTTTAGATTAATCTGAGAAATTTGATTAAAAAAACCATTGAAATTTAAAAAAATTGAGTTTGAAAATTAACTAGAAAAACCTCAAATTTTGAGAATCAGAAATTTTTGAAAAAAAAAAAAAACTTGGAAATTTCTGAATCTGAAAATTTGCTAAAGAAAAATAGAATTTTGACATAAATCTCAGAAATTATGTAGAAAAAGAAGTAGAAATTTTAAAATGTTTGTTTTCCACTCACACTTTCGCAGCCGCTGCCTGTAGGCCAGCAGGGAGACGACGGCCACCATCATGCCGATGAGGAACATCCCAGCGCTCAGGCCCTCCACGACGCCCCCTAGAGGCTCTGGCAGGAAGAGGCCAGGTTGGAATGAGGCTTCGGGTTTGAACTGAAAACGTTTCAGGTGTGAATCGTTTCTCACCTGCATGCGTCCTGTGCGGCGGCGACAGGTACGTGTCTGAGAAGAGCGGCTCGGCCACTTCTCTGTGGTTTTCATCAAACAGTTTGGTGAAGGCTCGCACACTCAGCCTAACCAACACACACACACACACACACACACACACACACACACACACACACCACTTGGTTATCAGGGGCCGCCTCCTGCTGCCTCACCTGTCTCTGCCTTCTGCTCACCTGTAAGACGTTTTAGGTTTCAGCGGCCCGTCACAGAAGCCGCCGTAACCGAGGTACAGATCGTCGTCATGGTAATGATCGCAGGCTCCGCCCAGCCGCTCCCCACCTGCCCCCAGATTCACCTCCACCACCTGACCAGGTCACAAATAATTACTATCTAAGGAATACATTACTGATCATTTTAATAGTGTACCAAGATATTTGTTCTAGAAACTAGACAATAAATACTTGTGTTTGTGCAGCGGCTACCTGTCCGCCGGCGCTCTCTGTGTCCTGAGGGCAGCGGCTCGGGAAGTACGCCGTCTGATACGCTCTGACAGAGGAGTTGCTGATGTAATCGCGGTATGATGGCAGCGGGTGGCGCTGTTCTGGCTGCAGATTTTCATTGGCTGTTGAGATAAACGAGGAGTTTCACTTCCTGTCATACAGGGAGGAAAATCTGAGAAGCCTAAAAGCAGCCGTGGAGGAGTTTCCGTACCATCCGACTCAGCTACAATCACAGAGAAGTATCTGACGGCTCCGTTGGCATCGCTGAACCAGGAACAGTTGAAACGGAACAAGATGGAGGACGACGTCATTTTGGATGACTTCTCGCTGACGTGAACGCCGGGCGGCGGGACGGGCGGACCTGACAGGAAATTCATTCATCACCCAAAAGTTTAACAACGATTCTTCCTTCCTATAGTGGCTAACTATCCCCAAATCAACGTTTACATGAAAACGACTGCCAACAGATGTACAATTAGACAACTGTGCATCTTTGAAAAGCAGAAATGGAGTCTCCTGCACAACCAACAAGGATGTAGCAAGTGATTCCTGGAAGGTAAGTCAACAAGAAAACACTTGTCTTTGCCAGCAGCCATTGTACAGCACATAAAACCACAGTAAAAGTGCCAGAGCTTAGTTTGGGTTGCTAGGTAATGGGTGGAACTCTGCTGGGGTTGCTAAGCAACATTGTCTGTAGAATATGACTCAACAATTGAAAGGTTTTTGAAATGTTTTAGTTACACCAAAAAACATGAACTTAGTGCCAAAAAATGACCAAATTAGTGCTTTGTTTGTTGTTAGAAGCAGTTGTGACCAAAATGGAGGCATAAAAAGTTAATTTTGCATAATATATCCAGTTTAAATCAATAATCCTCCAAACGGACTCATCAACCTGCTGCTGTGGTGGTTAGAAACTTCCAGTGTCATCTCTTCTTCTTCTATTAGTGTCTTTTTTTCCCAGTGTCCTCGTGTCAGGTTGATTTATGGTGTAGCACAGGTAGAAAGTGGAAGAACAAATAAGGAAGAAAAGGTTGGAAAAGAGAAGAAACTTGCGTTTTGGGTCACAGTGCCTTAATTTCTGAAAGGTCAAAGAGAGAAATAAAGTGACTCATTGGTTATTAAGAGCGCAGCACAACAGGAAGCTGCTCAGATAGCAGGAAGTCCATGTGACCTTGATAACAGTTAATTAACTGAAACCAGGAGTGTTCTCAGAAACGGAAATAATGTCAGGAATTCTGCTCCGACCTAAAAACCTTCAGAAAATAAGAAATCTGTTCAGTTAATTCTACTAAATAATTTAAATATTGTTATATGATATATTGTAGAATTAGCACAGCTCGTCTGTAGCATCTATTAACATGTTCTTATTTCCAGTCTGTTTGTCGGCTATAGAGGGTCACATACGTTTTTTCTGGATGTACTTTAGTAGTTTAAAACTTCCAGCAGGTAAGATGAAAGAGACAATTTGGGTTAAAAATGGGTCAGTTTTAATTCATTTCTACACAACTGTGGCTTATTAGGGTCATTTTAGAGTAAATTTATGAGCAAAAAAATCAGAAATTTTTAGATTTCAGAAATTTTCTACAAAAAAAAAGACTTGGAAATTTTCTGAGACTCTAAAGCTTTAAATTCTCAACATCTGAGCTAAAAAAAATTTTTTAAACTTTTTTCGAGAAAATTTCTAAGATTAATCTAAAAATTTCTGAGTATTTTGTGGAAATGTACTCTTTTTTTCCCGCCTGTATTGACCCAAGTAAGCTGTTATAGTTATAATCTATATTAATATATATTAATAATTACTTGGCTTTACTATTGATTATATCACGTCTCCAGTTCATGTTGAGTTTGAATTTGTTCAAACTGTAATTCCTCGTTACCGAGTTACACTTTTACCATCAAGATTTTTAATCTTTACAAAAACTAAATGAAATCCCAGAAAGTTCTTCAAAGTGCCGAAAGCAGAGAAACAGTCTGAAGGCTGGAGTGGTGTGTGTGTGTGTGGTGTGTGTGTGTGTGTGTGTGTGTTTGTGTGTGTGTGTGTGTCTGTGCTTAAGCTCACGGTCAATCATGGTGACGGCGGTCTGAGTCGCCGCCGGACTCGTCTGCCCGGCTGACGACACCCTGACTGTCACCGCGTACTTCCTGAACGCATCCAGGTGGTCCAGCGTTACCGCGGCGACGCCACCGGCCAGACGCAGGGTCGAGGTCAGCTCCCCGTCGTCGTGGCGACGGGTTTCGATCTCGTAGGAGTCGAAGTCAGCGAGCGGTGGCGTCCAGGAGCAGGAGAGGGCGGAGGACGACAGAGGGAAGCAGTGGATGGACCGCAGAGCAGACGGACCTGCAGGACGGAGTTCTGATAAGTTCTGATAAGTGCAGGAAGGTTCTGGTTCTGACTGGACTGTAACACAGCTGATTGTAACTCTGTAATTTTAAAACGTGGAGATAAAACCTGATTTCTTTCTCCACATGACATGTTGACGTTCAGAAGTGACATAAATCTGCTTCTACAGGCCGACCAGAACAAACTGGGTCGGATTTATAAATATTTCAAATGTGTCCTGGATTATTACTTTTATTTATTTATTTATTTTATTCCTAGCGGCGATCAGTTTGATCCCTGCAGCCAAAATCTCACAAACACACAGAATGTCATAAAAAATGGATTCAAGTGAAAGCAGCTGTTTCTCTGCTGCCACCTGGTGGCCAACCTGATAAATGTTCTTACATTTTTATGCTCTTTGAACTAAAGCAGCAAATTTTACATGTTAAATTCAAAAATACTTTACTGATCCCAAAGTGAAATTAAATGTTGTCATAACTCATATTAATTCAATGTCTTCAAATTATTCGGTATTCTTGGTATAACAAAAATAATTTCATTATTTTATTTAATTTTAAACCCCTCAGAACGTTAATCTATTTCTAGAATATGAATTGCTTAAATATTTGTAATATATGTACCTACTGAATAAAATTGTCTAATAGATAATTGTTTTTTCAGCAAATAAATGCTTGTTTTTCCATTTTTATTTCTTTGAACTGACGAAGCACATGAAATTTACATGTGCTTAGTTATCTTTGACTTGTTATATTACATGTCATTAATTTATTTAATTTCTGTATGCTTTTTAACCTCTGTAAAACGTTAGCCCATATCTCCTGAATGATTTACTTGAATATTTTTTTAATCCATTACATATAACATTAGCAATTTTTTGGAAAAAGAAAGTTAGTCTATCTTCATAATTATTTGTTTAAATATATTTAATAAAATGTTTTGGTTTAGTAAATAAAAGTAGCTAAAGAAAGCTGTTAATTTTCTCTTTTCCTTTATTTATTCTGGGTTTGAACAGCTTTATTTTTAACAGTAAATTTTACTGGCTCCGCCTACTTGTTCTGACGCTCCTCTGGATTGGTTGGCTGCTGGCTGTAGGCCCGCCTTTGGCTCCGCCCCCGCTGACGGTTGTCACGGTGAAGTTGTACCGTCGTCCTGGAAACATCCCGCTGACGATGCGGCTCCTGAGGCTAGTCTGTGTGACAGACAGCGGGTCCTCTGGCGCCCACTGCAGGCTGAAGTTGTCATAGTCCCCAGAGGCGGGGCCAGACCACAGCAGCTCTACCGACTGATTGGTCGGGCCTGGTTTGACGGACAGGTGGCTGGGCGGCTCTGGAGCTAACAGGACAGGAAAAATTAACCTTAGAATCAACAAATTAGCTTCTTTTTATATTTGTTATTTTTAATTTCTTACAAGTTCGTCCAAATCCTGAGACGCTATTGGTCAGATCGCCGCTGTGAGTGATGACATCAGCGCGATACAGCCGGCCGGCGGTCAGACCGAGGAAGGTGTGGCTGCTGTGCGCCGCCCCCAGGCTCTGAGCGCCCTGAGCGGATCCGGACGCGCCGTACAGCAGAACCTTAAAAAGCAAATGAAAACTGCTGAGTCCGTTTAGGGAAAGTCTATTTATTATGTTCAGGGTTTTTTTCCAAGAATTATCCCTTTTTTCATTTGTAATTTGTCAATTTGATTTGATTACAACAGCAGCAAATTGAACAGATTCTAATGCAATGTGATTGTAAATATCCTATTGGAAAATTTACAAAAAAGAACTGCTCAAACAGCAAAACTGAAAATAATAATTTAAAAAAGACTAAATAACATCTAAAAACTAAAAAAAAAAAAAAAGGCGTTTGAAAATATTTACTTAACCTTAAAGACATTTTTGGGGAACATATTTAAAAAATCATTATTGTCGTTAAATAACTGTAACCCAAAAGTTTAAGAAGCCCAAATTATAGAGCATTTCAAATAATAAGAAAATAAGGTTTCCATGATATAAAGTAATAATAACACAATAAAGAAAGAGTTAATTTCCACCAACCAACAAACTCAGAAAATTTGAGAATAAACTCCAAAACATTTTTAGAAAGAACAAGGAAAGTTCAGAGTTTGAAAAGTTGAAAATCTTTGACTTTCAGAGCTCAGAAATATTCTTGCTTTTCCAGAAAATGTTATGTTTTTGGCTGAAATGTATTTTTCTTTCTTTATCTAATATAATTTATTGTCATAAAATAATAAAAAATATTTAAATGTGGATAAAATGAATCTTGGTTTAAGCTCATATAAATAAAAATCCATTCCTCTGCCTACATCCCCCAGAATGCCATGCGGTTTGATGAAACTATTGAACATTCTATCAGACATAATATCTACTGATATTAACGTGTCTATTGTGATACACGTTGTTATTGATTCTGATAAGGGCAAGTTTATAGTAAGTGAAACCAGCTGTTCTGCATATTATAGGAAAAGTTCAGTGGCAGGAAAAAGTCTAAAAGCAACAGACAGACATTCAGGAGAACGTGCTTAAATGTTTGGATTTCTCTTATAAGCACCAATCAAAGTGTGTTTACCTGGTAGCTGCTGCAGCTTCCCGCTCCGTGCTGCCAGCTGACCGTCAGCCTGTCGGTCCGTCCAGAACTCTGGACCTGCAGAGCCGACACCGGAGCGGGACTGCAGACGACAACAGACGAGGAGCGTTAAAGTGAAGACAGAAAGAGGGGACAGCTGGACTCATCGTGTCGACTCACCGGTTCTGGCGAGGACCGACGAGTCGCTGCTCATGTCGCGGCTCCAGCTCACCACCAGGAGGCGGTAGAGGCTTCCCGCTCGCAGGCCTGAGAAGACACAGCCGTCTGCAGCTGGACCCACCTTCTTCCTGTCCAGCGGCTCGCCGGCGGTCTGAAGGCAAAACAACATGGTGGCAACAGCAAGTTCTGAAATGAAGCTTCACCGCAGAGCGGCGGCGTCGCCTGACCTGCTGATGCTGCTTCCTGTGATTGGCCGTCGCCTCAGAGACGCTGTAGAGCGACAGGTCGTAGGCGTCAACATGGCCGTCTGAGGGACGCCAGGAGAAGCTGAGGGACGTCGTGTTCGCCATGACAACCGTCAGGTTTTGAACAGCAGCAGGGCCTGAAAGGGAGAACAAGACTCACTTTAACACCTTTAAGAGTGTTAAAGTGATAAAAAAAGTGCAGAAATAATAAAAAAAATAGAGTTTAAATAATAAAAAAATAAGAGTTTAATATTTTGAACTGCTAAATTATCAAAGTTTCTCCACTTTGGTTGTTTTCCCTGACAGTCCAGTTTGATTCAGTTTCATTTTGAACAAAAGTTGCAACATTTGTTCTATTTTCCGCTGTTCCCCTCCTGGCCTGTTGGGGCGCTGCAGCAAGAACCACTGAAGGAAACAACACACAAACTTCTGAAGACACTGAACCAACTTCCTTCGTAAACAAAAATGGAGTAGCGTTAGATTTTAGCGGTTGGAGGATTTCTCTTTTGTCATTTGCAAAAGGAAATTATTTACAGATTAAGCAACTAATAATCAGAGGGCAAAAGTAGATTATTAGATTTTCTTTCAGAACTTCAAGTGTTTGGACTGAACATATCTACAGATAGTCTTTTTTGTCATAATTCCAAAATGTTTATATTTTTCTACAGTCTTGGATAAATCACTGTTAGTTGTTGTTCTTTTAGCAAAGCTCTTTTTGAGTTAATTAATCATTTACTAAATTAGTTGATCATTTCATCACAATTAATCCAATTAATGGTTTGAGCTCTAATATTTTTGATGAAGATCAGAACAATTTGAAAATGTGCTAAAGATTAAAGGGTTTCTTAAACATCCATGAAAGAATCAAGGCAACACTCCAGGTTTGGAATGAGATTAAATCATGATGGAAATATAAAAACGAAGCTGATGTTATTTATCACTGCGTCTTTGAAAACGGAAATCGACTCACGGGTTTGTCCTTCTGCTGCGGCCGCCTCCAGAGACGCGACCCCGCCGCTGAGCGTCATCAGCTTCACCGGTACCTCTTCCCAGAGGTCAGACCCTCCAGCTGCTCGCTCTGACTGTCCGCCGCCACCGATCGGTTCCTCACCACGCCTCCCGCTTCGTCCAGCAGCTGCAGGCGGTAGCCGTCGAACGCGCCGACCGGACGCTCCCAGCTGACGGTCAGGCTGTGGGTGGTGTGTCCGTTATCGGCCTGCAGGGCGGTGACCGCTGCTGGAGCTGCAGGAGGGGAAGCCAGCAGTGAGAAGGGAAATCCAAGGTGGTTATTCATCGTTACGGACAACTCGACAGCAGCGGTACCTGCTCTGCCAGAGGCTGCGTTGCTATTGGTCAGCGCCCCGCTCTGTGATTGGATGGAGACCCGGTAAGCCTGGCCTGGGATCAGATTTAAAAAGTCGAGGGAAGAGACGTGTTTGGGGACGGGACGAGTGTCGATGGAAACGCCATCCTGGAAAGCACAAAAGGAGCCAAATGTTAGCGTCCATCTTCATCTGAAGACGCTCCTCACTGCAAAAACACAAAACCTTACCAAGTAATTCTGGTCTAATTTATACGCATGATTGAAGCAATACATCAATTAATCACATGAAAAATTAATCACATAATTTACATGTTCATGATTTATTGTTTTTTCTCTTTCTACCAAAAACTGGAGGATAAAACTCTGCAATCTGGTGTTTTGATCTCAACTAGCTTCTCTTTTGGAAGTTGTTTACAGAGAGTTTATCATTTATTTCATTTGTTGTTTTGTTTTGTATATTAAAATATCTTCCACTTCTAGTGTTAAATGTTCAGTAGAACTTAAGATTTATTTATCTTTGAGCATGTTCTTGGATTATTATGCCACTACTACCACAGGAAAAAAAAATCCAAAACTTTAAAACTTTAAATGACACAAATTCAATTAATCAATCATATTGATTTATTTCCCAGTCCTACAGGGAGAGTGTGAGTGAATCCGTCTCACCATGGTTGACAGAGACACTTTGTACAGGTCCAGGTCTCCGCGTCCCGGTGTCCAGGAGAAAAGCAGCCCAGCGCCAGAGTCCGTCCGGCCGGGTTGGGGAATCAGCCTCAGGTTCTCTGCAGCGCTGGGAACTGAAGAACAGAATCTGCTTTCATAAGATCTGGACTCAGACTTGTGTTATCAGGAGAGACAAAGACTTTGGCCCCACCTGTCCGTCCCTCCATCACCTGGGCAACCTGAAGAGGCCCGCTGAAGGTGGACACCATGATCTTATAGAGGCGCCCCGGGGTCAGAGAGGTCAGCAGGTGATGATGCACGTCGCTGCCCAGCATGGCGGGAGGGAAGACCCGGGTGTCGTTAAAGAGCAGCGTCACCTGGAAACGAATAAATAAATGACCACTGGAATAAACTCCACCTTAAACAGGTGATTCAGGTGAAGCTGTTTGTTCACTTTTCCACAGTAAAATTCAAGCACTTACATAGATTTAACCCTGTGCAGTCACAGCCCGCCATGTGGCGTAAAAGCAAGTGACGCATTCATAAGGCTTCGTAAAAACACGGACGGCACACAGAGTTTTCATTTCAACTCTGTTGGACAGCACTGACTTCAAACTTTATAAAAGAGGTGTTTTCATATCGGTTTTGTGGTTATTTACTTCAAAATAAAGCCAGAAATATGATTGATCATTTCCGCCTTATTTTGTGGGGTCTAAATGTACCACATTTTGTAGCAACCAATGAAAATGTGTTGATGGTCTGTTGCTAGGTAGAACAAAGACACGCGGAGACAGAGGAGGAGAGTGGGGGGGGGGGAATTTGGATACGGCAAGAGACTATGGCACATTGATGCTGTGGATTTTACTAAGAGTGTTTCGATGGTTTTTTTGACTATAAGTGTGCTAGTTAGAGTTTGTGGTGTGTGCAGGGTTAGTAGCAGTTTTGCTAGCTATCGCTACATGTCTTCATAGCGAGCGCTGACGCACTGAGAAGAGAAAGAATGCGGCCATTTAGACCTCGACTACCAAGGTTAAAGTAGTTTTGTGAATCGGCACTAGATGAATAATGTCAATCATTAATTAAATGGTGTTTTAATGTTTAAAAGATATTTAAACTGAACTGACCTCGTAATGGACGACGTCTCCGAGGGCGGGGCTCCAGCTAACGTTCAGCTCCGCCGTTCCTGCGTTCTTGACCGACAGATTCCTCACAGCTGCAGGAACTGAAAAGCAAAACCATCAGTGAGAAACCACATACCAGCGCCGGTCCGGTTCCCCTCCCGAAACTCCCGACTCACGAGTTCGTCCGTGGGTGGAGATGCTGCTGACGTAGCTGCCGCTCCATGTTTCCACGGTGACGGTATAGAGTCGCCCCGGCGTCAGAGACGAGAAGGCGCACTCGTTGTGTCCGGTGGGGACGCTCTGGTTCTGCAGGACGCTGTGGTTGTAGCTGATCAGAACCACGTACCGGTCCAGATCTCCTGCTGCGTGATGCCAGTAGACCTGCAGACAGAGCAGGAGTTAAAACACCTGAGAGACACCAGAGGTCTGCTGACCGCAGAGTCACGTTCCTGCTTTACTGCAGCAGTAAATCAGGTACAAATGTAGCTTTAATGCAATATTATAATCAGTTAAATTATAAAATGGTTGCAGTTTTGTTACAACTTTTCAGTCAGTTTAAAATGTTGCACAGTTTTGTTGCTATGTTGTAATGTTACCATCCTAAGTTAATAGCACAATTATTATTAGTATTATTATTATTATTTTATTCTTGCTAAAAGTTTATTTTGCCTGAAACATTTTTTTGGAAATAAAGAGGTGGTGATATTTTTTTTAATTTTTTAATTATTTATTTTTACCCCATTTGGTGAAAGGGTATTTTTGTTTTTATTGTCTCACCTTCAGGGAGTCGTCTCTTCCAGCGTGAACAGCGTTTGGGTTTCCCACCGTCGCCGGTTCTGTAAGACGAACAGAACAAACCCAGATTGGTATGGCAAATAAAACAAAAGAAAAAAAACAACAATAAACATGTAAAAACATCCAGGAAAGTCTCACGTGTTCGAGCCTGGACCACAGTGGTGTTGTCCAGTTTGCTGCTCCTGGTTACTATGACGACTGAATACAGGCGTCCGGCCTCCAACGAGTTGAAGGAGCACTCAGGCGGCGAGGAGCTGGACACGGTCAGCATGTGGACGGTCCGCTTCCTGTCCACCAGCTGGACCAGGTAGCTGTCCACCACGCCATCCGCAGGAAGCCACGAGACGTACAGAGCGTCCGACCTGCCGCCATTGGCAACCGTCACCTTAGAGACGGCGGCTGGCGCTGAGAGATGACATCACATAGGAAAAGACAGTGGGAAAACCTGTCAACCAAACTCAATCATGTTCCAGAATCTGAACACCTGAGTATGTTGGACATCTCAGACTCTACAAACATCAAAATGCTCAAAAACAAATTGGCAAGAGCATATGAGCTCAACTTGGCAACTGAAGTTATTCCATGAAGGGTTTATTTTATCAAAATTTTTAAGTAACATTAGAAAATTCTATGCAAAATACTCAGTTTTGTAAATAATTTTCATTCGCTTGAGATTGTTTTAGGTTTTTTGAAAAGGAGTCAGCGTATTAAGACCATAGCAGATAGAAAAATAAAAGGAGTAGTACATTTCCATCAAAGAATCTTAAAAATTTTCTAGAATAAACAGGGAGGTTCTGAGTTTCAGCAGTTGGACATTTGCTAGAAAAAAAAAATCTGACATCATGAAATCAAACCAGTTCATGGAAACAGGCCCAATTTACATTTTCTGTTCTTTTTCGCATCATTTCAAAACTTCACTAAAACTATGCACGAATGCTAATAATGGCTTACTTTTCTTAAATGGAGTTTTATAACTAAAGTTAAGTTGTTATCTTTCTTTGTTTAGCCTTCAGATCTCATGTTCGACTCCCTAATTTAAGATTAAATTACTCAAAAATACTTGGAAGAACAAAAGTCTGAAGCCTTGAAAGGGAAAGTAAATTTATTTAATAAATGTCCTCATAAAATCATAAGACTCATGTGTCCTCAAAAACCACAAATACAAGTATACACACACGATAAGAAAATTTATTGTATAGACAATTTTTTCCGCCCATTGTCACAGCGTTGTAGTGTGTGTGTGTGTGTGTGTGTGTGTGTGTGTGTGTGTGTGTGTGTGTGTGTGTGTGTGTGTCCTGGGAGTGTCTTTGTCCTTGTGGAACATTCCAAGCTTTCTTTTTTAGGCATGTCGGACATTGTTTTAAGCAGCGCCTGATATTATCACATTCTTTGCGAGAACTGTGACCCGGCACACAAATCACCAAAAAAAACAAAAAAACAAAGCTCAGTCATGAACTTAGAATGCCATTTAAGGATATAATGAAGATTTGCTGTTTGGCCTCTACTGTGGCTCCTAACTTTGAACAAAATAAATGCTAAACAACATGAAAAGGTTACAAAAACATTGTATAAAAGCTGTTTTTATGCATCTTCATGCATAAACATTTCCACAAAGATTGTCACCAACAGTTTGAGGAACATATATATACACAGTCCAGTCACATTAATGTGACCATCTGTCAAAAGCCAGAATAACCACCTTTCGCAGAGCGAACTGCTACGAGACGTGCAGGAAGAGAGTCACTTAGGTCCCTGAAGGTCTTCTCTGGGATGTTGAGCCATGCCGACTCTAATGCCGTGGCCAGCTGCGCTAGATTACGCGGTTGAGGATCCATGGCGCGAACAACTCGATCGAGATGGTCCCACAGATGCTCGATTGGGTTTAAGTCAGGTGAGTTTGCTGGCCAGGGGAGGACGGTAAACTCATCCTGGTGCTCTTCGAACCACGCACGTACACTGGCAGCTGTATGGCACCTCGCATTGTCCTGCTGGAAGATGCCATCATCCTGAGGAAAAACAATGCGCATGTAGGGGTGGACATGGTCCGCAAGACAGATGCGTACTTGTATTGATCCATCGTGCCTTCCACAATAATCAGTGAACCCAGAGAATGCCAGGAAAACATTCCCCAGACCATAATGCTCCCGCCTCCAGCTTGGACCGTTCCTGCAATGGTTGCAGGGTGGTTCCTTTCAGAGGTTTCACGCCTTATACGCCAACGTCCATCTGTCCGATGGAGCATAAAACGCGATTCATCTGAAAACGCTACCTGTCGCCACTCAGTGGACGTCCAGCTGCTGTACTGGCGTGCAAATTCTAGCCTTCGTCGTCGATGAACACCAGTCAGCATAGGTGCACGAACCAGGCGTCTGCTTCGGAGGCCCAGACGCAGCAATGTTCGCTGAATAGTGGTTTGGGAGACACTTGTGGTAGCCCCTTGGTTCATTTTAGTGGTCAGTTGCTCAACGGTAGCCCGTCTATCTGCCCGAACGCATCTCCGCAACCGTCGTTCGCCTCTGTCATCTATGGCCCGTGGTGCACCACATTTGCCACGTCGTTGATTTTGGACAGTCCCATTTTGCCATGCACGGTACACTTTTACCACGGCGGCACGCGAACAGTTCACAAACTCAGCCGTTTCGGAAATGCTTCCACCCTTGGCCCGAAAGCCAATGATCATGCCCTTTTGGACGTCGGATAAATCGCTTCGTTTCTGCATTACGCCAACGATTGAAATGTTTTCCGAAGCCCACACACACCCTTTATATACGCTCAACTGCACTGTGCTGCCACCTGCCTTCTGTGATTGGTTATTTAACTCTGAAGTGGAAAGTACGTGGTGGTCACATTAATGTGACTGGACTGTGTATATATATATATATATATATAATATACAGATATATATATATATATATATATATCTGTATATATATATATATCAGTGACGTGCGGTTAGGGGAGGCAGGTGAGGCAGAGCCTCACCTGTCATCATGGAAAAATAATATAAGATCATTTATATTGCTATTTTCACCCTGTGGTTTTGTACTATAAAGTATCTATTTTTTACTTAGCTTGACCAATTCTGATGACTTTTTCACCAAAATCGCTGGTGAAATCCCATTTAAATGCTCAGAAGCGAAGCTGGAGAGGCAGCAGCAGCTCAGCCTCTCCTGCAATTACACAATCGCTCGCTAACTTCACTGGCTGCCATTATATGACAGCATGTTCATCCTGTCTGTACGCCGGCAATAAAATGGCTAAGAAACATTTAATATATGGACTGATTTTTCATAATTTCGCTTATGTATATAAAGTACAGTGTTTTTTTGTCACTAACTGTGTGTGTGTCGTGTTTTGTGTGCGGAGGAGCGATCAGAAACGACAGAGAACTGACTCGAGGTGAGGCAGGCAGTTCTCTTGCCTCATTGCAGGGGGCGCTCATGTTCCCAGATATTCTGACTGCACAACTGCAGAGTAAGACACAGTGCTAGCGTGTGGCTAGCCATGGAGCTAGCCACACAGCAAAGTACAGCGATATATTTGTTTTCTCCTCTCTTCGGACGTCAACATGAAAGACTACATTTCCACACTTAAACAGTTTTCTAAAGTGGATTTTCAATTGAAACAGGAGATAATAACTAAAGGAAAACCAACACGGAGCTGAAAGTTTTACTTCAAGACAGTTTGATGATTCTCAAACAGAGTAGAAAAGAGATGCAGGGGATAAACTTGGCTTTGGATGAACGGATATTTTTGTGCAGGATTAGGGCTGCATGGATTTCATTGATACGTAAAGGTAAGACAGCAATAAGATGTTTTTGTTTAGTTTTTTAATGAAATGTGCGTTTTGTGGGCTACAGTTAATGTTTAAATAATTCAGTAAAGTAGAAGCAGTAGCTAATCTACCACAGCAATTATTTATTAATAAAACACTAAGCCTAAAACGAACTACAACAACAGACTGAATGTTCTGTTCTGTGTGCAAAATTCTTTAATGTTTCTTGGTGTTAAATCCTAAAACATGAAGCGGCATTGCTGTCAGTTGCTATGGCAACGAGTCCGTAGCTTGGCGAATACAGATCACTTTGCTCTGGATCATAGCACAAAATTAATACCTGAATTTTTAAGTTTCACTGAGTTAACGTGGCTATAGATGACATGTAAAAGATTAGTCTTTTTGCCCCCCAACGTTGTTTGCATGCGCGAAATTTCCGTAGGTCCAATAACATTGATGGTGTCTAAGTCATAAGTCAGAGCCTCACCAGCAATGAACATCACCGCACGTCACTGATATATATATATATGTATGTATAAATCCTGCAGTTTTTTGGAAACTGCAGGATTTTCTGATGTCATTTTCTATAAAACATAAATGTCCCACTTAACTCACCTAAAATCTAAAATAAAATAGTGTAATTTAAATTAGGGTCCTATTTTCACATAAAATCCATTTGAGTCTGTATTTTTAATTTGAAGAAATGCAAACAAGTTGAGGCATTCACATTCAAGTATGTGCAAACATGCACACACATATATACCTACATACACACACATACATATCTATAAATATATATATACATACACACATGTGTGTAGACAAATTATATTTAGTTTAAATTTAACTTGATTTCTTTAAGTGTAATAATAAATGTATACAAATAGATTTTTTCTAAGCAGCAGATGAATCAGGAAGTCTTAAAATTGAGCTACAATAATGGACTTTATTTAAACAGATATTTCTCTTTATAAAGTCTACTGGAAAAAATGTCATTTTTTAAGTTTTGTTCATTAAAATTTATACAATTTTATTATAATTGTTGTAATTAAAAAATATTTTTCTCTTCCTGGCCTTATTCTGAATATTTTGTACCTGAAATAAAATGCATAATATAACAGCAACACTATAAAACTAAATAAAATCAAATATGTTTATTTAAACATAGAGCTAATGTGCAAGAGTTTAATTAGTAAATATTCAAACTCAATTGGAAATTCAATTTAAATTCAAAAATACTTTGTTGTTCCCAAAGGGAAATATTTTACTCTTTAAATAATTTCTGACGAAGAATTCTTGAAAAAGAAGCAATTTCTGCTAAACTAAACCTAAAAGCTAAATTAAAATTCTGGTAATTCTTATTGTAAAGTTTTATTTACCGAACAGCCACACTTTGGTCACATCGGGACATTATGAAACGTAATGTTTGAACATTCCTGCTCTGTTGATTGTTTGGTCGGAGGTTTCCTGTTTTGGCTGCTGATTGTGTTTGCTGGGAAAAAAGCTGGATGGGGATATTGTATCTACACAATAAGATCCCAACTGACAGCCAACCAAACTTGGTTACATAAGCCACTGTGTGTTTGTTTGTCATTAGTGTTTCTGAACAATAAGTTTCCCTGTGCAGAAAACGGCCTCTGTTTTTTATTCAAGTACACCAAACCATGTGGAAACGTGGAAACTCACCTGTTTGAGTCTCTAGACTGGTTGGCTTAGACTGCAACTCCCCACTGATAGTGGCAGCCTCCAGCCTGTAGAGGGCGCCAGGTGTCAAACCGGTCAGAACCAGAGAGTTAGAACCAGCTGGAACGCTGTGGTTCTGGACAACAACACTGCAGAACCAGAAGAGTGGAGTTTGATGAGAAACTCAAGTGTTTTCAGAAGAAAAAAAATTGTTTCAATGTATTTTACTGGGATTTCATGTGATTAACAGAAATTAGTGCATTTTTACTGTATAAACATGATTCATGATTTTCAATGTTTTCTACAAGTAAAGATCAGAAATGTTGAGCAAAATGAGCGTCTCTTCATTATAAAACATTTCAATTATAATGTCAAAATTAAATTGGTGTTAGAGGGTCTTTCAAGGGCAGATATATGGATTACAGTTAGCGCTGTACGCTTAATACAGTGTTGGTATAGTGCTATAACATTAGCCTTTGCTTAATAATGTGTTGGCTTAGCGCTTTAGTGTTAGTGGGACTTATATTTGAGAATCCTTGTACGATGTGGCTCTGCTAAAACTCTATTCGAGGAGACCTCATAACAGCAAGTCCTCATGTGGATGTTTTTAAATGTTTTTATTTTAATTTTTACTTTTAAAAATGTTTTTATCTTTTTTTAATCTTTTTCAAAATCTCTGTCTCTTTCTCTTTTTATTTTTATTTTAAATTGTGTAAAGCACTTTGAAATGCCTTGCTGCTGAAATGTGCTATACAAATAAAATTTGATTGATTGATTTGTGATTAGTGTTTTAGCGTTAGCGCAACTAACATTTTAGCTAGCTGTTCCCACCAGCTTTTATTTTTTTAAATTTTTGAAAACTGTTAATTTTTCCTCCGTTTCAATATGTGTCAATTCCTGAGGCAAAATCCCAAAGAAATATGAGTTTGTGGTTGTAATGTGACAAACGTTACAACCCAAAAAACTTCAGAAAGCAAAGTTTACTCATAATTACGTACTTGTTTCGCAGCAGAGTCAGGTTGTACGAATCCACGTCTCCTGGTGGTTTCTTCCAGGTCACCTGGAGGCTGTCCACTCCCGAGCTGCTCAGGCTGAGCATGTGCGGCGCCATCGGAGCTGAAGCACCACAAACATTCATCTTAGCAAAACTACAACTACATTTGTTTAATCACCTCGACAAAACAGGATCGTTGACACACCTGTCCTTCCCTCCACTGATACAGACGTGTTCAGGTTCCCGCTCCTCGTCGTCACGGTGATGACGTACTGCCGTCCAGGTGTGAGTACGTTGAACGTGCACTCCCTCATGTTCAGCTCCACCTGGCGCGTGTCCACAATGGAGTCACCTAGAAGATGACGGCAATTATAAAAACCATCTGAGCTGAAAAGCCTTCATCTATCTCTAGCAGGGATTCGGCGTTACCATGGCGAATGGTGAGGAAGTAGTCGTCACGTGACCCAGAAGGGGCGTGGTTCCACATGGCGCTGAGCAACGTCTCATCCGAGTGGCGAATGTGGAGATCTACCACCGGAGCGGGAGCTGCAGGCGAGTTTTACCCAAATTAGATAAAGGTCAACACGTTGATGAGGTTCCCAAAAACAATAGTTTGCAACTAAAATACTTGTACAAATAAATTATCTGTAAAATTCATAATATTTGGAAACTGCAAAAAACTCAAGAACACGGCAGTCATCCAGCGGCTCACTATTTTAAAAAAGGGAAACATAAAAATTGAGTGTTTAGCCTAGTGGGGTTGCAAGCAAAGCCTGGTGACCCGCCAGGCTTAAAATACTCTGGGGGAAACCCTGAACATACAAATCTATTATTTTATAAATCAAATATAATGATTTTTTTTTCCTTCAGCAACCCTAATTCTCTTTTACCATGAGTGTTTCTCTTACTACCTTTTAGGGTCTGTTCCAAATAAACAAGTAAAGTTAATGTCTGACCTGTTGACCCGTCACAGCTGCTCTCGGCCTCCAGTCCTCCGCTCTCCACTCTCAGCGTGGCTCGGTACCGCCTGCCAGGCGTCAGTTCTGTCCCCGGGAAGCTGAAGTTCACTGCATCCCGGCCCAGTGTGGTGTCGACCAGCTGCTGCGCGCCGTCAAACAGGAAAACCCTGTAGTTCTCCCAGCGGCCAGCGGGCGGCGCCCACGTTAGCAGAAGGCCGGCGGCGGAAGAAGGAGACAGCTGGAGACGTGACGCCGCCGCCGGAGCTGAAGATCGAACAAAAGCAAGATGAAGATGAAGAAGGAGTAAAAAACAAACATAAGGAGTTTGGCTCAGTTTTTTCTCACCTGTCCTGACGGTGAGTTTTGATTGGTTCGTCAGAGAGCCGCTGACTGACATCACTTCCACCTGATAGACCGAGCCGGGGGTGAGCTGCAAGGCGGCGACCTCGGTGGCGTTTCCAGGCTGAGTCGTTTCCTGGATTGTCGTGTCGTTGTCGAAGAAGGTGACGACCACGGCGTCCACGTCGCCTTCGGGACGTTGCCACGACAACCGGAGGCTGGTGCCGTTGTTTTCCGAGGTGAGGTTGGAAATGGCGCGGGCGCTGATGAGGGAACGCAGCGTTAAAACCTTCTCGTTCATTCACGTCGCTCCGTTTCTGTTTCTGCGTTACCTGTCTGAGCCTCGACCGTCCTGCTGCTCTGCAGGCCGCCAGCCTCCGTCACCATGGTAACGACGTACAGGCGCCCTGGCGTCAGGCCGTTGAGCGTGTGGCCGCGTCGTCGTGCTTCCTAAGGTCTCGTTCTTCAGCAGATCTGGGGATACAAGCAGTTACATGACCCGGAAGCTGCTTGATTGTCCTAGTAGAGAAGCACAATTCAGTTTTTCTTCTCTGTGGTTTATTACCTGTACATTCTAGTTTATTCCCATATTTTTCTAGTTTTAGCTGGGCAATGTGGCTTAAAAACAAATCTCAAATTTTTTTATACCATATACGAGTGGAATAAATTTTTTGTTGTTGTTGTTCACTTTATTTTCTAAAAAAGAATAACAAATATTTTTAAAAATGAATAATTCATCTCAATCATTCCTCCTGTGAGTCAGACAACAGAAAGAGTCTGAATATCAGAGAATTTTAGATTCCTAACGAGAATATTGTTTCAACAGAAGCAAAAAACAAAATTATATTTTATAAGAAACAATCTTGGTTACAAAAAAATTATGCTAAAAAAAACTAATTTTCTATTTTTTTTTCTTCAAAATAGACTCAATTGTTTGCATGATTATTATTATTGTTTAAAGTCCTGATAATAATTTGATTCTAACATGTTAAAAAATAAAAATATTTCTTTTAAGTATAATTTCTAAAACTTATAGCAAAGTTTTCTCAACATTCCTTGTTTTAAATTTGTTGTTTGAGTTGGAGTTCTTGTAAAATTCCAACTTTATTCTGCTATTATTTTATTCCTCTATTAATTTAACTTTATTTTCATATGACTGTATTCTTCTGACTTTATTCTCATAATTTATAAAAACATCATAGTCTGGCGCTGATATTCAGTCGTAAAGTTGATCTGAAATCAAAGCGTAAATAAACAGAAATGCAAAATGCTTGTGAAACAAAATGGCCACCATGGGCGCTGACAACACTCTGAACTCTGGAAACCCTCAGGAATGCACTGATGAAAACAAATCCTGTTTTATCAATAAAAATGTATCTTCGGAAACCATAAATTTGACTAATTGATCAAATTGATTTATAGTGCAGACAAATGAAAAGTTAACTTTCTAAACTGTGAATTGTAAACGTACCGGACTGATTGGAGCCCTGGGCCTTTTCCCGCAGCTGCAGCCTGAAGCGCTGCGTCCTGCCTGGGCCGGCCTGCCAGGAAAGGCCCAGGCTGCTGCAGGTCCTGGAGGTCACAGCCAGGCCGACCACCGCTGACGGCCCTGATGCAACAAAACGCAGAAACCGTCAGAAAACACATTTAAATCAGCTTTTACAGTGCACACACACCTCAGATCTAAAGCTTCAACTACAAAAAACCGGAGAAGCAGATATGTTTCATCTTGATAAGATTGGCACAAACACACACCATCAGTCCTCAGAGACAGAACTGGTGGGAAAACAAACCAGAACTCTGAAATGGGTCGAGATGTTTTTTTGTTTTTTTTAGTGAGTCACCTTGTGAGGAGACAGATCCTCTTCCTGCAGAAATCTTCCTGAACTTTACATCCAAAACAGATAAAAAAACCTTCAAAGGAAGTCCAACTGTTTACGACAAAAAGCTTCGACAACAAACAGACAATTTACAGAACCGGTTTTAAGCTTATTGGCACCAGCAGCTTCACATAAAGACAATCTGCTCACATTTTTAATCCAAATGGTGAAAAATCCCAAAGAAGTTTGAAAAAAAAAAAACTTTTAGATTGGATTTTAGTTTCAACAGATTGAGCTCAAAGTTTCTACATGAAATGGAAAATGTTGGGAGAGTAATTAATGGATGGATGGATGATGGATGAATGGATGGATGGATGGATGGATGGATGGATGATGGATGGATGGGGACGATGGATGGATGGATGGATGGCACGGATGGATGATACGACTGGATGGATGGATGGATGGATGGGAAATGGATGGATGGATGGACGACTGGATATGGATGGAGACGGGATGGATGGATGGACGATGATGGATGGAGTGGATGATGGATGGATGGATGGATGGAGACTGGATGGATGGATATGGGACGACTGGATGGATGGATGGATGGATGGATGGACGACTGGATGGATGGATGGATGGATGGACGACTGGATGGATGGATGGAGGATGGACGACTGGAGATGGATGGATGGATGGACGACTGGATGGATGGATGGACAGACGGACGACTGGATGGATGGATGGATGGATGGATGGATGGACGACTGGATGGATGGATGGACAGACGGACGACTGGATGGACGGATGGATGGATGGACGAGGATGGATGGATGGAAGGGACGGACGACTGGATGAATGGATGGATGGACGACGGGATGGATGGATGGACGACTGGATGAATGGATGGATGGACTGATGGATGGATGGACTGGATGAATGGATGGATGGATGGATGGACTGGACTGGATGGAATGGATGGATGGATGGATGACGACTGGATGGATGGATGGATGGATGGATGGACGACTGGATGGATGGATGGACAGGATGGACGACTGGATGGATGGATGGAGAGATGGACGACTGGGATGGATGGATGGAGACGGACGACTGGATGGACGGATGGATGAATGGATGGACGACTGGATGAATGGATGGACAGAGACGACTGCGGACGGATGGATGATGGATGGACGGACGGACGACTAGATGGATGGATGGATGGACATCTGGATGGATGGACAGACAGACAGATAGATGGATGGATGGATGACTGGATGGACAGACGGACGACTGGACGGATGGATGGATGGATGGACGACTGGATGGATGGATGGACAGACGGACGACTGGATGGATGGATGGATGGATCGATGGACAGACAGACAGATAGATGGATGGATGGATGGATCGATGGACAGACAGACAGATAGATGGATGGATGGATGGATGGACGGACGAATGGATGGACAGCAGCTCCTAAATCTCCTAAATCCCTCAGACTGTGAATTTTAAATGTTCTTCAGTAAATCAGGTTGAATTTTAATCTTCATGATGAACCTTCCCTTTATTGAACATTTAAAGGGGTGTCCATAATGTTTTCATAATGTTTTGGAGGTCAAACCATCGTGTTTCAAGAGTTCAGAAACTAAAACAAAAGTTTCTAAAGGTCAGCGGAGCCTCCAGAGATAAGGCCGCTCCAGCAGACGGGCCGACTGTTGGCAGGTTACCGTCGGGACTCAACTGGACGCTGCAACGCCCCGTTTCCTCCAAACGCAACACGCAGCAGCCTCACACCCTTTCCCACAGAACAAAGAAACAATGGAGGCAGGAAATGGCTGAACCCGGAGCTCTGCCCACCATGGAAATACACACCGAGGGTCCAACTTCTGTTCTGGACGTCCGCCAGCATGCTAACATGCACACACACACACACACACACACACTCATGTCAACACGCAGCGCTGCAGCTCTATCGCTCTGCCTCAGCAGGGCTGCGGTTCCTGTAGCTAATCACAGAGCAGCAGAGAGGGGAAGCTTCATGACATTAACTCTGACACGCAGGGCGGGGGCTTAGTTCACTTCTAACCGTCAAAATACACCATTCATTTATTTCTAACTAAATATGAAGACAATCAACGTTTATTAATGGTTTACTAGATTCAAATTAGTTCCAAGTCAGTAATAAACATTCTTTCAGTGTTGTAGTTTGGCCTCCAACCAGCAGAGGGCGCAGCTAGTAATCCGTTAGGAGCCAGTTGATACAGAAACAAAGACAGTGGAGCGATCCCAGAAAAGGAAAGAGAAACGGTCCAAACAGAATCCGGTTTGAGATGAAAAATTCTCTTTATGCGGTTCTGTTTAGAAATATAAACACTCCTACAAACTCTCTAAGGTTTAGCTAAAGCTGAGCTTCATGATGGAAGAGCGTCAACTTCTCAACCAAAAGTGACTGATTTACTACAAAGGAAAGGACATGATAGACTATGATAAATAAAAAAAAGAAGCTTTTTGGCAGAAAATTGCCGTCAAATGTGCAAAGGTTAAGCTCAGAAAATTCTAGCAAATTGTCGACTTTGAAAGTCAAATTTCCAAGTTTTTTCTTACATTAATCTGAGGTTTTTGTAGTTTTTTTCAGGCAATTTTTTTGACTTTTCAAACTAAGAAATTTCCGAGTTTTTTCTAGAGAATTTCAGAGACTAAACTCAAAATTTCAGAAAAATTTCAGAATTTTTTTTTTCAAATGTTCAACTTTTCAAACTCAAAAATTGTGAATTTTTCTAGACTAATGTCAAAATTTCAGTTTTTTCTCATTAATTTTCTCAAGTTTTTTTGTCAGAAATTGACCCATCCCTTTTCTATTCAGTTGAGACAGTGGTACAGCAGACAGACATCGCCACCCTACAAAAGGATCCACTGAACAGGCTAGCTGTTTCCATTATCCTACATAATAATGGAAAGTTGAGTGGAAGGGAAAAGTGTGGTGGATAATTACAGCCTGAAGAAAATTACAAATCAAAGGTATTGTAGGCAATTCAAATTCACTTTTTTTTCACCATATCTGACTTTTTCACTGAAGTCTGAACAATCTAATTCAGATCTTTCCATTTATTAGTTTCCTCCGTTTTGATGTGAAGCCTCTTTACTCGGTGGCTGCATAAATCATATCAGTTGGACACATGTGAAGAGGACACCATGACCTTTAAACAGCGGATATGTAATCAGACAGTGAGGCTAAGAGGCTGTCAACATTATGAATGTAATCCAAGTGAAGGAAATGCCTCTGCAGGCTTAAATATGCAGAAGAGCGGAGAACGACTACTAATAGATGAAGATATAATAAAAGGTTTTGCATAAAATTAGAATAACAATAATGTGCAAAATGATATTTTCTTTCATTCTGTGTCTGTGTTGATTTAAATATAATAACATTTGTCCAGAATGTGTGTTTTGGAGGGAATTTTACTTCTTTTAATATGTTTTTTGTTAGACGTGTAAACCAAATTTAAAGCTGATTTTATCATCCAGTTTTTGGTAGAAAGGGAAAACAATAAATCATTTAAACTATGATGCGATTAATCAAATCTAAGTTGTAACTCACTGGTGTGCAGCGTGGCGTTGGCCGACTCGTCGTCCGTCTGCGATCGGACCTGCAGCAGGTAGGCGGCTCCAGGCTCCAGGTGATCCAACGCGCAGGTGAAAACTCCGCCAGCGGCGCCGTGCCGCCACTCCGTTTCGTTCCGCTCTGGGACTCTGCGACACTCGGAGGCGTCCGTTCCGACGTCTGGCGACGCCACAGAGAAGGAGCAGTTCAGTCCAGCGGTGGTCAGAGTCAGAGAAACGGAGTTCGGACCAGACGCCGATCCAGATACAGAGATGCTGCAGGGAGCAGAGGCTGCAGGATGCTCTGTGGGAGCTGCACTGCTCACAACCTGCAGCAGCACACAGAGCACTTTAACGGACTTTCTGGACAATTCTGACTTTAACTTTAAGCCTACACAGAACATAACATTTACTGTAGTTCAGACGTTTTTCTCACAGTAAAATTCAAGCATTTAATGTTTTGAAACTTTTCCAATAGATAAAAAAAATAATACAAATGAACTGAAAAAAAGAGTTTAAATTCATTATTTTATTATATAACTTATTACTGTTATTAAAAATATCTTGACAAACGTTCTACATCCTACAGCATGGATAAAATTAATTAAAAAGGGACAATATTGTATGTTTTAAAATGTCTCTCTATGTCTTTATTGATCCTCAATGAGAAATTATCTATTTGTTGACAAGCTACTCCATCAAAAGTGTGAAAGATTAGCAAGTACAAATAAGTGATATATTTAAGAAAAATATAAATATACACACAAGTCCGATATTATAATCTAAATAATAAACCTAAATATAAAATTTAAAAACTATGTACATGAGAATATATTTATCTATAAATAAGTATAGAAATAGAAACTAAATTCTACAAACTTTTAGCTTCTTTTATCAAAAATATTTTTTTCTTTCTGGTGTTTATATTATAAAGTGTAATCTTTGGTTTAAGTAAGTTTATACATTTTATTAGTGTTATTTCTAATAAAGGACAGATTAGGGCTGCAACAATTAATCCCAATGAATCCATTATTTGAATAATTGTCAACTAATTTTAATTGTTTAATCACTAACTTGAGTACACAGACTCTATAAAAGTCAATTTGCTGGATGAATAACAGGATTAAAGCAGACATGAAGCCAAAACTACAAAAAATGGTGCGTTCACTGATCAGAAACAAAATCTCACGTTGAGTCTAAAAAAAGTAACTTTTGGTTTCATGTGTCAAAAATAATTTCTCTTTCTGATGTTTCAATCTGATGTTTTCTGTGATTCATTCCTTAAAAGTATTTTTTTTTAATGTTAATATATTTGATTAGTGTTTTTAATAATGAACAGATTAATCACGATTTACTGATTATGGAATTAATCGTCAACTAATTTTAATTGATTAATTGTTAATTTTTTTATGCGTTTACTGAAGAAAAAACTCAGTTAAAAAAATACACAATATTTTAAAAAGTGTCAGTTTTGGCTTCACCTGGTTCAGATTCTGAAAAAAAGATGTTTTGTTGTTTAGAAACTTGATGCTTTTGCTTCAAACTTTTAAATCGCACAACATGAAAAGGAAAAACTGGGTTCAGGAGCGAGAAATGCTGGAGGAAAAAAAGAGAAACTAGTGAAATCTCTACAGATGTGAGGTATGGGAACCAGGAAAAAGCAAACTTTTACAGCAGCTTTCAAGTCTGCAGGGGACAGGTGTCCGACTCCGACAAACGGCTCTGAGGGCGGAGCGGCGCTTTGATGCCATTGTTCTGAGAAACTTTTAGGAGGAGACTTAAACCAAGACTGGAGGGAATCCGAAGGTCAAATTCCTCCTCACGGTTTCCAGACGTTGATCTAATCTAAACATCTGATGAAGATCAGGAAAAACATCGCGACAGCAGCATCTCTGCATCCTGGCACCTCGACTATTAAAACCTTTTGTCTTCAAACCAGAGATGTTTACAGGGCATTTTGTCCTAGTCCAAGTTAAGTTTCAAGTCTCCACTGACTGAAATGACTCTTTTCTAATCTGTTCTTAAACATCTAGGAAACCTCTCACTCTGCTTTTATTGCTGTTTATATATATATATATTTATATATTTTTTTTTCTTCTTAAATTTTTATAGTTAGATTGATCAGTGACCTGCTGCAAAGCACTTTGTGTTAGTTTGTATGAAAAGTGCTCTGTTAGTAATTATTGATAAATTGATTGATTTGCTGGAGAAAATGCGGAGGTTCATCCTCAGAGGTTAAAAGACTTAAAGATCTTTAAAAAGATTCCAGGTTCAATTTATCACATCTGGCATGGAAACTGGTCTGGATAGGAGCAAATTATAAAACATGAAACTTTAGAAATATACATAAAAAATACTAAATATTTGTTCAAAGAAAGGAGAAAAATGGGAAAGTAGAAAAAGGAGTGGAAAAGGAAAAAATACAAATAAAAATCAGGAAAAGATAAAAGGGAAAAGCAAAGGAGAAAGAGGAAAAATAAAAAAGAGAAAAAGGGGGGAAAGAGGAAAAAAATGAAAAAGAAAAATGAAAAGAATTAAAAGAAAAAAGGGGAAATAAAAACAAAAAAAGGAAAAGGAGAATAAAATGAAAAAAGGAAAGTGGAAAAAAATAAAAAGGAAAAATACTGTCCAACGTGGACAGACATTAGGGGAAAAACATGTCTAACATCTGAACATGATGCATAAATTTGGACAAATTCAAGTTTCTTGAATTTGGTTTCTCTTCCTTTGCGGAGCATCAAGCAGTTTGATGCAACAGATAATCAGCTCCAGCTATTTAAAGATGGCCGCTCGCCGCTGTCAGGTTTCGGGTCAAGCGGCCGCCTGTTGGTTGGCAGATAACAAAGTTCAGGGAGTTCAGAAACGACAGCGGAGCGTCCAGGATAGAGACGGGAAGAGAAGGAAGTGATTCAGAGGAAAATCAAGCTGGATAACAGAATACCAAATACCAAACCGGTGGAGCTTCAGAAGCAGGCAACAATTTCAACTCATCTGGAAAAAAGAGGATTCATATGTAGCAAAACCCCAAAAAACATGAAAAGAGAAACTTAATGGATCTTATCAGCAGCTACATTTGATGTGAACATGGCAGCATGTTTCCTGTTTGGAGTTTTAAATAAAGAAATGAGCTACAGGGAGAAGATTATCAGACTATCGTTATCACAATAAATCCTAAATCTGATTTCCATCAGAGCAGCAAAAACCTATAAACTCAAAAATATAATTTAATGATTAGTATGTGCAGGTTCGTGATTAAAAAGGCTAATTCTTGATCTAACTACGTCTCTGTCACAATAGCAAATTCTGGCTGGATGATAAATTGTTTCAGAATTATTGCGACAAACGATAATATTGTTGTTTTGAGACCATTTTAAATAATAATAGCAAAAAACACAAGTAACTATTCTCTAAGATCAATAAACTTTAAATTCTAATGACACTGGAACTGGAAGGCATTTTAAATGTGCAGAATAAATAAACAAAACAACAAATGAAATGAATTATAAAGTCTCTGTAAACTAAATTATCCTTCAAAAAAAGGAGCCAGAATGAAAATTTTTATAATCTAGTTGGTAGAAAAAGAAAAACAACAAATCAAACTAATTGAAATTACTGAGCTTGTTTTAATTTATAATGCTAATCATTACTGATTACTGTGTCAGGCCTACATATAACTGATATGTTGGATTCCAAATAACTTTGTGTTTTTATCATTTGATAAACAGCAAAGAAGTTTTAAATCATCTTCATCACGATAAAAACCACAAAATACGGTTAAACACAGACTTTACTTTCCTCTAAAACTTTTCTAAAATATTCATTACTAATGAGTAAAAGTTAAATTCTGATTCAGACTTCAGGCTTTGCGATTTGAAGCATTTTTAAGAAGTCATTTTTGGTCATTTTATTAGAAAATTTCCATTTACTTGTCGAGTTGATGCTTTGGTGCACAATTAACAGATTTTATGACCCAGAATAGAAGAATAAAAGCCAGAAAACACCTTTTAAACAAAGTTTATAAACAAGAAAAAGCTATCTGAAATGTTTTCTTCTAACGATATAATCAAGACATAATGAAACATTTCTCAGTGTTTTTAGCCAAGATAAAAATGAAAATAAGTCTCATCTTTATCTTCTACTTCATGTTTTGTGATTTTTTACTTGGAGAAAGTTGAGAAAAACTGAGAACAACAAACAGCTTGAATTGAATTTGAGGCAAAAGGAAGAACAGCAGCAACAGAAACTGGTTCTACTTTAGCTCGTCTTGCAATATTTGACACATTTTCCCCTGAATCAGCATAAAGAATTGGGTAAAACGTCGGCCTGGTTGTCTGGACTGACCTGCAGCAGCAGTGAGGCGAATCCCAGGCAGCAGAAGAAACTTCCAGCTTTACATTTCAGCATTTTGATCGTCCTTCAGATCCGAAGCCGGAGCATGCACCACCATAATCCTGAGGTCCGAGAAGTTTTAAAGACTGATACTCCCTCCGTTTGGCGTCTTCGATGGAAACAAACACAAAGTGTCCTGCGAAACAAAGTAATTCCTTATTTCGAGTTAATTGGTCAAAGGGAAACTTTTGGTGTCCATCCTGGACTCAGAGCTCCTCAGACTGGACCTTTTCCTCTCAGCAGCGGTATGTCTCGCTCTTCCTGTCTGTCCGAGGTGTCGACGCTCCGACTCCAACGGACTTCCTCACTCTGAGTCGCACCAAAGGCTGCCCTACACACAGACTAATAATAGGTCCTGCTGCCACCGCCGCGGCGCACCTAGCTGCTCACACTACAAAGGTAGAGGATAAAAATAGAGTGAGAGTGACGGATAAAAACGTCCATTTCTGGAGAATAAAATTAGGACATTTATTCCTACTTTAAATAGAAACAACTACACATCAGATGCTCATGAATGGAGCACCATTACTCAGCATTTTAAAAGTTTAATTATTGAAATAGTCATCAACTAATTTGGTTATTGGTTAATTATGATTGATCTAATTACCCAACAATTTAGTAATCACAAGTAATTAGGAATTGATAAATCACAATTAATTATATGCATTATGATTAAGCAATTATTGAAATAATCAGCCAATTTATTAATTTATGAATTGATTAATTGTTATATAGAGTATACAGACTCAAAAATATTTAATTAAAGATACTTTTGTCTGTAAATATGTGGTAACAAAATTCATTAAGGGAATGCTTCATCATTGCATTTTTGGCAGTTAAATGTTTATTTTGTTATTTAAAAAAGGAAGTGAAATATTTGTTAATTTACATCATTAATGCATTTCTAATATTGTACAAAAAAGACATGAGGTTAAATAAAAAATGTCTATGATGTGCCATTTATTTCTGTCTGATTTATTGATTAATCATCAGAATAATAATAAATAAATAATAAACAGACACAATGGTGAAAATTGTTCTACTGATTACAAATAAAGGTTTTTCCATGTTTTAAGAGTTCACAAATATTCTTTGATTTAAATGTAAAATTCTCATAAGAAAAATTCATCTTTAGTGGGACACAATGTGTAAAATATTTTTAATGAGAATAAGACATTTTGGCTAAAATCTGTAGCATTTATTGCATAAATAATCCTACCACCTCTGGTCAGCTCAGCAATTTGCACTCAAAGGTGTTTTTCTTTTTATTCAACCAGTAAAGTAAAAATACTTTTATTCTCTCGACATTTGGCTAATTTCCTTTGAACATTATCCTGAGATTGTTTTCATCCGACTCATAGCATATTTTAAATATATCTCATTGTTACAACTCAATGAGTCAAATGTGTTGGCTGCAAGCTGACACTTAATTTAAGTCACAAATGTTGGAGTAAACTCTTGTCAACCATTGTTGCAGGTTAAAGGCCAAACTCTTTTAGTTTCAGCTGGTTTGACTGCATTTAGTCATCCACACCTCTTTCCTTCCTTCCTGCTGCCCTTTCTCTGCTGTTTCTAGGAATAAAAGCTGCGCTGCATCACAAAATGCCAACGAGCAAAGCTAAAGACGCAATTTACCAACTTACACCGACCTTTTAATGTCTAATGTCCAAACTTTTTGTCTCGTAGGTCAAAAAATATAAAATTTTTGGAAACTAAAATCACAAAAATGTGATTTAATTTTACCTATTCAACTGAGCATAAACTATTTTATTTAAACAGATAATCAGATGTTTTTGGTGGAAATGAATCTTTCAATGTTTTTACTTGTTAAATGAAAATCTTTCAGTTTGCTTTTCATTTAGGGCTCAATAAAAAAAACTGAGAAAATATTTTGTCTGTTACTCCAATAAAAAACAGGATCTACATCAGTCTTCATTTGAAAACACTTGCTGTGTTTAGCAAAGTTTCAATCAAATAAAAGCAGGTTTGGGTGAATTTGGGATATGCGTCCTAGTTACCATGACAACAGAAGAAAACAAGAGAGCTTGGAAAAGATGATCACTTTGTGTTGCATCCAAGTAAATTTTAGTTGTTTTGTCATAATTTATTCTCTAATTGTAATCACACAGAATGAACCCGGGGCCCAGAAATGGCCCTCACTCCTCACGTTGAACATCTTTGCTTTAAAGTAAAGTCAACAATAAAAAAATAAATAAAAATAAAGACGGCAGGACTGGAGTCTTGTTGTTGTGAAGACACCACAGTTTTTCTCTTCAGCGTATTTATTGCACAGATTACAGGTAACGATATATGAGGGTAGAGTAGATACGGTTACACCACCACTCAGTGGCTAATGTTCTGGACCATTAACAACATTCAAGTTAGCTTGTAGTACATTATAAGTCATGTTTTATACGTATATTAGTTAGACCATAGTGCACTAATCAACATCAAGTGTACTCAGACTGATGATTTGTTATGTCCAAACAACTTAAAGGGACCCTAAGTTATCTGACTGCTAGAAATTTAATTTATTTGTCATGAAGATAACAGTGAACCACAAAGTTATGTAAGGCAGAATGATGTTCTAAGCAGCTTTTATTCAGGATTAGCTCACGCCATTTTAGCTAGCTGCAGTGTCATTAGTGATTAAATGTTTTTTTAAATGCTCAAAAACACTACAGAGAACGTTTCAGATGATTTATTATGTCAGAATGGTGCATTTGGGCACAATTACTTATTTATGCTTGATCAAATCCATTCTTAGGTTAGCCAGTGCTAGCTAAAAAGAAGCTAGCTCAAACCGGTTTAAACCAGATCAAACCAACTGTTTCCAACTTCGCAGAGTTTCCTTCGACAACTTTCGCTTTCTACGCTAGTTTCCAGGTTTGGTTTGGCTTTTTCTGCCCTTGGTTTTGTTTGTTTCTATCTGATTTAATTTAACTAGCCAAATTAGAACAGAAAGGACAGCTTAGTTATATTTTATTTTCCATTTCACAGCTTCATAATAACATTTCTGTTGACTTTGGGTCACTTTTAAGTCTTAGTCCAAATAATTTGGTTATACCAAAAACAGGGCAGATTAAAACAATTGTAAAGAATAAAATAAAACAAATTTAACTGCTCATCATTGACAAACATGGATATCAACAGAAGAGGCTAATTTGTAAAAAGGTCAACAAATTAAGCACATGGTGTCATTTTAGTACTTTTGGAAATTGTCTTTCCTTTTTTCATAAAACCGAGAACCTAAATGTTTGTTTTTGTCAAACGAATTGGAATAAATCAACTGTAGTTTGGGAAAAGTTTAATTAAAATTTAAAAAAATATGCTAACTCGTTAACATTTATGTTCCCGGCCACTTTAATTTATAACGATATTGATTCTCTCTTCCAACTCAAACCATTTAGGGTCCCTTTAACCTCAAGTACACAACATGTACCACATCCTAGTATACAGACACAATACTACGTCAGAGGCAGTGTGTGTTGTACCAGCTCCTGCAGGGGGCGCTGAAATAAACTCACTCTCACTTCGGTCAGGGCCGTTTCTCCAACGTCTGAATTTCCATCCAGTCCCTGAATGAGCCCGAAGTGAAAGAGAGTGACGGTGTTCCCAGGAGGCAGGCTGGGTTTTGTAGTCCAAAGTTTCACGTCTCATGATTGTGTCATAATGAAAGAAGTAAATAAAAATATATCTGTACATAGAAAAAGTCTTTAAAAGTTTTTTTCTTCTTTGCGGTCTGTCCAATTCGGTCCCAACAATCCCAGTTTTAGCAGCAAGACACTTGTGTTTGTGGCAAATGGATTGAAATTCAACTCCACACACAAGTTTAATAGCACTTATATGTACAGGTACTGTACAGGTGGTCCCGTCCACACAGAGAGCCAATCAGACTCTAGAGTAGCTCATGTTCTTCGTTACTGGCATTACATTAGAAATCTAAGATCCATGAAACACTGGAAACAAACATAAAACATCTCAATATTTCAGCTTCATCACAATCTGCTCTAAAATGCACAATTACATTTTTTTTTTTTTAGTCATTTCTTAATTGAAACACTTTGGATCATATTTACTTGTTTTTATGCAGGGGGGGGGGAGGATTTCTCTCCTCAGTTTGATACATATGGGTTTCCACTTAGCTCTTGCTGACCTTATAAAAGAAAACTGGGTTTGTAGATTTAAAAAAGGTTAAGAAATATGGTTAAAAACATGTAAAAAGTAAACATACTACTTTGACGCAGCAAAATAATGTATTACAACAGCACACTGATGAGAATCCTGCACCCCTGCTTCAGATTATTTCACATTTTTTGGTTTAAAGCGGGGTTACCATCACCAAATGAAAAAGTGTAAAGATTTTTATTAAAGTATTTCTTAAACCGAAGTTATTTGGATAATGCTGCCAACAACAAGTCTAGAGAGCACATCTTTAAATTCTTAAGGTAACATTTTTAAGAATTAAACACGGAAAAGTTTATCAAAATATATATTTTTTAATGTTTTTTATTTAGGTGGATTTTATTTTACTTTTTTCTGGATTTATTATGTATTATGTATATTATGCGGCCATTTTCTAATAATAATAATAATTTATATTCTTGTTTTATGTCTGAAAATTGGATGGAAACAAAACCAAACTTTTTTATGAGATCTATCCATTTTGTTTCGTTAAACATCTTCTTTCTACCATCAAATGTTTCATTATTTTTTATTTTTAACCAATGCAGCTCTGGCTCTCTGACTGCATTTATTGCAGAGTAAAATAGTAAATATCTTACAAACCCTACTAGCGATTGTTTGAACTAAATATTGCATCAGAAAGGCGTGTCATCTACTGCAACTATTTGCTTCAACGTTAAAGCATACAACACAGTGCTACTAAAGCTAACATCAACTAATTGCTTCCTTTGCAGCAGAAGCTCATTATCCAACTGGGAGCTTTAAACATTTATTTTATGGCTGAAAAAAGCTCCATGTAGACGCTCAGAACCAGTAGATTAAACTGGATTATTATTATTATTATTATTATTACAACTAACTGACAAAAACTAAAGTTCAGCACCCAGGAGAAACTGTCAAATTTGAATGTGGTTTGGTTTACGTGTCATCCAATTAACCGTTTCCAGTACCAAACTGGTTTAAGTCCTTGGTTAGCACCAGCCAATATTTTCAGTTAACTCTATATATAATATATACGACTAAAGTTTTTTTAATATGAGCAGATATCAATAAATCCCGCTGTAAAAGTTGCGTTAAACTCCACTTGTTGTTGAAAGTAGCCTTAATAGCAATATTGCAGAGAAGGCTGAGATAAATGGGTTATTTTTAATTTTATTAAATTCAGTGTAACTAACCCTCAAATCAACTTATTTTTTACATTAAATTCCCCATATTGGTTATTTGGGTTTTATAACTTAATGTCTGTTCAAATTTCAAATTTTTTGTGTAAATTTGTTTTCTTCTGGAATATTTTGCATAAAACCATCTCAGTGCTGCCCCCTATAAGTTGAACGACAGGTACTACAGTTGAATTCGTCACTCTAGATTTACTCTGTTATTAATCATTTATTGTAAAAATCCCTCATCATGATAAGAATTTTGATTTACTGTCTCAATAAGTTCCAATTAATGATGTTTATAAAAACAAAATTGGCATTATGGAAACATTATTTTTACTTTTTTCTCCACTGTTGGAGCCAAAAGAGAGTCAATAAATATCAATAAATTTGAAAATATGATTAAATGTAGTAACTGTGTGCATTTTCAGGGTTTCTGCAGGTTTCACCAACTATAATTTCAGGCTTTTGAATACTTTTTAAAACCATAATGGATTGTTTTTAAGACCTATAATACGAATTTCATCCAGCAGACTGGTGCAAAACTTGCAGTTCCAAATGACAGACACAAAAAAGCTGCTTAGCTTTTTCCAGGTAGCTTTTTCCATCTGGGTGCCTCACTGTGTTTTGTCAGTTTGTCATAAAAAATAAATAAAACATGAGTGGAAAATGAATTTAGTCATTCTAAAACATCACTTTAGCTTAATTTTAAATATTTTAACAAGCATTTAAACACAAAAAACGTTTAAACAAGGTAAAGTTTAACTCATTCACTTCTATATTTTCAGATGGTTTAATGATGGTTTGGATTGTCTGGCAACTTAATGATTATCGTAAAATCCTGGATGTGTTTCGGATAATATTCTGTCAATTTCCCACTTGGATTTTTAAAAGGGAATGAACATAAACATGATAAAAGATGCCAAAAATGTAAAACATTTCTCAATGTAAACCCTGTTGTTAAACAAGACGATTTCCATGTGATGAAATTCCAGAGTAAATTGCAAAAACAGGGATAAATATTTCCACAGCAGCTACGACTAAACCAGGTAACAGTCATTTTCCAATAGTTTTCTGAGAAGAACGTCACATTACAAAAGAATTTAAAATCCTATTAGACGCAGAGAGACGTGTCCAGTCAGTTTCGTTAAAAACCATCCAAAGTCGGCTGGGCGACAGAAGTCCATCGTGCGCCAAAAAAAAAAAAAGAAGAAGAAGAAGAAGAAGAAGAAGAAGAAGGGGTACATCCCGAGTGTTGAAGTTTACCTTCCCCTCTTTTCTTCTCCAGTCTCTGCTCACTATAATCAGTCTTCAGTCTCAGAGTCTCCCCCTGGTGGCAGAGAACTTCCAAAGCTCATGAGACGTTTCTGTAAACAGCCGAGGTCGGAGGTCGGAGGTCGGAGGGCAGCGGGCGCTCACTGGCCGGATTCAGCTGACAGCTGCGCCTCGTACAGACTCAGGGCGTGATGCACGAACTCGTACTGCTCACCTGTTTGGATCATACCTCCTCTGCACCAGAGGGAACACAAAACTCTGGTTACTATTTATTTAATAGTATTTAGGCCTACTTTATATTACTTTATACTTCTCTTTTCCTTATTTATTTGGACCGAATAACATCACAACTTTACAGGTTGATTTTTTTTAAGTCACTCTCAATTAAGGGAATTACTAATGGATCTAGTAAATATGAAGTTTATTTGAAGCAGAAATAAACATTACAGGTAAGATACTGACAAAGTGTTTGAAGTGCTTCAATGAGCTGAAAATTAAGCTTAAAAACTTCAAGATAAATAAAATAAAATAAAATCTAAATCACAAGTGCAAATTATGTAGAATAGAATATGTATGGTTTGAGTTATAAAGGTATAGCTGAAATTATTGTTTACTTTAGGGCTGCAAAGAATCAACTGTCAAATACTGGAATGGTCAATCCAGGTCCTGGAGGTCCGGTGTCCTGCCGCTCTTAGACGTCTCCCTGGTCCAACACACTTCAATCCAACAGCTGAATCTCCTCCTCAGTGCAGTCAGGCTCTCCAGAGTCCAGCTAACGACCTCATTATTTGACTCAGGTGTGTTGAAGTAGAGACACATCTAAAAGTTGCAGGAGACCAGCCCTCCAGGCCTGGAGTTGCCCACCCCTGGCTTAGACCTTCTTTTAGCGTTGTAGTTTGGCTGCCATCCAGCAGAGGGTGCAGATGGTCATTCTGAGGCAGAACCAGTTGATACAGAAACAAAGATGGCAGGTCCATACAAAACGGATTTCAGTTTGACATGCTAAAGGCACTTTATGTGGTTCTGTTTTTAAATATAAAAACTCAAAAAGCTCTTTAAATTTCACCCCAACAGTGTCCAATCAGCTGAGGTCAGAAATATCCGCTCACATCAGTCTAATGGCAAAACCACAAAATCTTACTGAGTATTTTGTCTAGTTTTTAGTGAAAATTTGTTCGTACACTTGAAATAAAACAAACCTAACTTACAAGTAACTTTTCTTCATTACATAGGAGCTAGTTTTGAGTGAATATTTTTTTTAAAAATTGATTAAAATTTCTAGTTCAATTGGCAGATTATTTCACTTATAACAAGATATTTTTTACCAGGATATCAGTTAAACAATTTGCATGTGGAACCAGGGACGCAAAAAGTGGGTATGCAGCGTAAGCAACGCATAGGGGCGCAGCACCAGAGGGGGGCGCCAAAACCCCGTCTGGAGGGGGCGACGCTCCGATGATGTTTTCCCAAACACTTCAGCGCCTTACGCTCCATCATCTCGCACATAACGAGGTAAATGTATCGAGTTTTATCCTTCATGTATCGTCGCCTGGGGGGGGGGGTCTATGTTTTCGCATCCATCTAAATAATGTGTAGTTGCGCCACTGAGTGGAACTAGAATGTTTTTATATCAATATTAAGAAATTATTTACTCTAAAGTTCCTATATTTAATAAAAAGTTGCTTGTAAGTTATTTTTGTCTTATTTCAATCTTACTAAGATATTTGTACTTGAAACTACAGAAAATACTTTTGTGTTTTTGCAGTGTAATTGCAACCACAGACTCAGATAAGGAGCTTTCTGACGTCTCTCAGAGTTTTGAGCTGTTTTTACCTGTCGGCTCGGAGCTGGCAGGTGATGTTTAGCACGTCCACCACCCCCTCGTCCTGCAGCTGCCGGCAGCCTATCGTCGTGGCGATGAAGCATCCCGTCCGGCCAATCCCAGCACTGCAAACACAGGAACGCACAGGTTGAGTGTTTTCAGACATTTTATCGGCAGTGGGAGCGAAACTTGAATCGGTACCTGCAGTGGACGATGACGGGCCCCTCGCAGGCGGCGGTGCGTCTCTCAGCCTCAACATCAGCCATGAGCTGCAGCAGCGGCAGCGCAGAGTCCGGGGTTTTGTGGTCAGGCCACGATGTGTACCAGTAATGCTGCAGGACGCGGGTTTGATTCCCGCACTGCTCAGAGACACAGGAGAGGTCAGAACTGAACCTGAAGCCGGGTCCATCATCGCTCTGCAGGGGAAAGGAGGGCCTACCTTCAGCGTGAGGCTGCGGGTGGCGTAGTGCTCACACTCCCTGATGCCGTTCACCAGAACCTCCACCTTCCCGTAGATCCCCCTCTTCTCCGGCCAGTACAGGACACACTTCTGCAGACACAGAGTAAGTAGATAAATCTGTAAATCGGATATGTACGATATATTTATCCCGTAAACGGAGCGCTGCTCTGTGGCGTCTACATAACATCTGGTACCTTCACTTTTGCACACAGAACAATCTCTGGGTGACGTGAAATATTAAAATTAAGCTGTTCTGCAGCCCATTTTTGCATTTTGGTTTGAGGCTAAAATATGAAAAACAAAACCTTCTTGGTATTTTGCATTCGATTCAAAATGATCACTTTTTCATTGCTTGGTAGTGCACTAAATGGATGGATGATGAAGGGAGTGTCCTCCTCCTGTTACCTCGTTCTTCTCCTTCAGCTTGGTGATCATGACGATGATGGGCGACTCCTCCTGCCACGCCATCTGCCAGAAGTCGTTCACCGTGTTCACCATGGGGCCCTGAGTGGCGATGAAGGCCCTGCTGTCGCCTAGGTAACCCTAAAAAAGAGCCACAGCAGTTTTACGCTGAAATCTCACATAAAATGTGAGATTTTGTCTAAGTGTCTTAAGTGTCTCATGTTTTTGAGCCCACCCTGGGGAAAGTTTTCTCCCAGTCAGCTTCAGAGATATTATGTACAGTAGGACAAAGAGTTCAAGTGTGACAGTTTAAACTGTTTCTGCAGAGTTTCCTGACAGGAAGGCGCTCCATTGTGTGAGAGTCTGAGAGCGACATTACAGACGGCAGCAGGAGTTCACTTTCACAACGTTTCAACACGAGGAATCCAGAAGAACAAAGAAACGCTGCAGACATTCCAGGTTAATGACAGAGTCCTTCACGGTTTGGGTTTTTATTTTACTTCTCAACTGATGGAGAAAAACAGACAAAACATCCCAGAGACGCAGACACAACAACCTGAAACTCAATGCAAATTTTCTGATTCTCATAGTTTGTTCTGTTTGGTAAAAGTATATTAGTTATTAGTAACACATGTTTATTAGGGCTGTGTAATATCAATTTTGCGATATATATAGATATTTTCTTTCCTAGAAAAAAATCGATATTCATCAGCAAGTATCGTAACATCCAACTGTCACCTTGTTCACTCACTGCTGGCTTCACCAGGTCATCAGGCTTAGAGTGATTCCTTCAGATGTTCAGGTTTAAAAGGTATCAAACTATTCAGAGCAGGAACTTGGTTCACTTTATTTACTTTACTAATGCATGTCAGCTACAGTTTGGACTGTTTCAACTAAAAGAAACATGTTTTCTCTCCACTTCTTTGGTTCATTTTGTCCAGCTGTCCACTTTAAGTCTGTGTCCAACCAGAACCAGGTATTGTGTAGTTGGAGCTTTTAATCAGTTTTCAGTTAAATTAATTCAGTCCAACTTTATAACAGTCACAAATGTCACCAAAATCACTCTGTCCCTCTGAAATCTTTCAGAAAATCGCAAAAGTGTATTGAATTATATAGTTTGCTGAATATCACAATATATATGGTATCGTGGGCAGAATATCGTGTATAGTATCGTGAGATTATTGCATCACTACAGCCCTAATGTTTATATGATAAAAACATTAAAAAACAAGAAAGAAACATTACAATGCAGTGGCACAATAAATCACAGTAATAAAAATATGAAATCCAGACCACAATTAATCAATTTTCCAGTCATTATTAATCAAAACCAACTAAACAGATGGGATTTAGGTATGATTTAATGGAACTCAGTGTTTCAGCTGTTTTGTGGTTTTCTTGGAGTTTGTTCCAGATTTGTGGTGCATAGAAGCTGAATTCTTCTTCTGCGTGTTTGGTTCTGGTTCTGGGAATGCAGATCTTTAACGTGTTGTGGTGTTACAACATTCAGTGATTTATAAACTAACAGGAAAACTTTAATCTGTGAGATACAGAGTGTTTTAGTCAGAACGCCTGCAGCAAAGTTCAGATTTTTTTAGGCAGACCTGTGAAGACGCTGTTGCAGTAATGAATGTGACTAAAGAAAAATGCATGAACGAGTTTCTCTGGATCTTTCTGAGACATGAGTCCTTTAATCCAGGAATGTTGTTCAGGTGATAACTGACTTTATGCGTCTCTGAAGGTTCAAACCCAGATTTCAGACCTGATCTCTAGTTTCTAATTCTAATAACTGAAGCTACATGCTGTTATTATATGGTTGCTTTTTTTTCCTCTCAATAAATCTTCATATCTACAATTAATGTTCCCAGATCAATCAAAAAATTGGGTTTTATAAATCTCTACTTCAGATATGGTCTGTAAAATTCAATGTTTTTGTCACTGAAAACTGTCTGCAAGTCGACAGGAGGTACAAAAAATGCCACATAATTAATCAAGGTCGTGTCCAGAGAGCATAAGGGTTGGAAAGAAATCAACAAAATACACAATTAGATTAGCTAAAAGTTCATTAAAACTTTACACCAACTGGCCAAAATTTTGTGGATGGCAGCTGCTACTCACCCTTATGTAGTTGGCATTGATGTAGGAACTCAGGAGATCATTGCAGCTCTTTGACTTCAGGATCACTCTGGAGTGAGGATCTAAGACACAAGAAGAAGAAAAGGTGAAGAAAAGAAAGAGAATGGTGAAGTGAAACACTTTTGATTTAAAGCTTAAACTCTGGTATATTTTATTTGATACTTGATAAAGACTCAGACTGGGAATTTAAACGCTACATAGCACAGCTGTGGATTGATGACTTTTTGGTTCAATTGCTACAAAATCCAGAGTCACCATTAGTGTGGAGTCTCAGGACGTGGAAGTTCTTCCACATCACTGAGGCCCGATCATTAAGAGGCCAGAATCCTGAACACAAACACAAAACCACCAACAGGCCTTTGTGTTTGTGAAGCTGCAAGAAGTCTTTAGTTTTCATTCTAATTCAATAAAAAAATACTTTCTTTATCCCAAATTTCTGTCAGAATTAATATCATCAAAGTAACTTCAAAGAGTCGTTTTGGATGGTAATCCTGTGGGCAGGAAGGATCTCCAGTAGCAGTCAGTCTTGCAACAAATCTGAAAAGGCCACTGACTGAAGATTGTTGCTAGCACCTCAATACCCAATAAGCAGAGATCATACTCTACAGTAACATGTCCATTGGCTAACAGATTTAGCTTAACTTTAGCCCAACATGCTGCCACTATGTGGGGCATAAATATGCTTAGTAAATCTGTAGAAAATTTGATGACAAAGATACATTTACGATAAAAACCAACAGGCTTAGAACGAAGCCTTGAGGAACTCCATATGCAAGCGAAGCTGAAAACTGGATCCACATGTTGCTGTTTCATCTCAGCTGATTTATTGTGTTGATGTTACATAATTAGTGACCAGTAAAGGTGTTTAAAGTTTAAATGTTACTGTGAAAGATCGAAGCCCTAATTAGGAAAGGCCATCTTTAAACCCTGAACTCCTGACCCAGATGAAGCGCTTAGGATCGATTAGCAGGGATTACTCTGGATTTGACAGATCCGTCACGGCAGATTGGCTGACCTGTTGGGACTGACCTCAGCCCTGCACAGCACAATGAACACTTTGCAAAGAAAACAGAAAGGGGACCCCAGGAAGAGGTTTGATTGACAGCAGCTTTAGGTGAACATTCCTTTCTCCTGATTGGCTGCAGGAAGGAACACTTCTGTTTATGATAACCTCACCTCCCACCAAACAAAACACGAGTGCACAATCCAGAAATTGTTCATTATGTAACGTTTTAATCAGAGTAAGCGTCCGACTGTGAGAACAGACTGTGCTCAGAGTAAAATTATTGGAAGAGGGAGGGTGAAATATTCCCTGTCTTTGGGAATGTTAATCTTTGACAACTTCTTGGTTCAAGAGACAATGAGATGTTTTGGAAGAGTTGCTGCTTCTTAGCAACATGGAGGACTTACTGGGCAGAATGGTCTTATATCTGTTCTTAGTGCCGTGGTTTGGGATGTCCATCTCCTGAGGGTCGATAAAATTCATCGGGATTTCCTGAGATGGGAGAAAAGATGGGCGTTAGTGACAACATGTTACCCTCAAGATAAACTGGACATCATAGACACTGATCGATCATGTTTACGACGAGGCAATCTGAACCTGATGGCCTCTGGAATCGTGTCTTCTGGTTCGTACAAACTGGTCTGATTAGAAAGGGAAGCTGGAGTAGATTTTATGCGTCTGAGGTGGAAAACCACAAAATTCAAAAAGGCCAAACAGAGAAAATCTTTGAAAAAAAGGGCCTCAAGAAATTTCCATGTCTGCACAAGATGACTTTTTTTTCCCTGCAAGCAGCTCTACTTCCTGAGTTCTGGTTAATTCTTCTTTGGGTTTTGGCTAAATTTTCACATGGATTCCTTTACCGGATCAAATTCTAGATACCAAAACTGAACAGACTCCAGATGATGAACTAGTAATTTGCTATGAACAAATTCCCATTCCAGAATCTAAATATATTCCTAATTCCTCACGCAGATGCCCATAAAACAAACAGACTGCAGTTCTAAACAGGTTCTGAATTGCAATCAGATTCCGATCATTGATCAGGTTCCTAAGTTTAAACAAAATCTTTAAGCAGATTCCTGAGTGAACTGATAGAAAATATATTCTGACTGAACAAAGTTTCCTGTCTCTAATAGATTCATAAACTTGTTTGTTCTTTAGCTTCCTGAATCTGAAAAGATTCCAGAAAAGTTTTTTGCCATTTTTTCCTTTAATTTACTTTGCAAAAATTAAAGGTGACCTATAAGCTACCTTGAACAGGTTAGAATAGATATATGGGTGATACAAAACATTACCTTTCTTGCACAAAATCATTCTCAAATAATGAGATTTTATTCTGCTCAGCTGACCAAACGTGTTGGAACTCCGCTGGGGTTGCTAGGTAACGGCGGGGACTCTGCTGGGGTTGCTAGGTAATGGAGCAGTGCCCTCCGAATGTGACTTGACAATTGGGAGGTTTTTGAAATGTCTCATTTTCCAGACACCAAAAGACGTTAACTGTGTTTTTTTTTGAAGTTCTTGGACTGTTTCTAGAAGCAGCTGAGGTCCAAATTTAAGTATAAAAACAAGCAAGATGAGAATTTTGCATAATAATTCCCCTTTAAAGCGACTGTGTTCATGCTTTTCAGCACCATGTTTTTCTTTAAACATGGAAAAGGTTTAAAGAAATTTAAATAACTTAACTAATCCTTCAGTGAAGATAAAAGGTTGATCTAATACGTATAAATAAATACAAACATTGTGTAGTTTTCATCTGCACATCTAAAATGTGTTTCTGTGGAGTAATAAAGCGTTTAGACGGACTCACAGCGAACTCGACGTGCAGCTTGTGCGTGTTGCTAACGACGTCACGAAGCTGTTGCCGTGTCAGCGGTCGTCCGGCCGACAGCAGGTACTCTCGGGCCGCCGTCTCTCTGGGGGTTACCACGGAAACATTGAGGGGTTCCACCGATCCGAGAGCCGACATGTCCAGCACCAGGGACACGTTAGAGCCTCGTCTGCGCAGGAAGGATGGGAGAGGACACATAGATTAGTGTCAGGAGTGGAAAGTCTCACGCTTCCTTCCTGAGTTTTATTGGAAGTTTAAGACTTTTCGGATTTGTGGCTCAAAAGGAAACTTGATAAAACTGATGACAGATGGAGGTTCTTTCACTTCAGTGAGGTTAAAGCTTAATATTTCTGTTCATGAGAACATCAGGCCAAGGAAATTACGACTCTTAAGCTCTGTTCAGATAAGTTTCAAACTCCATAAAAACACTCAGTCCACACGTAGTCGGATATCTAGAAGGTTGATTACATTTTTATCCGTTTTGGCCTTTCATCCACACAAAAGCCCCACTGAAAGTCATTAAAGACAATTCCCACACATTACAGTCTGTGACAAATAAAGCACCAATACATCCACATAGTTGCTATTTGACATGATTCTCAGTAATTATATTCTTGTGTTTTATTAACTTCACACTCTAATCATTTAAAAGTAGTTCAACCTATGTCTGTCCACACCAATGAATCTCCTGTTTTATTCCTAACAGGAAGTTGTGGTTGTTTTGAAGGACTCTGATTGGCCGACAGGTTTTAGTTTTGCGCTATACTGCCCCCTATGGGTTTGGCATCTTTACAACAACGCTCAGCGGTGAATTTGTGCTGAAAACTTTTCTGAAACCGATACTGTGTGTATGGTTTTATGGTTTTTAATGAGGCGGATTAATTAGTTTTTTATAAAGACCCGGTAGTGTATGTGCAAGGCACCAGGAAAACAAATAACTTAAAAATTTTACGTGTCTGTAAAGCTAATATTTACACAGATAGCATTAGCTTAGGTTGACTGGGACATTTACCACATCACTGCTGTAGATTCAGCAGCTATCCTGACATTTTTCCAATGCTCTCAAACATCGGTGTCATAGCATGTAGCATTAGTGCAGCTAGCATGTAGCATTAGCGCAGGCAGCATGTAGCATCATTAGGCTGTTTTTTTTGCCGTCTGTCTGCCTCAGAGGGAAAGTTTCTCCAAACAAAGAAGTTGCTGTGACTGTCTGGTTAGATAAGAGATTTAACACTGGCGGAACTAGCAGTGTTTAAACCAGGGGTGTAAAAAGTGTGGTTCTGGGGCCATTTGCGACTCTTGGACTGATTTTATGTGTCCCTCAAATGCAATCCAAGAATGATACCAATTTTGCCTGTACAGCACAGGTGTTTGATGGAGACTTTTTATTCGTAATTAAGTTAAAACTCTTACTGAAAATGTTGAGAACACCACAAAGTATCCAACTCTTTAAGCTTTTATAATAAGCAGAACCACGTTTGTCCAGAGGTTTATTTCCCTCATGATGAGCACCTGACACTGACCTCGTCTGGGTTTAGCAGCTTTTTCTTGCTGAAAAAAAACAAATTATGTAAAATACAACAGAGTGCTTTGGTGGGTTAACATGAGTGGGCTGACCGGGCCTTTGTCTGGCTACGTGTTGGCTGGTTTCCCCTCCAGGATGCCGTTGCTTCCAATTTGTTTGATTGCTGATTGGCTGGCATCCAGAGTGGACAACACACACTCTAACAGACACCAGAAAAACATCCTGTTCTCACTCCTGAGCCTCAATCTTCTTTCCTTTTGTTACCTTAAGAAACACCAAGGGTTCTCCCTGCTCCACCCGCCCATCCAATCAAACAACCAGAACAAAATGGCGTCCAGCAACGAACCTGAAGCAACGTTCGGGTTTGTTTCTTCTCAGAGGTAGAGACGGCAGCAGCAGATTAAATAAAGAGCTCAGCGCCAAGCTGAGGCATCGATAAAGATGTTTTCTTTACAGATGTGAAACTACTTAGCATCAGGAAATGAGCTGCAGATGGTTTTAAACAGCTGCTAAAGACACAGCAGACGGAAATGCAGTGTCTGAGTAGCAACTGTTGGTTTAACTTTAAGCTCACAAATGAACCTTCCTGCAGCGTCTCCAGAAACATTCAGGGCCTCTGAACCTTTAACATGCAATAAACCTCAACAGACCAGGCATTTTAGGTGTTTTTACCTCCAGATTTAGAAACGTGCGCTTTTAGAAAGATCCCTGTTTAATAATTCTGACACTGCAGAAGTCACTTACAAAAAGATTTAGTGTCAAAAATTCATAAGTCTACATATTTCTGCTGTTCTGCTTTAATAATCTTGTTGCCAACACCTGAGCTTGTTTAAATTTTAAAAAACTATTAAATCTAATCTAAACTAATGATGAATGGGATTAAAATGAAAAAAGCTAATCTAAAGAAAAAGTTCAACATGTAGTTTTTATACCTGGCATATTTACTTTTGCAATATTCTTTCCTGTCTATGTATTTAACTGAAAAAGCTTAATTTTAATTGCCATCTCAAGTTGTGTTTGTTGTGTTTTTAACAAAACACTCTGAAATGCCTTGTTGCTGAAATGTGGTATATACAAATCAGAATCAAATCTGATTTGATTTAAAGGGTGAATTTTGGAGCTTTTCTTTTTTTAATTTCTCTGTACGTCATGAAATGTTTATGTATAAAACTAATACATTTGATGAATATGATGGCAGTAACAATCAATAATGTGCTGCTGCTCGTCATACTTACTTCTTCATTCTAATCAAATTCATCTTTGGAGAATTTTTTTTTCTGCTTTAAAGCTCAATTATTTCACCAGGATTTAAACTCAGAAGCAGAATGGTTGAAGGAAGCCCTGTTAACTGAAGTCCAGAAGAACATCATGATTCTCCTTAAAAGCCGAGCAGAAGAATGAAACATTTAAACAATGAGCCTGACATAAGCCGAGCATCCTTATTTAAAAACACGCCTCGTATTGTTAGCATGATGGGAGCGGAACAGATCATTAATACTCAGGAAACCGATGAGAGATTAAAATCTGTTACAATATGTGGCTTTATGGTAGAAATGATGCAACAGTTTTAAAACTCACAATCCAGAAGAAGATACTTCAGCTGTTTCTGTTTTTATCTGAAATGTTTCAACTGAAGCAAAACAAAGCAGATTTTTACCAATTTTATTATGTGGCAAAAATATATCAGGCTAAGATTATTTTTATGCAAATAGACAGAATAAAGTTGTACTATTTGGGGAATAGAGTGGTAATAATATCAAAGCTCAAACACAAAAAACAAAAGCTATATTATTCAAGCAACTTTTTCTTGTAATTTTAAGGTAAAATTGTGTCTTTTTCCAACAAATATTATTCTTATTTTTACAGTATTATTATTATTATTTTTCTAATAATTAAACAAAAATTCTGTTGCATAATGAACTAAAAGAACACTTTTGGAAATGTTGTCTGTCATTTGTAAATTCTTATTTAGCAAAAAAAGCGAGAAAAAAAAGTCTAAAATTGGATCTGGTATGAAAAAATTTGATACGTTATAATTAAGCCGTATGATCCAGCCCTGCTTACCAAATACAGTAAGTTTCAGCATTAAAAATAGATTTATTTTAAAGAATAATTTTATCAAAGAGCTAAAATTATATGAATTTTTAAATTTAAAATCAAATTTACCGACAGAAAAAATAAATAAACGTTACAGAAGATTGAAGAGAATCATTATTGAAGGAAAACAGAAAGTAACTAATCAGGAGACGATTAAACTAAACCAAAATAATCCAGACCTGCTCCTCTTCGCAAAGTTTAATGGAAAATTTCCAAAGACGCTAAAAAATTCCCGCTCATAAACTGAGCGGGAAGAAGAATCCCTGAAATTGCTGCTTCAAATTGAGGAAGACTTCAGGAAGGTGAAGGTTAATGAGACCCGACATGGAGGAAATGAGTCGCCTCTCTTCTGAAAACACCCAGCATGAAAAAACGACTCAAACCTGCATGGCTCAGTCAAAGTAAGTCCATCAGAGGCTAGTATCTGCGCTTCATCCAGGTATTAAAAATGATAAAGCAGTGAAGATATGAAGACTGGTTAATTCTGATCAGATTAATGCTGAATTAAAACTTTACAGTCCAGTTTCCAGAAAAAACACGCAGAGAAGAATTATTTTAAGGTTCAGATTCAAACTGATGCTGGGAAAATTATCTGCTCAGAACGTATTTTCCTTGAGTATCAAATTTCATCAAAGCAACATGAATTAAGACATTTGAAAAAAACACATTGGTAACACTTTTTGTGTTGTAGTTTTCATCAAACTACTACTTTAATCTCCAAATATTATTCTTGTTTTTTCTCACAAATATTTGACTTTTGGAGTTCAAAAATGTCTCTAAGATTAACCTCAAATTTTCTGATTATTTCTAGCAAATTTGAGACATTTTCAAGCGCAGAAATTTCCAAGTTTTTTCTAAAAAATTGTAGAAATTTATCTAAAATTTCAGAGTTTTTTTTTTTAAGTTTTTGACTTTTAAAGCTAAGGAATTTCCACTTTTTCTCTTGAAAATTTAAGAGATTAATTTAAAAAACTTCTGGGTTTCTCTAGCAAATTTTGCTATGGAGAGATTTCCAAGTTACTTCAAGACAATTTGTTTGAATGGGTTTAATGCAAAGTTCCTCTAAAACTTGCATAAAAAGTGTCATTTGTGCCTGTTTCAAAAGGCTTCTAATAGCATATTAATTAATTGAATAATTATATTTTTAGTTTTTTGTGTTTTAGTTTTCATAAAACTACCACTTTATTCCTCCAATATTACTTTATAACTTTAATATTACTTTGATTTTACTGTAATATGACTTTATTTTCATGTTACTACAATTGTATTCTTGTAGCAAAATGTTGTTGTTTTTGGAGAAATGTTTCCATTAACAGTATTTGTGTTTCCTACAGTTAGCTAAAATTTAATAATAAAAATTAGTCATAAGAAATAATAATAAATAGATTAATTTTAATAAATCAGAATATTATCGAGATAAAATTCTAAATCCATGAAAAATAAATGGAAAAATGTCCAGACAGAGATTATCTCTTTTGGTTTTCCAGCTTGTAAAAAGTTTCTAAAACCACACAAACAAAACCTTCATTCTTCTGTTTTCTGTAAAACTGCTAAAAATCAAGCAAATGGGGATAAAAATGAAAAAGACAAATCCTCATGTCGCCTCTTCTGCAGCACGTAAAGAACCGAACACCTGACTGCTTCAACAATCAGAGGTCAGAGGTCACTGTACTCTAAACACACACAGCATATTGTTCTGGTGGCTCATTAGGACGGTTTTCCCCTCCAAACATTACAAACGTTTCCACATTTCTTCCTGTTTTCTAATTATTTTGTTCCATAAACGAGCCCAGTTATTTTTGCTCCATCATGTTTCTCAATATAAACCATAAAGAAGATCTGAAAAGGTCAAATTAAGAGATTTAATGTAGTTTTTATATCAGTCAACTGGCTAAACTGTTGGTAAACAATAAATTAAAATAAATTGATTTAGAGGAGAATAAGGTCTCAGATAAAAAGGAATATTTGGGATGTATTTTAGTTCCTAAATTTATTAAACACTTCCTGTGCGCTCACCTTTCCTGCAGGCCTGCAGCCGGTTTCATCCTGAATGGGGAGGGGCAAGGTTTCAGCTCGTTAGCGCCCGTTACCGGGGGAACGCTCGTTGGCGGGGGGTGGCTGTCGGTGTTGATGATTGGCACAGCAACGGGGCTACAAAAAAAAACAAAACAGAAAAACGGCGGTCAGGACAAGATTTAACAAACTACAAGACAAAAACAAAAACAAACTCATCCTTTGACTCTGCATCAAACCAATTAAAGGAAAAACACAAGAGTGAATTTCTGCCAAATAACTGAAATCTTTTGAAAATTTCTGATTTGCAAAAATCAATTTTTTTTCTACTTTTGGAGCTCAAAAATTTCCAAGTTTTCTCTAGACTAATTTCAAAATTTATAAGTTTCTTTTAGTAAATTTTCAACTTTTCTTACACAGAAATTTCCAACTTATTTCTAGACAACTGATAGTGATTATTCTCAAGATTGCTCCGTTTTTTTTCTGGAAATTTCAAGTTTTGAACCTTTTTATTTCTGAGCCACATACTGAAGACATCAGCTGCAGGTTTTGTTCCTGCTGAGACTTTTGGTGGAAACTTATTCCTCTGGGGTTTTTTTTCTATCTACAATGGCCCTAATGAATCATCATCGATTCACACACTGCAAAACATTAACTGGAACATATAAAATGAGTTTCAAATACTGAATTTTTATTGCAATATTAAAATTTCTGAGGACAGGAAGTATTTTTGGAAAACAAAAATAAAAAAAATCTAAAACGTTGATAAACAGGAACAAACATCTTGTAACTGTTTATTATTATTGATCATTTACAAGATCACAATCTTCCTTTGGTCGGCTCACCTGGGCAGAGGGACGACAGGAGGAGCGAGGCGGCGCAGGCTCTGATTGGCTGCTGCTGGTGAATGGGCGTGGCTGCAGCTGGCGGGAGCTCAGATTGGACCATGCTTTCTGACGTCACAACCTGAAATAAAACAGCCACCATTACATCACCGCTACAGAAACATTTCACAAAATCAGCAAAATAAAAATCTGATGTCCAAGACCTTGGTGCCCTTTGACCTCTTGTTGGGGTCGGAGGGGAGGGTCAGGCTCACGACGTGGTCGGGGGGCGGAGCTTTGAGCTGCTTCTCAGTAACGGGAACTTTCTGCTTCATTCGGTACAAAACCTGAGGAGAAATAACCTGATTAAAGACTGAAGTCTGATCATCCAATCAGACAAAACTTCGTAAAGTTTAGCGCGTAGACAGGAAAAATCTGTTTTCATAAATATTCCAAAACTGTTTAAGAAAATATAAACAAGGATAATTAAAAGTTAAAAAAACAATAAATACATTTACTAATTTAGTCTTTTCTTTATTAATGAATTATTTGAAGCTCATTTTTTATTTAATAATCAATTTTTGCAAACTTTAATTTATTTATTGTACAAAGTGCTGATTTGTTTACCACAATTATCTAATTAAATTTATTTCTAAACATAATTGCAACAAGAAATACAAAAAAAAATCATAAAACAGACAAAATGTATAGATATTAATATAATCAAACATAAATTAAGCTGTAAATACCAATAAGGAATAATGTGTAAAGTATTTTTGTAACATTCTAATGTTCTTATATTTCAGGGAAAATGTTTTCAATCAAACCTTTTAAATTTTATATTTTTAGTATAAAACATAAAACAAAGATAAACTTTATTTTTATTATTTTTTTGTAACTTAATAAGTATTTAATTTGCTTTAATTTAAGTTAGAAAAATAAATATCTATTATGGCTGAATTTCTAATACGAATGGATAAAATGTATTAGTTTGTAAATATAGTCTTCTTGAAGTTTGGGCCGATTTCAAAACTTTTTTTCTTTGTTTGTATTAACATTTAGAGACATTTAAATCTCTATTTTACTCCCAGTTCTTTTTTTCATTTGTTTTTAAGTTATAAACATTTCATTGAATAGATAAAAGTATTTGAGGTTTCTCTGTGTTGGGGCGCCCGCATGTGGTCCAAGTGTCAAACTACAAAGGAAGGAATGGAAAATACACATATTTTACTTAAAAAGGATTTACTTTAAAACTCAAGTTATTTACTACATTACCATCTATTTAAATATTTGCTTTGTATTTTCTTATCATCTATCAGTTTATATCACATTAATGTTAATTTAAAAATTTTCTCCAATTTTTTGCTGATTTATGTAACATTTAAGTCATGTTTTTGATTTATTATTCTTATTTTTATCCATTTCATACATATATTTGCTACATCTATTTTTATTCTTATTCTTTTTACTTCTACATGTCTAATTTCAACACTTATTGTCTTATTCTCTGTTTTAATATTTTTTATTGCTTTATTTTTTATCTTTTATAAATTCTAGTAAGTTTTATTAAGTGTCATTTTGTTACCTAATACCTGCCAGAACTTTGACACAATCATCTCAATGTCCTGCAACTCACAATAATTTGTTGCTGATGTGTTAAAAGATTATTTCTTTATTTGTAAAAAGTGAAGAATAATTTCAGAAGATGCTCAACATTCTTCATTTTAACAGTTTCTTGTAGAATTTTTCATACAATTCTGACTTTATTCTCATAATTTTCTGAATATTATGAAACAACCTTCCTCCAGGAATGTGTGTGTGGTTTACCATTAGGCAGGTGATGATGAGGAGGAAGAAGGTGAAGAAGAGGACGATGTTGTAGAGGCCATCTCTGCTCCATGCGTGATCCCTCTGATTGTCCTGCAGGACGTTTTTCTTCGGAGACGAAGGCGAAGAGTCTGGGATGTTTCTGCAGCACTGGAAGAAAAGCAAACATGGTGGAACGTCAGAACGTCGCCAAAAAAGAGCCGAGGATTCTGGGATTTTACACATTTACCTCCGGTTTGACCGCCGTGATGCCGAAGTCGGCCAGATGGTGATGAAGGACGCTTCGGTTCAGTGATTGGACGATCTCCTTCGCAGGGCGGAGCTCGAAGACGTCCCGCCTCTCAGAGGAGACGAAGAGCTCGATGCCGTTTCTGGCCTGTAAGGAGCGTCCGTCCAACAGGAAGTGAGCCAAATAAGGAGATGACATGACTGGGGTGAGGGGGAGACTTACATTCAGCTTGTTGATGTGAACGTGTTGAGGAGCGACACCGAGCGCCGCCGCTACGCCGTCCCGGAACCACAGGAGGTGACTGATGTTCAGTCTCCTCACTCCCACCGCCAAGTACTGAAACAAAGAAAACAAATTAAATACAGGCTGGAACCTTGGATGCCACTGTTCTCCTTTCCCTTTTAGAGCTAATATGCTCAGCTGGCTTCATTCCTCCTCAAATATTCAGAGGAATCCATTGTTTTAATTAAATTAAAACATTTTCAAGGTAAAACTTGAGAATGGAGATAAAAATAATAGAAATGAACTAAATAAAGACAATTTCAGTTCACTTGTATATGATCTAATTCATCACTTTTGTCAACAATATCTTATCATATTGCATATTGCCACAGAAGTGGCAAGGTAACTAAAATATAACAAAATTTTGTTTTGAAATGTTTCTAGCTAGTAGCTAGCTAAATGTAGCTAGTAACTAACCTAGCTGCATTTAGTAACTAGCTACATTTAGCAACCACCTAAATGTATTAAATTAGCTACATTTAGCAAGTTACTAGTTGCTTTTAGAAATCATTTTGAGCAGGAACTGAGAAAAATAAGGAGATTCTGTGCAACTGGATAAATATTCAATTAGCACCAAAAATTTAACAATTATTCCACTCCAGAGTCCTTTGTGATCATCGCTCAGATCATCTCTGCCTTTATTACTTTCCCTGAACTTATCCATAAACCCACTGAGCTGATATTTATCATTTCCTCTAAGTGAATAAAAGGAGAGCAGACTCGGAGAATATCAGATTGCTTTTTAAAACCAGATTAGAGGAAAACAAACAAGAAGTCTGACCTCTGCAGCTTTCTGTCCACCAACCTGAAGCCCACCGGCTGCTGCTTCAACATCCGTGTGTCTTATTGTGTGTGTGTGTGTGTGTGTGTGTGTGTGTGTGTGTGTGTGTGGTGTGTGTGTGTGCGTGTGCGTGCATGAGTTTGCTAATGGCTAAAATAACAACATGTTCTGCTGCCACTTAATTCAATATGAGGAACAAAACCTGCAGCTCACAGAGTCGATGTTATCAGACTGTGGCTGGTTACACTAGAAAAAAACAGCCTAACCAAGAGAAATCCTCCAATAATATTAAAAATATTACAAATATTAATCAGTTTACAGTAAATAATGGGGGTCTGTTTGAACATCTTTAAAAACTAAGGTTTTTCTGTTCTGAGATTTTCTCTGTAAAATCTCCAGGCATCAATAATTCACCGATTTCTGTGTAAGCAGATAACTGCCCCGGAGTAATTTAAACTCTTCAACAAACAGACAAATAATAAAACACCGTTGCATTAAGACACAAAAAACAAAAGCTAAAATAAAGCAGGATAAACAATGTAAACAACCTTACCAAGCCGACCACGCGAAGCTTTTCTCTGAATGAAAGGAGGCGAGCCGCCTGTCACTTAGCGACCGGGGACTTTTCGCTCCATTTCCTGATCTACTCATTCCCTGATCTCTGATTGGCTTAGAGCCTGACACAGCTCAACCCTCCACCTGATTGGCCATCGCCCGGGTAATGCCATTATCCCACAGTGCTTCCTGTTGGGATCAGGTACTATTTCTGTCCGAGCCACACACACTTTAGCGGTTATTGGCTGTAATTAGCCAACAGCCCGGCTCAGTGGGGAGAAGTGGAACAGGGACAGGGCCAGGGGTCAAAGTGCACTCAGGGATGTGGAGAGGGTTCAATCAATTAGTCAGCAATTAGCAGAGGATCAATACGACATTTTAAGAGAAGCTGATTCAAACAACTTTTTAATGGCTTACGACTGCTTTAGCGCCTCTAGAGGTAAACTGTGGACAAAACATGAAAATACTGATATGAACATATTTAAGTTTCAAAATAAACAAAAATTTTTTAGTTTTTTTATGAAGATAGAGCTGGACAATATGGCTCAAAAAATATATCACATTATTATAATTGTTTGACATCAGTCGATATCGATAACTATCGGTTAGTTTGTTTTTGTTTTATATATCTGAAATACTAAAACTAGTGGAAAATCGTTTCCCGTTTTATTCAGTTTTCACTCTGTAATGTTATTTTTTATTTTTAAGCAATTACGAGTCAAAACCTTACACTGCTGCAGCGCAACTTACTCAACCTGTTGTTGCTAGGTAACCAAAGTGGAGGGAGAACTTGAAACTGGTCATTATTCTTTTGTTGCCAGGCAACCAAGAGTGAGTGAGTTAGTTCATTCCACCAACATAGCTCAGTTGGCTAACGCCTTTCCTCTGCCTACATCTCCCAGAATGCTGTGCGGTGGTTCCGTTTCAAATTTTAAATCAAGATAAAACAAGAATTGTCTGTAATTAATTAATCACAATTAACTCAATGAGTAGTAATGGCACCTGCAGGTGCGCGTCACTAGCTAGAGCGGCTAGCAGTGATGTCCAGTCTAGTAATACACACGAATGGACAAACTTCCAGATATGAATAAATTCTATTTTTATCTAAAACCTGGTTTTCTTTGATGTCATCCAGATATGCACACTTTTTATTTAATTCAAAAATATTTTATTGATCCCAAAGAGAAATTAAGATTTTTAATTCGATTTTTCTATTCAAATGGTTCTGAAATTCTGCTTAAATTATGTGACTAGAAGAAAAGACAGTTTAAGCAAATTGAACATTTACTTAAAATAAAAAAAAAAATAAATTAAAAAATTTCCATCAGATTATATAGTAGCAAAAATATGTTTGTGGGAAAAAAATCAGCAAATTAAATCACCAGTATCAGGTTATTTATTAAATTAAAAAATGTGAATATAATTTTACAGAAAAGCTAAAATCAATTTTATTATTTTGAATCAATTCAGAATTCAGAGTAGAAATCTGTAGTTTGGATGTAGGGATTAAAGGCAGAGGTCATTTCAACCTCAGGATGCTTCAATTTACGAAGGAATTACCCAGATGAAACAGTTTACAGCCTTTAAGGACAACGGGATGTCAGTAAACGCTTCCAATGCTTGAACCCAAATGTGCTGAGTCACAATGTTGTTGCCTTGACAACGGAGCATGCTGTGAGAAGCCAACAGAGGGGCAAAGGTCACATGGTGCCTTGGAGGAATGTGATGGACGGTAACTGGTTACCATGTGAGGTTTCTCTCCCTGTTTAGCCTGTTCCTGTTGCATCACATTACTCTAATTGATATGCAAACTGCAGCGTTAGAGGGACGAATTAAGGAGATTTAAATGAGAATAATCGCATTTATGAACGCATTCTGCGCTCTTTTTAAGAGCTGCATGAGCAGATGACCTGCTGACCGCGTGTCGGGGTCTCTCTCAGCTTGAACGCTTGCAGGGAAACGTCTTAGCGAATTAGAGGATGCTTTTCAGAGAGACAGCCTGCGGGGATGCCGGGTCATGTGACCACACAGGAAGCCTCAATCTGTGCAAAGAGCAGCTTTTATTTCCCTAACTGAACATTAAAAACAGAGACACTGCCGTCTGCGGACTGCAAGCATTCCCATCTGTCTTTGAGATTCCACAGCAGGTTTCTGCAGATTGTCGCCACTCCCACGATGCATCTGCGGCCACGACATCTCCGACTGTTCTGTCTGCAGACTGTGGGTCTGCTGGCGGTTCTTATGCCAACACCATGTAACTTCTTAATGCGTCTATTCTGCAGAGATCCAGATATTTTATTCAGGTTTATGGAGAAAAGACAATTGAAAAGCAGGGACTGTCTAAGAGCCACTGTGTAGAAGACAGTAAACCTTGCAATTGAATATTCTTGTTGCTGTTCTTAATGCATGTTAGTAACCAGGAGTCAGATGGTTTTCAGTTCTCAAATGTAAACTAAAACTTTAGAGTATATTTTTTATAAACGGCAAGTGAGGGACGTTTTAAGCGGACTGAATCTAACTTTAGGGAACCTCTGTGTTTATTTAATAATCTTTCCAAGATTTTGCTATTTGTTTGCAATCAAAATCGCTAATTTTGTGATGCTACTTTAGAATTATTTGCAGTATTTTTTTCTCATCAAGTTGATTGTATACTTCCTTGTGTTGTCAAGTACGTCACTGCAAAGTGTCCAAAATAATTTCCACTTTAACAGATGAAGCCAGGTAAAGTCAGGCTACAATCACCAAAATACACAATTTTACAATGAAAAAAATCAGCCCCATGTTTTTGACTCAAGTGGAGGAGAATCTACATTTAAGATTTAAGAAAAAGTCAAAATGCCAAACCAAGTTTGTAGGAATCTTTTGAGTAAAAATTGTCCAAAAACAAACATCTGATTCCTTCAGAAAACATTGGGGACAAAGGCTCTTGGAAGCTGCAGTCGGACCGACCCGGCGTTCGGAAACTAGGACACCAACAGGACTAACGCTGCGAGAAACACCTGCCTCACCGCGTCTCCGTCTCCCAGACGCGTCCCCCGTGTCTCTGTCTGTCTCTGAAGGTCACTGCTGTTTGAGTTACACAACCCATTGTGGAGGGAACTGGGTCTGCTCGCTCGCTATTAGCGTTGCTACGGCAACAGAGACTGCAGCTCCGTACATAGAGAAGTGTGCAGCATGTGATCAATCATTCGCCGTCTGCTTTCTGACCCCTGACCTTCTTTAACATGTTTATAGGACGACAGCACCGCCTTAAAAACCCACCAACCAATGAGAAGACGGCTACAGATTTCAGGTGCATCAGTAATCTGGTTAACAGTGGAGCCGGGCTTGCTTTGTTTTCTAAAAACATAAATTACAAATCACAGGGAATATTATCAAAAAGTGGCTTTTATTTCAATAGGGGAGAGCGATATGGATCTTAAGTGGTGCTATTATTACGATTAGAACTATTTCTTACTTATTTTTTGGTAGCTATATGGCACTCGTAGCCACACAAACACAAAAGCTGGTCTTGTATTCATATTTGTAATACACATCTTAAAACTCCAGTTACAAGAAGAAATGTGATTTTTTTTATCATTAATTTGCACAAACATTTCCTCATATTTTGAAATTTATTGATATTTACTGATATTATTGAGAAAATAGTCAAATTAACAATTCTGACAATTTTTTTTAACATCATTAATTGTAATTTATCATTACGATAAATCACAATTCTTCTAAGAAATTTATCACAATAAAAAATAAACGACACAATAAATGCCTGATGAGACACAGCAGTGAAACTTTAAACTGCTGCTGCACAAGTTACTCAACTGGTTGTTGCTAGGTAACCAAAGCCTGGGGGGTGGCTTCAACTGCTTGTTACAAAGCAGGATGTTGCTAGGCAACCAAAGAGTGAGTGAGTTAGAATAGAATAGAATAGAATAGAATAGAATAGAATAGAATAGAATAGAATAGAATAGAAGTACTTTATTCATCCCAACCGGGAAATTACTGTGCAGTAGCAGCATACACAAACACAGAGATGAAGTTACCAATAAAAATAAAAATACTATAAAAATGTAGAATGTAAGATGTAAGGTTCAGAAAATAATAATAAATAATAATCTATATGTTAATAATATATACAATATGTACAATAGTGCTATGTGAACAATCTGTGTAATGGTGACTAACTATTGTTATATAAAGTGATGGCCTGTGGCAGGAAAGGTTTCCTGTATCTGTCCTTACGGAGCTGAGGCCTCTGTGTGAGAAGCTGCTCCGCTGTCTGTCCACTGTGTGGTAGAGAGGCTGCAGCTCGTTGACCATGATAGACAACAGCTTCTTCAATGTCCTCCTCTCCACCACATTCTCCAGGGTCTCCAGTTTCAGTCCAAGTACAGAGCAGCTTTCCTGATGACCCTGTTCAGTCTGTTAGAGTCGCTGGATCTGATGCTGCTTCCCCAACACACAACAGCAAAGAAAATGGCACCGGCAGCAACGCTGTGGTAGAATATCTCCAACATCTTGCTGCACACATGAAGGATCTCAGCTTCCTCAAAAAGTAGAGTCTGCTCATCCCCTTCTTGTACACAGCGTCAATGTTGGATGTCCAGTCTAAGTTGTTGATTAGTTGAGTTGGTTGATTCCACCAACCTACAGTAGCTTAGTTGACTAAAACCTTTCCTCTCGTTGCTAAAAATGTGCTGTATCACCTTATCTCTGCCTACATCCCCCAGAATGCTTTGTGGTTCTGGATCAGAGTTCAGGGAACCTATTGAACAGTCTATCAGATGTAGTATTGATCACGATGTACATTGTTATTGATTCATTGTTCAGCTCTGGCTTGAACCCATCCAAAAAAAAGCAACAACCAATTTTGCTGGACGATAAATTATTGTGATAAATGTTAATATTGTTGTAATATTGTAATCTGCTGGTAATGCTGGTAAAACACGCTACACTGGAACTGAAAGATACTCTAAATATTCAATATAAAACAACTAAAACGGAAATAAAAACACGCATAACTCAAACTATAAAGAAAATGGAAAATATGGAGCTCATTTAATTTATCATGAGATCAATTTATGACTTGATCACTGCAACAGGTTTACAAAGAACTCACCATGGTAACCACATATTCCCCGGGTACAACACGCCAGCCGAAGTGGTCCGGCTCCACATCCTGATGCAGCTGCTCCAGCAGGTCCAAGCTCCGCCGGGCGCCGAGCTCCTGCTGAAGCCGAGACTCGGGCCGGGTCGACCGGGCCGGGTGCTGGTTCTGGTGCTGGTGGCGACGGAGGTGGAGGTGGGAACGGGACTCTGGCAGCTCATTCGCATCTCTCTGAGCAATCAGAGTGTGACGACCCGGACGGTGAGTCGGGAACGGACCGCCAGCGAAATACTCTGAGAGAAAGATGATGGCAGACATTCGATCAATCAATAAATCAATCGATGTTTATTTATAGGGCAGCTTTAATACACAGGAACAAAATATAATAACAGCAAGCAATGAAAAACTAAAAATATAAAAATACAGTTAAACTAGGCAAAGAATGGAAAAAAGAATGAAATGAAGATGAATGCAGATGGTCTGATAAAATGAAAATAAACAGACATAAAAATTCAAAGAAACAGATTTTTAAAATCCTGATGAAAGTTATAAAACTAGGATGAAAAAATAAAACAAAAAACATAATAAACAGACACAGATAAATTATATGAAACACATGGTAGTAGAAGTTAAATAAAACATAAGCTTAACAAAACTAAATGCTAAATTTAAATTTAATTTAAACAGGTAAAAAAGGTCGGTACACATGCAGTAAAACTATATAGTTAATTATATTAGAAACCATTTTTAAAAGAAAAGTGAAGATATACGAAAGCCTTTCAGTCTCTAATGCCCTCAGGTCTGTTAGAAAACTGTGATTACAAAATAAATCCTCAGTGTTTTTTATTTCTTTGTCCAATTTAAGCATCGTCAAAAAAATCCATAAAATTTCAGGAATCTTCTGAACCACAGCATCTTGTTATATTTGTGAAAGCTAAATAACAATAAAAAATAAACTCCAGCTGTTGATTTGTTGAATTATTTCTCATTCAATCCACAATTAGACACATTGTGGGTTAATCCATGTATTTAAAAAGTAAAACCAGTAACGGTTTCATCTCTATGAAGACTGGAGGAAGAGGCCGAAGCAGAAACATCCTTTCACCGTTTATTTTTAAACCCCTGGCTATCAACAGCGTTCTGTGTCTTTTTGCTTTCAAACATGTCGACCTCAAACGCATCACACTCAGAGCGGCTGAGACAGCAGCACATCTGCCTCTGCGCTCAGATCTGTGGGCAGCATGGAGGAAATCCCAACCAACCGCCAGGAAGACGAGCCTGAATAATTCATTCACAAGCTTTATTTACACTGAGTGAGAAAGAAAAAAAAACTAGAAGCACATTTATGATCCAGGAAGTTTTTCCAGCAGGTATTGATGCTCAAGTCCAATCTTGACCACATTGTCACAAGATGTGATTATAAAACAAGGAGCTTCCAATTGCAGTTTTGCAAAAATGAACCATTTTCGAAACGGCTGAAAAATCACCTAATCCTAGTGCAGATGCTTTTCATTCAAATTGGCCGGTTTCCATTAAGCAATTTTATTGTTGTAATTACAATTTGTGCAACTACATGGTCAATGGAAATGCAGCGAGAACTGCTGCTCCTAAAACTAGAACTGCTAAAATCTGACGCGACTCCATTTTTGCTTATATTGTGTGAAAAAGGAAGCGGCGCTCCGAGTCTTCTTCAGAGATTCTACTTCCTGTCGTCGTCTTCTTCGTGGTTTATTATTGATCATGTCACTCCCAGCACTATTAAGCTAATTTATTTTCAAAATGTCAAATTGATCAATTACATATTATTTATATGTGTTTGTGGTTTGTGCTGCGTTGGGCTTTTAGGCTTTAAATATTACAAATATTTGAGTGTTGCAGACTTTCTTGACTTTGAAGTGATTTGTGTTTCAGAGTGTAAACGCTGTGAAAGTTACGGTTACAACTGTTCTACTCTACATCGTTTATAAAGTGTAAACACAGTGACAGATGGATCGGTTATTTAGTTTTAAAGCTGAAAACTAAAGCTTTAATTACCAACAGATTTGGCAGCCATCACCATGTGCAATTCATACAGTGGAAAGTAAAGTTATTAAAACAATCAATATCTCAATTAATCAATTCTATTTTCTTATTCGCATCCAAATCAATAGAGTAGGGCTGAGTGATATTAGAAAATCTAGCAATAATATTGGTTAATACTGTGATATATATACACAAACGGATCCATTCACATTTGTCCAAATTGTCACATTTCCTCACAGTAAAAAATGCTGGGTTATTTTCATAACCCAATTTCTGGGTTGAAGCTGTTGGGTCATAGTTTGGGTTAGTTTGACCAAATATTGGGTCAAAATTCATAACTCAAGAGTTGGGTCAGAAATGTACCGGACGTCTACAGCTTGAACTCTTCTGTTGGGTCAGAGGTCGGGTAGATTTAACCAATCGGTTGGGTTAAAGGTGAAACTTGGAAGAAGCCACGCCCCTCTTCACAAGCCTCCATTTTCAACATGGCTGCATATCAGGCTTCTCCGCTACTTTGAAATAAGACATGATGAGTAAAAAGAAGATAAAGTTTCAACGTGAATAGGATTTTATAAATGGATAGAATGTATTTTGAACACGTTTGATATTTAATTTTATGGTTATTTAAAATATTTATGATGGCAGGTAAATACATATTTTTACCCAACCCGATAAACCCCAAGGTTCAATCCCAGCTTCCTCCTGCCACATGTTGATGTGCCCCTGGGCAAGGCCCTTCACCCCAAATCGCAAATGTGTGAATGTGACACCAGTGTGAAGCACTTTGAGTGGTCAAAACGATTGGATAAGGTGCTATAAAAGTTTAATCCTTTTACCATTTATGAGTTTCAACCCAATTTTGGGTCAATTTAACCAATGTTTGGTTAGTTGCCATGACCCAATGTGCTGGTCAAACCATCAACACAACCCAGTTGGGTTAAAACAACCCAGCGTTGGGTCGGTCCATATATGACCCAGCGCTGGGTTACGAATTGGGTTATTTTTAACCCAGCACTTTTTACTGTGCTCTGACAGCAGATTTTTCTTTCCTGAAATCAATTTTTGGATTAAGTGAAAGCCTGACAAGCAGAAATCAATGGATAGCAACAAATTTAATAAAACAGATGGGGCAGGAATTAAACAGCTTGGGTTCAAAATGTCTCCAATTACATAAAAGCCAAATAAATTCTATATCTCTGACATTTTCTGGCTTAAAAATACAGCTGAAATCTGCATTCAACTCCTCAGAGATGCTGTGAACCTGACTCAGCGTTCTCCATCCCTTCCTCACTTCTTTCCTAACGACAGCGTCCTGGTTGCTATGCAGGATGCTGAGGTGAGCTCTGATTGGACAGCAGCCATCATGCCTCTGTTCAGGCTGGAAGTGAATTACAAGACAAATAGAGTGAGGCATTTCCCTGTCCTTTGAGATTATATATTGGATTTCTCCTTTTGTTATTGTCACACAGCTGAAATAAATCATCTGCTTTCCGATATTAGCACAAATGCAGAGAAGAGGCAGACTGGTTGAGTGTTTTGTGTAGAAAATGCTGGAAGCTCAGTCTGCTCCTCTCATGTAATCAGCATCACAGCTGCTGCCTCACAGCTGAATCATCAATCACAAGAACCAGAATTTGGCTCCCAGTTTCTCTGTCAAAGCGACCCGCTGACCACGACAGACTAATCAAATGTTCTCCATCTAATCAGCTAAATCGCTCCAGAGGCAAACCCACTGTGATAAAGACGACAGAAATGAAATATACAGCCAGAACCAAGACTGTACCACAGGATAAAACATGTCAGCTGCTTTCCTTCTGAAGCAGAATGAACCTGAAGACCCAGATTAGAACCGGAGACACAGTCAGAGCCTAAAGGAGGGAATTACAGCAGGAATTAGTCATGATCCGATGACCAAAACCAACGACGGGAAACGCCTGACAGGAAAAAAACACAGACTTGTCTCAAAGATCAAGATGAGAATGAAGGACTGAGCGTTTCAGACGGTTTTCAGTAACCTTGCAGGGTTTCAGCAGGTTTCATAAGTCAAATCTAAGACATTTAACATCATTATGAATGAAATATACAAAAGAAAACTGCATATTCTATATATTTGTCAAAATAAAACACTACTGAGTAAGAATCGGTGCTACTTGTGAGATTAATATTGATACTCTTACATTTTTACTAGGCCTGAATAATAAATTAATAATCTATTTTGCAATCAATAACAATAAAAATACATCTGATTGAATATTTAATACAGTGAATCTTGACTGGACTCTGATCCAGCTTTCTGACTTTAGCTAACTCAACTAGGCCAGATTGGTGGAACCAACTAACTCACTCGCTCTTTGGTTGCCTAGCAACAACCTGCTGAGTAATAAGCAGTTTCAAGCCCCACCCACCCCCCCAACTTTGGTTACCTAGCAACAACTTGTTAAGTAACTTGCACAGCAGCAGTTTTAGGCTTAGCCTCATAACTGCTTAAAAATAAAAAAAACAAGATGGCGGAGTACAAACTGGACTAAACAGGAAACTTCATTCCACTAGTTTGGAAGCATTTCACCTAAAACAAAAAAATCTAATTAAAACAAAATATTAAAACGACAAAATAATTTTTTTGTTTAATTAATTTGTACTATTATTTTTCAACTAATAAGCAGACAACATGCAGCTCTCTGAAACCTTTAGAAACTCATGGATTCAAGCAAAAATAAAACTTTACCAGAGCTTACAACACAACTGTATTAATTGGATCAGTTTAAGATAATCTTTTTATCTATTAATTTTCCAAAGATTGGGTCAATTTTGACTAAAATAAACAACCACTGATCTTTCATGTCTGTAAGAATCAGGTTTGCATACTATTTGGTTTTTCTTTACTCACCTTTAAAATATTCAGAAGCCCTTTCTTACAAACGCTCTACAGCTAAACTCATTTTTGCAAGAAAAAAAAAAAAACTGTTTCTACCAAAAAAAAAAGCTCCGTTTTTCTAGACATGAATTAATGCATCCTTTGAGATTAATGTCTCATCACTCATGTAGATAAAAGCTGCTTTCGGTGTCAGTTGTGTTTTTTAGGAGGACTCCGTATGAAGGTCTACTTTGACCTATATTCAGATTTAAGGCGTTCACACAGGAACTGCATCACTGAACGGCCCCTGAAGACGCAGTGGGGATGCTGGCATCTTCTGCAGCTGACTCAAATATCGCTCCATGCTAAAAATACTACATTTCATTCTCCTTTTCTAAAGAGACACTTTAACTGACGCATCTGGTGTGCATTAACACAACAAAAACAGTTAGATATTGAATGTTATGGATTATAGCAGGGAAACAATTTATCTATAAATATTACAATTATTTAGGATATTTTTATATTGCTTTCACAGACAGCAAAGGCAGTCTATATGCAGAATATAAATAAATGCCCATCATAAAACACATTGTAACTAAACTGCATAGATATACGATTGATTTAGTGTCAGATCTACATATAGCAGTTGATTATTGTTGATAAGGTTGTGGAAAACACCTTTATTTAGCTAAATGTTGGGTTGATTCTGTGTGTTTTTGATGTCTGAGGCAGCAAGCAGCCAGCAGACGCTTACCTGGGATCAGCAGCTGTGTCCAAATTAAACACAGCGAGAAAAACATGGTGAAGAAACCTCCTTCTCTTCCTCTGCTGCGGTTCATGCTGCCTTTCTGTGGGTCACATTCAAACAAACTGCCTCCGTGAAGCTCCTCTTAGCGCTGTCAAGGAACATCAAGGGCAGCAGAAGAGGCTTGTTTACGCTGAAAGCAGCCGCCGCGTCGCAGCACCGCCGCCGGGGCTCCTACCGCTCGTTCCCCGCCCTGCGGTGTCCTGCAGCGGCCTGAGCGACGGAGGAACAGCCGGTCTGAGGAGGTGGCGGCTCCGAGCTGAGACGGGTCATTTCCTGAGATAATGAGGAAAGATGACGCTCAGGTGGAGGCTGGCGATGGGAGGGGAGGAGAAATCTTCAATAGCAGCATCATTTTCTGGTGTTGGAAATATTTTAACCATGAAAGAAAATCGATAAATACTTCATTTTGATAGAAGTAACGGTTTCCACTAGCCCTTTATAAGCCCGATAAAATGTTTTTTTTTTTAAACTTACAGGCACTCACTTACATTTTTTCACCAAGAAATACGAAAAAAATGAATTCTAATGTAAAATTAAAACTCAACTTACCTTTACAGCTATGCTAGCTTAAGTGCTAAAATGCGCTCGCGCCTCCTTTGTTCTACCACTTAAAAACTCTTTAAAAACATACGTGTTTGTTTGTTTAAACGCGTTATATTCCAGAAACATGTATTTTCAATTAATGAAACCTTTTAATTTTTACTTTTATCCGTAAACTGAGCTAAAATTATTGTTTTGATATTGTTTTGTTCCTGCCATCGTCGAAATTAGAAAACCAAAATGGCTGCCGGTGGTGTAACACAAAAAAATTACCCTAAGATTTTGGCGAGCGACCAGAATAAAGTTAAAGAATAGATATCGGCATTTTAAAAATTATACGAGTTATTAATTGGGGGAAAATATGAATGTTGGTAAGGGTTAAAACCAACTTCTCATGTTTAAATATTCCAAAGATTTCTTTATATGCTACAGCTAAAGATTTTTCTATGGAAAGTCAAGGTAGATGGCAGAAAAACTGCAAACCAGACATCTAAAATAATTTTTTATGTCTAGAAAAACTTTAATATTTAGCCATCTACAGAAAACCAGTAGTTAAGTTCGTTTCCCTTCAGGGAACTTTGTATTTAGAGTGTAGACGTATGTCTACTTTTAACAATAATTAATCATTGTTTTAGTAAAGGTTAAATTAAGTTTATGTTGTCCAAGCGAGTTGCAGTTATAAGAAGTGCAGATAAGGACAAGTCAGTTCTCACAGTCTGTCTGGTGAATATTTTTCATCTTATCCAGGGTAAACCCGAGTGAGTCCTCTTCACCCTAACAGTGCCTGGATAATAATTGTATTTTTTGTAGGTTTCCATGGCATTCTGGTGCTTAATCAGATAAAACACTTTAAACACAGATTTAACAGAATACAGTTTATATGGAAACCCATTTCAGCAAGAAGAAATTTGTTTAATGTAGCTCCTAGTTATGACATACCAGAACAATGTTTTTCTTTAAAATACCTGAGCTTATACATACATTATTTAGATATTTTTTCAGTGTTTAGTTCAGAAAAGGCCTCTTAGAGCTCTTGTGAGTCTTCTGTCCACTAGATGGCGCTTTACGTAAATAAATTACTGGTTTTCAGCTGTTTTAGGACTCTTCTTTAAAATGTTAGTGTTATAAAACCATTTTTGCCAAATTTTAGTAGCACTCATTATCATATAGTTCATAACTTTATCATGTTTGCCTAATAGCAACAACTCGTACTATTGTTAAGGAAACAGACCCATATTTGTTCATTAATCCCAAAACTCGTTGCTTCCTCCTCTGGATGTTTGAGAACATTTGAAACCAGAATTTACAATTCCCCTGTTCCTGATTTGAAAAACCAACAATATCAACCCCAACAGATGTCTAGCTTGGATGATAAGTATGGAAAGGTTTGACCTACGTACACAGAGATCATGGGATTTTGTTTTTTTTCCGCTGTGAAAACTTCCCCCATGAACATGCATATAATTAGATTCACACTCAGGCATTTGTGATCATATTTGCAATCATATTTGTGATTTTGTGTCCTTTATCATTTTTATCAGCTCACACTCACTGCTGCATACTTTAACCATAAACACTGATATTACATAAGACTCAAATTTTAAGATTAATCTAAAAATAAATTTCCTAGAAAAAAAATGAAATTTTTAGGTTTAAATGTTGAAAATTTGTGAGGAAAAAACTCAGTCATTTTGAGATGTAAAAATATTTTTACAGAAAAAAATTTAGTAATTTATTTATTTAGTAATTTATAAAAATTTAGTAATTTAATTTTTTCAGTAATTTCCCGGTTGGGATGAATAAAGTACTTCTATTAATTTATGATCTCCGAAAGCCAAAAAGTTGCCTGAAATTTTTTTCTAGAAAAACAATGGCAATTCTTAACTTGAACAGTTGAGAATTTGCTAAAGCCCAGAAATGCTCAGAGATTTCCAAGAAAAACTTTGAAATGTATGAGTTTTAAAAGTTTAAAACTTTCAAAGATTTCTGAGATTAATCTAAAAAATCTTTAGTTCGTTTTTAATTTTAGAATTGAGGAATGTTCTTGTTTTTTCTAGAACATTTCTCAGATTAATCTCAAAATTGTATATTTTTTTTCTTGCAAATTTTTGACTCCATGTTTTTTGAGAACATTTTGGTTTTACAACCTTCAGAGCTGCAAATTGCTTTAGTATAATCAGACTTTTTAAAATCAGTAAACACCATAAACATGGTTTTATTTTATAGTTTTATTTCCCTTTAAATCCAAACAGAAATGAATCTACAGTAAACATGAACAAACAGAAACAAACTAGCCTTCTGTTTGTAAACACTCGTCACTTTTTAAGCTGGTATTAAAATAAAATTTAAACAGCTCCTTTAGGAGCATCAAGTGTGCAAGGAAGTCGCTTTTGATTAAACAAACACAAATCTGCATATCTAGAGGTTTAATATATAGAAACTAAATTAGATTAGAATTCTTCTTTGTGATGAAAATGTCTTATGGCTTTTTCCCCAACTTTTATTACTCAACAGTAAACCAAACTTGTTAAAATATTTTTTTGCATGATGATTTAGAAACAGATGAAAGTTTATTTTTCTTAAAACTCTCAAGACGATTAAAACCAAACATACAAAAAAAAAGTAAAATATGGTTTAAAAATAAAACTTTCAAAGCTGGTGCAGAGCTTCTCCCTTGTTGGAGGAATGAAAGGCACTTTGGAAGCAGTCAGAGAAAACGGCAGAAGAAGAAGAAGAAAAACATCCAGCGCTTCTTTAGTAGGGAGGGGGGAGATCGTTCTGCAGCTCCTGGTACTTTGGTGGTCCTGGAATGAAGATGGTGGGAACGTTGAGGACGACGGGGGTTCTGTTGGGACGACGCAGCTGGTGGATCATGATGGAGGACAGAATCATGCCCAGAACCTGAACCACAAGGAGGAAGATGAAGTATGAAATGGTTTTATTGTGGCCATTTACATGGAAATATTGCATGATTTTATCATAGTGTGATATTTGTGACTTTATTTACTCATTAACTCTTAAAGGTGACCTGTTATGCTTCCTTAAACAGGCCAGGATAGGTCTATGGCCTATACAAATCATGTTGGTTACATTTTTTGCATACAATTATTTAATTTGTCTAGTTTTAGCTGTTTAGGGCCTCTGTCTCTTTAAATCCAAAGAAGCTGCTGCTGGCCACACCCCCTGACTCAACATGCTGGAACTCTACTTGGGTTGCTAGGCAACAGGCTGGGGTTGCTAGGTAACGGCACAATGCCAGTAGAATGTAGATTCTTATCTGGAGACTTTTGAAAGGACTCATTTTCAGACTCCAAAAATGTTAGTTTATTACCAAAAAAACATCTTGGTGGGGTTTTTAAAGCATCTTGGCTGTTTTTCGCAGCAGTAGGGGCAAAATGGAAGTACAAAAACATGCAAAATGCAAATTTTGTATAATAAAATGGCATCATTTGTGTGCGGGGGGGGGGGGGGGGCAATATTTCTGACCTTAAATGTACATCTGAAAGTTTATTTACTCCAAATTAACTCTCGTTTAATCCATTTAGGTTCCTTCTGGTGAACCAACGCAGAACAGGCTTAGAAAAACAATCCTGAAGGACGTGGTAGGATCTGTTGGGACCTGTTCTGTCCTGACGCGTCATAGATCTCAAATGTTTCCTTTAAAGTGAAACATTTCAGAAACCTTGAGCATGAGAGTAACTGCATGCTCAAGGTTTTATCACCCGGGACAGTTTGTTTACAATCCTGGTCTCCATGAGAGGAATCCAACCTTCAGATGAGATTCTAATGGATTATTTGTTTACATCAGAAGAAGACTGGAACATATCTCTAAACAGTTTAGTTTAAACAATATCTGCTACTTAAAGTTGTGCATGTTTAATGTTTCTTTCTCAAGTCTAAGAGCCATTTGTGATCATTTAACTTGTTTGTAAGGGATCGTGTTGTAAAGTTGTGAGATTTAAAATGACTTTAAAGGTGATTTCACACCAGATAGTCTGATAGTCAAAAATTGCAACATTCGTTCAATTTTCAACTTTTTGAAAAACCTGTTCCCCTCCTCACCTATGGGGGAGCTACAGCAAGAGCCACTACAGGAAGCACTTAAAAACCTCTAAAGAAGACAAGTTTCTTCTTCATGAAATCCAAACAAAAATGGAGAGGCATCAGATTTCAGCATCTGGAGGATTTCTCTTGTTTTTGGCTAAAAATGTGTCCTCGCTGCTAGTGATAAATTAGTGCATTCGCTTTGGTCGTATTTACCCAGAATGCCCTGCCCTGCAGTCCACCACCTGCTTTTGGAGTGATCTCCGGTCCGCTTGCCATTCACATATTCATTTGAATCGAGCCAGATTTCACTTCAACCAAACTTTTTTGATCCGCACCAGAGCAGAGTCAGGTCCAGTGTGCAAAACGCCTGGTTGGACCAATCCTTGCCTTCAAGGCGCAGCTCCTCCCACCCTCAGCACCAATTAGCAAACAACTGGGGGAACTGCTGAGCTCATTATAGGAGCTACTTTTCAGAGCAATGCTGCTAAAAATGCTTAAGTGTTAATAGAGGAGCCAAGTTGTGATGACTTCCTCAAGGTAAAGTTTCAGAAAGAGCTTGAGTTTCTTAAAGAGGCAGAGGCCCAATTTCAGAGTGTTAAATTAAGAAGTTAGCTTACAACAAGTCAAATTTTATATATGTAGCATTTCTAAAACAATTGAAGGTAACAGTAATTTGTTATGCTGGAAAATGCATAATACTGACCCTTTGGGACTTTTTTAAGGATGTGTGGACACCAAAACAAACCAAACTTTCTAGGTTAACGAGCCAGTGTTCGATTAAAGCAGACCAAACAGGGTTGGTGTGAATGCTCCGTGTATTTGTTTTAGACAAAGGTTGAACTCACAGCCAGAGCAGCCAGAGTGAAGATGACCCCCAGTGAGATGTCGGCCACCAGCAGGACGTAATGCATCAGGATGGGGAAACATGGCTGCCGGTGGAAAGGAGACGCAGCAGTTAATTTATCTGATCCGTTTCACCTTCAGGTTGGTCAATCAGCTCCAGTTTACTCACCTCACTGTAGATGGACTTGCTTTGCCTCTGAAACTGGAAGAGACGTGAACATAAAGTCATGAGTGGCTCCAGGTGGAACAGAAATGTGAATCAGATCGTATCTGAGCGCAGACACTCACAGGGTAGCGGTTCATGCCATCGACCATCTTGCACGCGTCGGATTCCTCATCCACGTCGGAGATGCAATCGCAGGAGGATGGGATGTCGTCGTTCCAGTCTGTGTGGCTGAACAGGCCGCAGCAGTGCAACTGAAACCACAGAAGAAGGAGGAGAGTCAGAACAAACCATGTGACATGTGAGGTGGTTCCCACTGGAGCTGCTCCACATCAACTGGAAAAACTTTGGAATGATACAGATTAGTGCTGAAACGAGTAATCGATTCGTCACGATCAATCAATAACTGAAATGATCATCAACTAATTTAGTAATTGATTAATCGTCAACTTAAAAAAAGGCCATTTGATTATAAAGAAAACACTCAAAGCAATAATCGAGTTAAAACTGCAAAGATAAAAATATATTTTGCATTTAAGATAAAAACATCTTTAATTCTAAAAAAAACCTCTGTACCTTTTTCTAATTCACTAAAGGAGTGACATATTGCATTTTGAGCAATAAAATATTTGCTTATTCAAAAAAGGAATATTTATTTATTTGCATCTTTTAATGCATTCCTAATATTGTCAAAAATTAAAAAAAGCCTTTACTAGTTAAATGAACATGTCAATTCTTTATCCGACTAATGGTCAGAATATTTGTTTACTAAAATAGTCCAGATTATAACAAACACAGATTTTTCTGCCACCAGTATCTTGTTTTCTTCTTTTTTTAACATTTGGAAAGATCTGATGCGTAACCGTGTCAACAAAATGTTTTCAGAACGGGGAGCAGCAGATTAGCAACTACAAACGCTAAAACATTAGAGGAGTGGAAATGGAGCTTCCTGGAAGCACAGAGGCCCCAACCTAAATACTGCATCCATTTTCTTCATCAGTTTTTGCAAACTTTTCTTCTGAACTTGCCTTTGCACACTCAACTGATTTAAATCAGATTGCCATTGGCTGAGATGCTTGAACTAATAATCAGTTAATCCATGCATATCAGCAGGATATCTTCTGTTTCTAATGAGCTGAGTGTAGCTTTTATTAGTTTCACATCAACCTCTTACTGCAGGAGGATAAAAACATTTGCAGAAAGTATATCATTGTACTTTGAACGTCTGACTGAAACCTTCTGGTTTGGTTAAGTTTAGATGTCGGCCATATTTGATGGTTAATGTTCACATCTCTGAAGATTTGATGTTTACAGTGAATCTAAATATTTATATGAATAAACATAATCTGCTGAGCAAAGTAGAGAAAATTTTATTTATTTATAATTTAAAGAACCACATTGGCTGTCTGTACGCTGTCAGCTCTCAAAATCAAATTAAAAAAATATTCTGAAAATGTGCAAAGTTTCCAACATAATGACAAAAAATAAATAAAATATTTTTGTCTTTCTTTTGTGGAATTCTTGGTTCCACAAAGTTTGATCTTTATGAACCAACTAAAAAATTACTTTTTGCTAAGATTGGCATGAAATTAATTAAATACAAAAGAATTAAGCTTGAGAAAAACTTTGGTAGAGAGAATAAAACAGATGAAACGTTTGGTTTTGGTTTCTGTTCAGTAGAAGTGAATGTGACTTGACTCTGATTCACCCTTCAGGAAAACAGAAAGCAAAAAGGTAGAACAAAGTTTTATAACGACTGAAAGAAAGCAAACAGAAGCCGTTCCGTCTCTTGTTTTGTTAGTCAAATAAATCCTGAACAGTTGGCTTGAGGAAACGTTGGTGACCGAGACTGAAGCAGATCATTCTGCTGAAGTTTATGGAATATTTTAAAAAGATCTTGGGTTTCCGGTGGGCTTCAGAATTACCGAAAATGAGAAGAGAAGTGAATGAGGTCAAACCACACACCCAAAGGTCTGAAAGTGTCAGACGCCTCTGCAGCTGGTTTTTGAACCATTTCCTTCTCAGGAGGTTCCATTAAAATATCTTAAACACCTTCAGTTCTTCTATGTGAAAGAGGAAAGAGTCTCACATTAGTCTGCAGGCTGTCGACAAAGTGCTTCTGTGGGATCGTCGCCATGTTGAGAGGCAGGAAGTCCCTGAACCTTTTCTCCAGGAATCCCTCCACCTGCAAACCAGCAGAGATTCATTCAGAGGCAGAAACACAATGCAGCTCAATCAGACAAATTCAAAATAGAAAAGTCTTTACAATGTGACTCTTTAAAATCCTATTCTAATTAAAATAGGTGTGAAAGCAACAATTTATGCACATCTAATCCTAAATCAAACCAAATTTGAATTTTTTTGAGCAGAGGTGGGCACCAACTAAAATGCTAAAACTAAAGAGCTAATCATTAGTTCCACTGATAAAGCACTATAAAAACACGGAATTAACAAAAGCTAAAAGAGCTTGTCAGCAAAATCGCAAAATAAAAGAAAAATCAACTCTGTTCATTTTCTCCATCTTAAAATAGAGAAATATTTAAAAAAAAGATTTTTCTGAAACATTTTCTAATTAAATTAGGTCTGCAGAAACTAAAAAAGCTAAGTGTGCTAAAACTTTTAAGTTAGCAAAAAGCTAAATTGCTAAATGAGTTAGCGCTGCTAATTTGATCCATTATGCAAAAGAAACATTTTTACAAATGTGATTTTGTAAAAACCATTTTCTAATTAAATTAGGTCTGGAAACAACAATTTTGCCACAATTAAACCTGAATAAAAACAAATTTGAACTTTCAACAAGTAGCTCCAGGCTAAAACGTTAGCTATGCTAACACTGGAGCGCAAATCTTAAATATCATTTCCAGTTAGGAGCTCCGTCTGGAGGAGAAGGGATTTTACCTGAGGACGAAATACGGCGGTAGGGATTCCTGATCGGATCATCACCAAAGACCCGATGACCATGCAGACCAGGAACTGCAGAAGGAAAACAAACAATTTGAACCAGAATTACACAACAACACCTAACCTGAGACCCAAATGAATACATCCTGCTCATTTTTAAGTTATTAAGCTAACTTACACAGACTTGACAAACGATTTTACTGGAAAAGTGTCTCATAAACACATGACTTCTGTTTCGAAATAAAGATCTCTGCATGATGCAATATCTCAGATGAGATCACTGGAATCTCCAAACTGGCAACGTCCTCTTTCATCTGAAAACGCACTCACCACAATCAGAGAGACCTTGTGCTCCTTGTACGCGCCGTAGGCTCCCAGCAGGCCGAGCAGCATGGTGACGGCTCCCATGATGTACAGGCAGATGAGCCCATAGGTCCGGTTCTCAATCTGCAGTGATACGTTAAGACTTTTAGCTCAAATTGAGCTTTTCCAGCTAAATAAACAAAGTGTGAGGGCTTACGTCGTCATCTTCACCGCTGGTGACGATTTGGGCGAAAACGGTGAGGCCAAGGACGATTCCTCCGACAAACTGGAAAAAACATTCAATTAACTTTAGACAAAGATTAATTTTAAAACTCTTTAAATCACAGATTCAATTTTAGTGTGAAAGCTACATAAAATCAGCTTAAATGTCCTAGAGCTGAATTTCCATAAACAGAATAAATATTTTACAGATAATGAATTGCTTGCAAAACAAATTTAATCAAAGTATTTAAAATAGCTTTAGAAATAACCGGTTTTAATAACTTTTAGATGATAATCATCATTTTTCAGACCATAAACTGTCGCTGTAATGATCCAGAGTCAGTGTAGGATATTTTCCTCCAAATTTATCAATCAAATTGAAAACTGGAGATGATCTGAGACACTGTAGATGCCAAAACTATTAAATCCACCATCTCAGTGACTTGGATTTAAAATAATAACATATTTAAAGTTGTGGTGTGATATCAAAAAAAGAAACATAGAAATTGATTTACCTCTTACCATTTTCTCTGGATCAAACTTATTCCCTCATAAAACCATCTTCTGACTTCAACATCCTTCTTAAGCTCATAAACTCTGACATAAATGCAAATAAACATGCTACATATCACTAGAAAGGTGTTTTTTTTTTCTTTGAGTTGATTTATGTTGGCTTAGGAACTATAAAGGCTTTGAAATATCCAACCTGCAACTCAACAGCTTACATTACAAAGCATGCAACTATTTCCCCAAACAAACAGGAAAAGCAGGTTTGAAGGCAAAGCTGAAGTGTGAGGCAGACGCCTGAACATGTCCTGCTCTGAGCAAACTTTGGCGTCAGCAGGTAACATAAGTGCAGATAGAACCAGCAGGTTTGATAAGCAATCATAAAAAAATAATGAACTTCTGTGTACTTAAGAAAGTAAGGAGGAACAGAAACCATCTTAGCTCAGGTCTAAGCAGTTATGAAACTTGTATTGTCTTGCAAAAATATTTCATCTCAAGAGGAAGTGGAATGAAAACACCTGCAATGCTTGGTTGTTTTATGTAGGAGATGAGAAAAGTTTAAAAATGAAAGTTAAAGTTAGTTTATTTCACACTTTTTTAAAAAGAACGTACTAGACTTGAGCAGCTTTAGTACAAAACATAAAAAGAAACAAAATGCAGTGGAGATATTTTACAGTGAAGACGTGACCTGCATGTTTTATGAAAACAAATATGGGGAAATGCACTCAAATTGTTTTTGGCAGTCAAACAACTATTCACTGTCTTACTGAAAAACAATAATGAGTGACTCTGCATTTATGAAAACTTTCATCTACACAAAACATTTTAAAGTGTAGTTTAACAGCTTTTGTTCTTTTTGGGCAGCTTATGCTTTTTATTAATCCATAAACATGTAACATTAAGAAATAATGTGTTAATCATCATTATTTGGTTGTTTTATAAGGTTTGGTGTTAAAGAAAATTTAAAATCCACATTAAGAGTTCAAATTTAGTTTTTTAATGATGGACAAAAATGACAAATGTTCAACTTTAATTTAAAAAAGGCGTTAGCGAATTACAAACTGTAAAACTGTATTCAGTGTACAATAATCAGATTACCGTTTACATTTTGAACCAGAACCGATTGAAGGTCCTAATTTCTACACGAAACTGAAACTTAACCACATGAAATAATTAAAAATTAGGACCATATGTTACATTATTTAAAAATTACTAGCATCAAATACAATTTGTTTATCCACAAACTAACTATGACCGTTTTTAAAACGGTTAAGCTGTTTATTGGCGTTTGGTAAATTAGAATTAAGGGCGATAACCCACTAAAGCTTTAACTACGCACTTCCAAATCCAAAAGGTTCTGGTTCTTTTTTAAAACGCCCCAACTTACCGCGAAGAACAAGTTGAACCCGATGAAGGTCCGTTTCAGGCAGCTGTTTATCTGGGCCATGCCGGCGGCTACAGGCGATACCGAAAAAGAACTTTGTTTAACTGCGAACTTCGAGTTCTGGAGAACCGCAACTAAGTAACAGCGATGACAAAAACAGAGGCAACGGCTCTGGATTCGGCTTATATAAGGAGAGGGCGGGGCTTCCGGTCACCTAGCATGGTCACTTCCGGGAGCTGCTAACGCTAAAGACAGTGAGAAGATGTCGGGAAAAAGGAGTGGAAAATTCCCGAGTGTCGGGAACTAATAAAATGATGCCAATCGACAGTTAAGGAGGAGGAGTTATTTCTTTCTTCCTTCATTTTCATTCCTGGAAAGAAATGAAAATACATTCATATTTGTTTGGTTTGTTTTAAAATAGAAATATTTATTCACGAAAGTTATTTTTTTCTGAAGTAAATGTAGTTGGGTAAATGTAACAATTCTCTCCCCAACTGTTTAATTGGAATAATTTAGTGTGGTCTGCACTTTTTAAAATTTCCAATGACAGATTTATGTTTCTCTTAATAGAAAATGTTGCTTTCAACAAGTCTTTAGCCATGTTTTTTTATGGAGTTAGATTTGTTTCACAATTATTCAATAAAAAAAAAATCATCTCAAACAAAAAAAGTTTCAACCAAAAAAAAAATCTCAAACAAAAAAAAGTTTCAACCAAAAACAAATCATCTCAAACAAAAAAAAGTCATAAAAACTACTTAATCATAAAAATGTTTTTTTATGAAATAAAAACATTTTTAAAGATTTTTTTATTTTTTTGATTGAAGAATCTAATTTTTTGATTGAATCTCTTTTTTTTGGTTGAGTGTATTTTTTTTTTGATTGAATAATTGTGAAACAAATCTAACTCCATAGTTTTTATGCCTAGCAGAACATACATTGAATTGGGTTTTTTTTTACACATAAACAGGCATGGGCATTTATGAGCTTTTTAAAACAAGTTTTAGATTTTCTTGTTGGGAATAATCTGAAAATAATTTTCAGAATAAAACCGAATGAACCGAACGATATCTTACTAGAGTTAAAAATGTCTAATATTAGTTAAGTAAAAACACAGCCTGAAACAAACTGGTGCTTTTCAGGACCTTTTGAGTAAGCAGTTCAACTTCGCCTTGGTTCCATTAAACATCTTCCGGCTCCATTTTGTCGCTTGTTGCAACGCAGGATAAGTCAAGTTCAAATGTTCTGGGATGACTGATTGAAAGGTTCCCGTCCCTGCAACTCAAACGGAGAATAATTACAATCTAATTAACTCATTTTCTGTCTTTAACAATGTAGACTCTCTACACCTTTATTTAAACAACAGATTAGCACAAGACAGCGTTCTCTTTACGAGAATATTAACTTTCTCATAAAGAGAACAAATGCTCCAACAATCTGGAACAAACTTCCTGAAAATCTGCACTGAGTTCCTCTAAATCAATAGTAAAAACCCAAGTGTTTAGAGTTGCCTTTGATTTATAATAACTGGAACATTGATCAACATATCCGATGAGAAACTGCTTGATTATTTTGATGCAACTTGCACTTTTCATAACTGTTGTGTTTTTATAATGCAAAGCACTTTGAACTGCCTTGTTGCTGACAAACTTCTGCTCCTCTTTCACTCAGAAAGTAGACAGCTGAGGCTCACCATTCCTGCTCAGATCAACTCAAGCTGGTTCTAACTTTAAAATTATTCATTTTTATTCAGGAAGTTTTGAAGCACAAACACTCAGATTTCCATCACTGTAAAATAACTTATTTTATTTTGTTTAAATGTGAGACAAACAAAGCCGTTTACAGGAATCAAACATGCACAGTTTAACTTCTCTGTTCAGGGAGAAAAGGAAAATCCAAAGTGATGAAGAGAAGCAGAGCCAAGCGAGGGAGATTCCTCCGATAATCAGTAAGAATAATAGTAATAATAATAATGGCACATCAACAACACATCGTCGTTCATTTTATTGTTTAAATGTGGAAAATATTTTGAATCTTGGAGAAATAAAATATAATTTTATGGCAGAATCTGAACATAAAAGCTGAAGCTCAGATTTTGATTTTGACAGAAATAAACGTTTTAGGGTTTTATTTTGTAAACCTTTAGTCACACAAAATAAATCAGACATAAAACACTGATGCAAGAAAAATGAAAACATGTGTAGCTGGAGATGGATTACTTCTTTCTTTACATCTTTTATCAATCATTAAAATATCTGACAACTGATCATTATTTCCATCTATGTTTGATTTTCTGTGACGTCTTTAAAAGTTACAAATCAGAGGAGCAACATGAGAGCAGAAATCAGTTTTTTACAGTGAGTGAAATGTAATAAACAATATATCCTGATGTTAAGTTTCCAGTTCACTTCCTGATTAAAGATGGAGTTATTTAGATGAGTGCAGCTCTAACTGGAGCCCTTAGAAACGTTTTACATAGTTGATTACAGGGCAAGTTCAGAGCTTTTTCTATCTCGTTATGTGAAGAAACCCAGCTGCTTCATTTCTGCAGTTTTTCTGAGCATGCTCAGTAGCTCCTTGTTTCAGAGACGCTGCTTCAACCGTCAATGCGTTTCTGAGGTTTTCCTGCCAACAAACCGATTAAAAGAAAACTCTGCCACCTCCGTCCAGCAGGTGGAGCCGTCGCACTACCGAAGGTTAATAAAGACACAGCAGCTTCACTCCCAAACACAAAGAAGAAACCAGGAGCCGCCATGTTTAATGTCACACAGAGAGAGACGGGTTACAGAGATCAACGTGCGACAGAAGCACACTCGGATAAATTTTATTCTGGAGCGAACACAGACCAAGAACTTAAATATGATTTCCCATGATCCTCAGCAGCAGAGGCGGAGTTTATTTTCAAGCGGACGAACTGGATGGCAGACGGATAAATGTGTGTGTGGGTTTCATGTCTGCAGGCATGTGTGTGTGTGTGTGTGTGTGTGTGTTAGCCAGAGGAGCAGCATCCTCCGGCGGGCGTGGCCTGCGGCTCGTCGTCGACTATCTGTACGCCCCGCCTGTTCGATGCTGATTGGCTGGCTCCATTGCCCTTCGCTCGCTCCTCCGCCTGAGCTGTCTCCATCATGCCTGATGGAAAAACAGAAAAAAATTGAAAATTTTACCTGCAAAGTTTTCAGCTGGAGTTAGACTAAAATCGATTTAATTAATAAATCAAAGATAAAATTTTGGGAAATTAAAAATGAAATTTTTAATTAACCGACAAATTTTTTATTAAAAAAAAGAAGATAAATTTTAGGTTTTTTTTTATTCCAAATTTCGTTTTTAAAAATTATAAATTTGAAGCTTTAAATATAAAAAATTATTGTAAATTTTCAACATAAAGAGTCCGTTCAACATAAGGAACTTTATGCTTGATTCAAACTCTCAAAGCTGAACTATTAAAAACATCCCAGTTATTTCTGTGTTTCTACTATATATTTTATACTCATTTAAATATAATAATTTATTTATACTTTGACAGTTGCTTTTTTTTTATTTGTTTATGCTTTCTTGCACAATTACATTTTGATTCTGAAACAAACATAAATGGATAAATGTGTGTGTTGGTTTCATGTCTGCAGGCAGTGTGTGTAAAGGAAGTGAGATAATTATTTTGTAATCAGTCTTGTCCTACTTATTTTTAAATCCTTGTTTGAACTAAATAAATGAATGAAGCGTCAGATTGAGGTCCAGACTCACGTTTACACAGATCCAGGAACAGCTCCTCTATGCCTTTATTTAGCTTGGCTGATGTGTGGTAATGTTTGGCTCCCACCGACTCTGCATAGCTGCAAAAGAAACAGGAGGTCAGAGGTCAGCAGAGGAGTCTCATTGGCGCCATTTGTCGCCTGCAGCGGGAAATGCGTCTGATTTCCTCCAGTTCTCACCTCTCGGCGTCTTCCACTGAGACGTGTCTGTCTTTGTCCAAATCTATTTTATTACCTGCAGAGACACAAACGATTTAAAAACACTGCAGGAACAAGCAATGAAACAATTAATTAAATGACAAATTAAAACGAGATTAATCATTTCCATTTGAATCATTTATTATTTTTCTCATTGGAGAAAAAAAAACTGGATGACAAAATTCTTCAGTCTGATAATTCTGTTTGTTTATGTTTATTAATTGATTTATTTATTGTTTTTGGTTGTTGTGTGATCTTTACTAAATCAAAGTTTATTTGTCTTTAAAAGAGTCAAACTTGCATTGTTTTGCCATTATTAATATGTCAGTTGAAATACTCAAACAATATTATCATTTATCGCAATAATTATTGGGACAATTTATCATCCAGCTAAATTTGTGTTTGCTGTACAGGCACAGAAATAACATGTTTAAGTCTTTGCAAAATGTCAGCGAAGATCTGGATTTATAAAAATAGGAGTTTTAGACAAAAACCAGCAAACATCTGGCTTAAACGACAAAAATTAAAGCTTAGCATTTAAAATTTATTCTCTTTATCAAAAAATATTTAATTTAATCCTTTATAGGTGCACATAAAACCTAAAAAGGTGTAAACATGTTAGCATGTTTAGTTAAAAGTTTCTAAACCTGATGGTTATAGATGCTTGAAGCCAGATTTATGGGTTAGAATGGCCTACTTAAAGTCCAGACATAAATCCAACTGAGAATCTGTAGTAAGACTTGAAAACTTTCACTCTGACTGAGCTTCGGTGGTATTATAAAGAAAAACAATCACATTTTTGCTTGTAAACTTTAAAGTTGGTGGAGAAAAACCTCAAAGGTCCAGAATCCAAAAAACAAGCCACAATTTAAAGATATCAAATAATAATTTAAAAAAATGTTGAAAACTGAATCCCGTTTCCAAACCGCAGATTTAATCTGGTCCAAACACATGACGGCCACAATTTAATCCAGTTAAAATGCTGGAAAACATTTCCGACCCCCGTGAAAGCCGGAGCTGCGGTCGTCATGGCAACGGCAGCAACACAACAAAAAAAACCCAAATTTTCTGTTTGGCGTGAAAATCCCAATGATGGAGCCAGGAAATGAAACTGACACTCTCCTCCTCATTTTTAGATAACTTCTTATTCCTTTGAACAAGAATTAGTGATGAAATAAACTCAATAAACACAAAACCGAAGAAAATCACGGAGACTGATTTGTGTTCATGGACATTTTCTGTCGGTAAATACTGAGGTTTTCTATATATACATTTTATTTAATTTTTGCAGTAACTTCGTTAACTCACCGACTATACATAAACAAATCTCGTTTCCCAACATTTTTCTCAGCTCTTTCACCCAGTTCTTCACCTGCAATGACACAAAAACACTGATTACTTCTACTAAACCCGTTAAATATAACATATTGGTGCAGTTTATACTTAAAAGCAACTTTCTTTATGGTTCAGGTTAATCTCTGGCCTCAGTGTTGTTAGCATGTTTCATTAAAGTTTTGTTAATTTGGCTTGTTTTAAGTTTAAACCTGAGATGATTCCCAACGTGTCCAGCAGAGGGCGCCCTGACTCCACTGTTTAAATAAAGGTGAAGACAAACTGTCACGATGTTTCCATCTTCATGCTGAATAATTTCTCACTTTCAGCTAAAGCATGGCTGTTTAAGATTATTTTCCAGTTTAAATATCTTATGATACTAATAATACTAATAATTCAGGAAGACTTTCAGGAATTATGAAAAATTTCTGACCTGAACAAATTGAATCTGGAATCTAAGGAATCTGTTCACAATAAGGAATCAGTTCAGTGTCAACATAAGGAATCAGTTTAATATAAGGAATAATTTAGTATCAAGAACTACTCCAACATAAGGAATCTGAACTGATTCCTTATTTTTAAGAGATTCAAGACGTTGAACAGTCTACATGTTGAACCAGTTCCTAACATGAACCGATTCCTTATTTTGAACCAGTTGTTGACACTGAAGAGAGTCAGGAAAAGAAATTCCCTAACTAGCAAAACTCTGGAGTCTTAAGAGTCATGATTCTGTTCAAAATAAGGAATGGGTTCAGTTGTTGGAAGCAGTTCTCAGTTCTGAGCAGAGGAACTGAACGGTGTAACGGTGTTACCTTCTGGAAGGAGTCTTCGTCTGTGATGTCGTAGACTAGAATGGCTCCGTTGGAGTCTCTGTAGTAGATTGGACCCAACGCATGGAAACGCTCCTGACCCGCCGTGTCCTGCACACACACAAAATCACAGGGCTCAGTTTGGTACTTGAACGCATCGCGAGCAGCATCAGAGAGCGACTCACCCAGATGGCCAGGTTGACCCGCTTCCCTGTGATGTTGAGCTTCTTTGTGAGGAAGGACGCCTGTGGAGGAAGAGGAGGAGGAGTTAATAATCAATCTATTAAACATTAATGAAGAGGAGAGGCAACACTTCCTCCGCTTGGAGCCGTTTCTGGTCATTTAATTCGTCCAGTTCCGGCTAAAAGTAGCTAAATTTATCTGTTAGACATGAAATGCTTAAACTTTATAGACTGTGATACTTCATGAAGTGAAACTTATTTAAGTTTGTTTTAATGTAGAAAATAATCAGCTTCTATGTTTATTTTAAGGAGAATTGTTTGATTTATGCCCCTTTTCCACCGACCCGGCCGGCCCGGCTCCGCACGCGGCTCGGCTCTGTAAAAAATGTATTCCGTTTCCACCGGCCATGTTTGGTGTGCAGAGAGGAACGCCTCCTTGCGTTCAGGGGGAGCGAAGGGGGCGCTGCAAGCCACGCCTCTAGACTTTTGCGTCCTTGGAAAATAACAAAGGAGAGAGCTATGGACAACGTTGGGTCCGTGTTGTTGCTATTTTTTAAACTTATTGGGATCTTCCTGAAGTTTCAGGAAGAAAGGCGCAGTGGAAGAAATGCTCAGGATGCTGCGATTGTTGCACGCAGAAGAACAGCTGTTATCCTCGGCCAATCAGTGAACAGCAGCGAAGCTACGTCACCAGTGCTGGCCGGGCTGGCTCTGCTGGCCCTGCTCTGAAGCAGGACCTAAAATAGCAGCGCCAGCCCGGTTAAAAAGGTCGGTGGAAACGCAAGCAAAGCGAGCGGAGCCGAGCCGGCCGGGTCGGTGGAAAAGGGGCATTAGAGAAAGGGTTCTCAAAGTAGGGGCAGAGGGCCGTTTGCTGCCACCAGACTGATTTTTTCGGGCCCCGCCCCCCAAACAACTCAAGAATATATTAGGACAAAACTACAACTTTTAGATTCAAATCTACTTTCATAAAATGTTACATACAACACAAAGTTATCATCTTGTACAATATTTTCCACATCTACTCTAAAGTTCACCAAATCTGCTTTAAATGATGCATTAAAACTTTTCTAAATAGAGCAACTGTTTTTAGATATAAATACTGTTTTTACTACTGATAATAGACAAAATATTTGTTCCCGTTTTTCATAATATTAGCAGAAAAAAGACACAAATTTACCAGAAAAAATGTCTTAAAAGTTTGTGGCTCTTTCTTCAAAATAGACTCAAATGTTTTGCACAACTAATTCAAAACCCGAAGACTGAAAGTAATTTAGTGCTAATGTATTAAAAAATGAGTGAAACTTATACCGAAGTATAACTCCACAAGATGGCCAGCAATCCTCATTTTAATAATTTGTTATTTTTTGAGTGGATTTATAAAATTACTACTTTATTCTCCTAATATGATGGTTGTAATCTTGTGATAATTTAAAAATCTTTGTCATAATTTAAAAATCATCTTAGCCTGACTCTTAATATTCTATTGTAAAGTTGACCAGAATCAAAGTTCAAATAAAAGAAGCTTGAAAAACAAGATGGCCGCCCTGGGTGGCATGACATCACAATGAGAGCAAAAAAACAAAAGTACAATAAAAACAATGTACAAACCTGACCCGGTTACCCCGGTTCTGTCAGGAGAAATGGACCAGAACTTCAGCAAACTAATATGAGAAATAGAGACGCACCGACCCGATATTATCTGTATCGGTAAAATATTGAAATAAATTCTATATCAGGCATCGGTGACAATTCAGCCTAATTCTATACTTTATTATTTATTCTACATTATATTCAGAATCCCTAATTACAATTTCTGAACTATTTGAAAAAAAAAAAGGCCTGTTGAAGTTCACTTTCTACATTGTTTTTATCAGTTTATTATTTATACTGGCTGTTTTACTCCTAATTGCACTGACTGAACAAATTCACATTTGTGAAGATATTGGTGTGATGAAGTCTGCTGTTCTGCTGAGCAGTTATTAAATAAATGGTCAATTCAGCAGATTTACGACTGTGTTTAGAAGAAAGAAACATTTAAAGTGAGTCCAGCTGTCTTTCAGTTTCCGTATCAGCCGATGTTAAACCTCAGATATCGGTACCGGAAGTGAAAAAGTGGATCGGTGCACCACTAGTTACCACTAGCTTCACTCCGGCTCTTGAACCATTTTGAGGAAAAGTGAACAGGAAGAAAGTGGCAGATTGACCAACGTCTGTGTTGAAATGTTCAGCTTGTGCTCAACTCGTATGTCAGGAAACTGAAACTCAAAGCTCTCAGGTGGGAAACAGGTGGAGCTTCGACGCCTCCAGATTTAATCTGAGAGCTTCAGATCCAAACATGCTGCCGCTTCCCGTTTGAATGATGATGAATCATCCCACAATTTACTGTGGTAACGATAATGTTTTTATTTTCAGGTCATGTTTAAGTTTGAATGGAATAATAATGCAGGAACTAGAGGTGTGCCGATCGATCGGTCACCGATCATAATCGGCCGATTTCTGTGAAAACGTGCCTGACCGGTGATCGGCCGATCATTGTCTCTGTTGCCGATACCGATCATCACCTGCATCTCATTTCCCAGCCTGTCTGTCCAGCTGGTCTCGTCTTTCCTTCACTGCTCAAACGCGCAGCAACAAATGCTAAGCGATGTGTAACTATAACCACTGAGTGAATGAGGACGTTTGCGTGTTGCGGCGGAAAATAGCAGCAGGTCAAAATGCATCAACACAACGAAGCTAATAGACATAAAAACAATGACGGAGTTTGGCTACATCGAGGCTCAGTGCAGTAAAAAGACACGGAGGATCAGACAGCAGGTAAAGCAGCGCAGCTACAAACACTCAGCCGGATTAGCATGACGGTCAGAAAGATAAACTAATTACCTGTAAAATGATTTAAGTCTTGGAGCTGCGATGTAAGACGCTGGTTCTGCTGTTGAACCGCTGCTCCGCTACAGGTAGTAATATTTAATATTTAGTAATATTTGACACGGAGCCGCTTCTGCTCCACCTGGTAGTGACTCTCACACCGAACCTGTTTAAAGCTGCAGCATCTAACTTAAAAATACATTTTACATACGTATTAAAACTTTCTCTGTCCTAACATGAGACAGATAATCTCTAAAAAATAATCGATCTCCTCCCTGTTACTCCGCTCAGTCAGAAACAGCCAATCAGAACTAGCAGTAACCAGCTAGCCGCTATGCTAACAGGAAGTTTTCATTCAGTAACTCTGGATTGTTTATTGTAATGGATCCTGTTTTTGCCTTTGAATGTTAAGTTAAAGTCTGTTAAAGATAGTATTATTGATAGCAGTTCAATTTGCACAATGCCTGTTTTGTTTAGTTTTCTTCTTGGAAAAAGTTATTAAAAACAAGTTTTTGTCTAAATTAAGGTGAATTCATGGTTCCTTTTTCTACATAATGTAACAGTAGTGTTTATGATAAAATAAATAATTAAATAATAATTATGTGATCGGGGATCGGAATCGGCGATGGGCCCTCAGGGGTGATCGGTATCGGTATAAAAAAACCTGATCGGCACATCCCTAGCAGGAACACATTCTGAAAGATCAATAAACTTTAAATTATAACTAATATTTAACAATGGAACTGGAAGACATCTTAAAAATCCAAAATAATTAAACAAAACAACAAATAAAATGAATTATGAGATCTCTCTAACAGACTGAAGACTTTTCTCATCCAGTTTTTGGTTTAACAATAAATCATGCAAATTTAAGTTATTATTGTTTTAATTTTTCGTGTGATTAATTGGCTTATTGCTTATAGTAACAAGATAAAAATTTCTTGAACAAATCAGCTTCAAGATGATTTTCATTTGTTTTAAATACCAAAAAGATACTTAAGATTGTTACACAAACTTCCGCCTTTTGCATCGTCGCCGTTTCGAATTAAAACTTTTGATTCCAGTGAAACTTGACCAGATTATTCCTCAAACCTGGACGAGCGCAGAGCGAAACTTTTCTGCAGAAGCTGCGTTTATTGATCCCGAGTGTTTTTATTGCCTATGTCAGCAGTTTTCTCACGCTAAACTGAGCAGCATCCAAACGGCGGCCAGAAAAACATGGAGTCCCATGACTCAGCGTGGCGTTTCGTTAATGCAGAGCTCGTGCTGAGAATGACCCGACGTTCATACGAAAGAGGGAAAAAACACAAAACAAAGCAAAGCGTGTTGGAAGTTTGTCCAACTTCTCCTCTGATCCTGTGATCTGCTGCTCTCCGTCTGAGGATCAGAGTTAATCGGGATGCGGCTCATGTGAGGCGCGGCGCCGCCATGTGACAGCAGCGGACGCCTCCTCCGCCCTGCTGCAATGAGGGGAGGCGGACTGCAACTCCCAGAATGCACTGCTCCGAGTTCCGTTCAACATTTCCACTGCTTTGGATCAAATGGACCATTTGTTTATTTGTTAGGTAATTATTAGTTTAGTTTTATTTTCTTATTTACTTAAATTATTCATTTACATAATTTAGTTAAACTTGTTTAGTTATTATATTTCATTTTTTATTTATATTTATTCACTTATTTGTTACAGTTTTAATTTATTACAATTTATCATTTTTAATTGATTTATCTATGTATTAAATGTTTTATGTACTTATTATTTTTTTATTGAATTAATTGTCTATTGGTTTATTTGTCTATTTACTTTTTTAATTATTGTATTTCCCTTTGGGATCAATAAAGTATTTTTGAATTTGAGTTTTATTTTCTTCATCCCACTCTGAACAGTTTGGTTAATTTCTGGATTTTATCGTCACACATCCTGCAGGTTTGAACTGTGACTGTGTGAGTGAACGTCAACGTCAGGATGTTTGTCTCCGATAAGAGAAAATTCAATAAAATGTATTGAGAAAGAGAGAGAAATGTCAGCGAGGGCGGAGGTTAAGCAACGATCACAAGCTTTAAGGTCAATATTTACTTTTAACACCTTAAAACTTAGCAGGAACTTCCAAAATTATTCATAATACACCTCTAACATTTTCTCAATTAAACTCAAAAATACTTAAATAATATGAGAATAAAATCAAGTACATGAAATTAGAAGAATAAAGTTAATATTGTGACTTTATTCTCTGGTAAGAAAGGTGTTAAGAGTTATTGCTCACAATACAATTTGGGGTCAAAGTTCAGGTTTTATTTGAGCTTTTGAGACGCTAATCATTAGTGGTGGACGTCATTTATTGTATCATTTATCACCTTAAGAATTCCCATTTATTGTTAAGATAAAGTCCAGGTAACGACGTTTAAAAGTATTTTCTGATGAAGCGAATAAACTGTTTAGTTTATTACGTCTTTTGAAAAGACATAATAAACTAAACAGTAATAAACTACTGTACTATTATTGTCAATTTTACCAATATCCCAAAATATTGTGGCAAAACTTTAAGTCGTACTAATTGGTTGTAAAACCAATACCTTGCTACCATGGTTACACATCATAATTGTCATATTTCGTCGTCAAACCTTGACGTATTTTGTTAGGATTAGATGTGAGCCGAGCGCCGCAACCCGTCCGTAAAATTCTGTTTTAACGTTCTGCAACTGGATTCAAGTCTGAACTTTGACTAGGCCATTCAAAGCGAATGTTTTGATCTAAACTACACCATTTCATCTTTGCATGCATGTTTAAAGTGGCTGAATGTCCGACCAGCATCAGAAAAATATCCCAGCTAAAGAGATTGATTTTCCTTCCTTAAGGTTCAGATTTCAGGATTGCTTCATCTGAAACATTCTAACATGCCAACATGCTTTCATCTTTGTAACATTTTCTTTTTCGTTTTCCCCTAAAATCTGCAGAAAGGTTTAAGTTTCAAAACCCTGAGCAGCAGTTAAATGTTTCAAACTGACTCTGAGGATGAAGAGTCAGTATTTCAGCTCTGATTTACATCCAGAGAATGTCCAGAAAAAGATCAAATCCTAGAGTTTAAAACAGAAACGATGTCAACTATTACAATCAACCAATTATTTTATGAATGATTTAAGTAATTTCAACAGCAATAAAGCTTCCTGCCCAATGCAAAGACACAGTGGTGTCAGCATCATGCTGCGGGAATCCTTGGGAAGATGGATGGAGATAAATCCATCCAAACCTCCACCACTTCTCCCCCTATTTTTAGCTTTCAAAACAAAACTATTGCAAGAAGAGGATGGATACGTGTTCATATGAAACAAGAAAAAACACAGTTTTCAATCAAATGACCAGAAAAACTGATCAGAAATGATATTAGTGGCACTTTTAGTCTCATTCTTTGAATATGAAATTATGAAAAACACATTAGTTACATCTATATATGCCTGGTATGGATGATAAATTGTCCCAGAAGTCACTGCGATAAACAATAATGTTATATTGTTGTTTAGAGAACATTTTATGGTGTAATTATGCAAAAACACATTCTCAAAAATCAATAAAATCAATTTCTTTCTAGCCTACTTTGAATTAAGGCTGTATAATATCGATATCGCGATATATATCGATATTTTCTTTCCTAGAAAAAAATCAATATTCATCCTTAAGTATCGTAACGTCCAACTGTCACCTTGTTCACTCACTGCTTGCTACACCAGGTCATCAGGCTTAGAGTGATTCCTTCAGATGTTCAGGTTAAAAAGGCATCAAACTATTGATAGCTTTTTACCTATTGATACTATTCAGAGCAGCTACTTGGTTCACTTTATTTACTTTACTAATGCATGTCAGCTACAGTTTGGACTGTTTCAACTAAAAGAAACATGTTTTCTCTCCACTTCTTTGGTTCATTTTGTCCAGCTGTCCACTTTAAGTCTGTGTCCAACCAGAACCAGGTATTGTGTAGTTGGAGCTTTTAATCAGTTTTCAGTTAAATTAATTCAGTCCAACTTTATAACAGTCACAAAATGTCACCAAAATCACTCTGTCCCTCTGAAATCTTTCAGAAAGTCGCAAAAGTGTATTGAATTGTATCGTCTGCTGAATATCGCAATATATATCGTATAGTATCGTGTATCGTATCGTGAGATTATTGTATCACTACGGCCCTACTCTGAATAACAAATTAAACCGGGTTTGTTCTTTTATGGCCGCTGGGCCAGTGAAAATGTAAATGTTATACAGATATTCCCAGCATTTTTATGGGACAGAAGCGAGACCGGACTTTCCCCTCTCCGCCCGGACCTGCCGTGAAAGTGGGTCCAACACTCCGATCCGAACTGGAAGTGAAACCGGATCCGGTCCCTGGTCCGGATGAACGTAAACGGCTCTCACAAACACCTGGACCGAGTCCCCCGGCTCTCCGGCACCGGAACCACAATCAGCAGCCCGGTTCGGCGGGGTTCGGTCTTACCTGCAGGGTTGTGATGTGTTTGTCGTTGAATTTGTTCTCGCAGTATCGCAGCACTAGCGACGTCTTCCCCACGCAGCCTTCCCCCAGTAGGACCACTTTAAAGGAGTAGGTTCTGCCGCTGGTTCCGGCCGCTGTTGCCATGGTGTCACTTTATGCCCCCCGCCCCCCCCCCCCCAAAAAAAAAAGACAAAATCCTCGAGTTTTCCTCCAGAAAAACAGACGTTTGTTTCCGAGCTGCTAACAATGCTAACTCCGTCCGAACCGCGCACCGACTTCCGACTTTAAAAAAGAGGCTAAAATCATCAGAACAGTTCCCTGACAGCTCACACAACCCGAACTTTGAACGGTATCAGTCCGAAGCTGAAAGGAGAGCGGGTCTGAAATCGGAACCGGGTCGTTCTTCTTGATTCTTACGCCTTCTTTCCTCTAACTAATGGCGTCAATCTGAGTTAGCAGCTAGCCGGCTAGCTTTAACCAAGCTGGTCAATTTACAACACGATGAGTCACTGTGAGAAGATTTCAATGCTTTCGTTTCGGTTAGAGGCAAATTTACACGGGGCGTAGTTGGGGGTTTTCAGGAGGCCACAGAATTTCATAATATACTTAGTGAGCCAAAGAGCCACTTAGAGCTACAAAGCTGAGGGTTGCAGAGGTTTTTTAACACAACTAAAGCTAATAATTTTAAGAAAAGCAATAATAATACATTTTATTTTCTTAAAAACTAAAAGACACTTTATAGGAATCAAGCAAAATTACCAACAGAAGACTTATTATGTACATCAAGCAAAATCACAAAAGGAAAACACTTAACGCTATGTATAGCATTAAAAAGTTAAGGTCATTTTAAAACTCATTGTTAAGTAAAATTATTAATGTAAAAATTAAATTGGTCTGATGACCAATTAGCAACGGTTTCTGTGAATGTTTTTTTTAGCATTTTTATCACGTTCAAAAAAGTAAATAAAAAATTGTAGCAATAATTTTGCGGTGATTAATTATCACCACATCATAAAGCTTCATACAGTAAGTAAATGGTGAAGTTAAAAGTGTGATTAAAAGAAAATCGCTGAATCCAGAGCTAAGAAATGGCAGCCGAGTGAAGCATCTTCACTTTAACGTACTCTCTGCTGTATCACGTGATACGGGCCGTCAGAGCTGCTGGAGTTTCTCACGTTGACAACAGGCTGAAGGAGGAAAACATCGGAGAAGCTCAGGGTCCATTCGCCACTTCGTAACCCCGTTTCGTAACCATGAGTTTCCATTTCGTACCTCTGCACTTAAACCAGGTGTTCCACTTTATTTTTTGTTTTATTTAAGTATTTTCACTTAAATTAAATGACTCAAATCACTCAAATCTCATATAGAATACGAAGATTAGTCTGTAAACATGACAAGTACAAGGCGGTGGATCAGGAGATTATTGGAAGAACATTAACCAAATGATTTTTTTCATGTCAAAAATTAAATAATAAGCTGCTGTTTGTTGTATACCCAAGTTATCTCCGTGAAACTTACATCGAAAATGAGAATTTAAGCTCAAATTCGGGAAAAACAAAAACCTGGAAATTTACAGCAATGTTGCAGATCAACCACTAGAGGTCAGTGTTTCACAAAAAACAATGAATCTGAAATCTAAACGGTAAAACTTCACAAATATTGATAAAACATAAATTACAGTAATTTTAATATTTTGATGATTGAGTGATTTTGATTTTAATAAATAAGTTTTGCTAACTAGAGTAAGAAAAAGTTATTTTTTTTCTAGAAAGTTTTAAAGTTTTCCCTTAAATCAGCATGTAAATGTTGTTAAAACTAAGTGGTTTAGTTTAACACAGTAATTAATCTGATTTATTTAACTAAAAAATGTTGCTTTTACTTTTAAACCTGAACCCATTCTTTACTCCTTTTCATTCAGTTGAGTTTTAACTTCAGTTAATGATTTTCCAGTTCAGCTAAAGATCTACAACATGTCTGAGACAACAAACTACAACAAGGTGATTTAATGGTTGACTGTTTCTTTAAATGGACGCTGAAGCCGGTCGTGTTTTTCCTCAGGTCGCCTCATGTTGCATCATCACTGCCTCTCTGAGGTTTGATAACATCTTCATATCTCACCTTTTCCTGCCCCCCGCCCCTCTGCACATATTTGTAACGTAAAAAGCCTCTCAGTTTGATTTCCACTAACACAGGAAGTGACTGAAGACATTAACTTCAGTCTGTCAGATTTCTGACACGTGGTCATTCAACAAACCTAAAAATAAACTCCTGAAGCCAGATTTTTGTTTCTTATACATGTCAGTGTACGTCCGGACCTTAATCTGACAATTACTTACAAATTAATAATTAAAATAGTGAGATTACATGCTAATTTTGCTTACAGTTAGATAAATTAAGTAGAAGAATTCCCAATTAACATAAATTAGGACTTAAAAACCTGCCGTGAGTTTAAATAAAACAAAAACTGCATGGAGGTAACCATATCAGAAAATAAGGAAAACAGTTGAAATAAACATTTTAACTATTTCAATAAATAAAAAAATGTACAAAAAATGATAAGAAATTACACCTCAGATTGAAAATGCATATATATATATATATATATATATATACTGTATATATAAACATGAAAAGATACAAAAAGAAAGCAGATACATGACTGAAAAGAGACAAATAGAAAATAACTGTTAAATAAAATGGAACAAATATGAAAAAGAACAAGTAAACAAACAAACTGCAAAAAAAAATTAAGATAAAGAAAATTATTAAAAAAAACTTCGATGGATTCAAGAAATTAAAAAAATCTGAAAAGTGTGTAAACTTATAAATTGGGCCCTTTGAATCTGTATGTTGTTGGTTTCCCAGTTGTGTGACTCGAGAGATTTTCCGTAGATTCTGTGATAGATTACGTTTTAGACTTTGACTAGGCCGTTCTAACATGAACATGCTCTGACCTAACCATCTAATAATATCTCTGTCTGCACATTTAACAGGTTTTACTGGTTTTAACTCCATCAACCAGCTTCCCAGATCCTGCTGAAGAAAAGCATCACCACAGCATGATGCTGCCACCTCCATGCTCCATCCTAAGAATGAATTCAGCTTAACAATCAACTCCTGGACCAGCAGATGTTTTATCAGTATATATGAAACGGACAATAAAAAGTTCAAGACGACAAAAGAAAAACATCTGCAATAATAAAAAAAACAGATAAAAAAATCTGTATTTTATCTGTAACGTAAAGTAAATCCAGGAAAATTACAGTTTTTAAATTTGAGGAGAAAGTCCTGAATTGATTAAACCAAAATGGAAATTTGGGCCTAATGACCAGAGTCACATCTGGACGGAAAAAATGTCAGCATCATGTTGTGGGAAAGGTTTTACTGCAGAATCACCTAAGAAGGTAAAGATGAAAATCAATCCATCCATCCATCCATCCATCCATCCATCCATCCATCCAGGAAGAAAACCCATTAGCGCATTTTGCGAATTGAAAAGTCACTAATTAGAAAATAATTTTGGTAATTTTCCATTAGTGCAAAAATTAAAATGCAAAATGCAAAATTAGTGCTAGTGTCTTTAAAATGTTGACCAAATTTGTTCAGAAAATTATTGTTTTGCTAATGGAAATGTGTAAATTCTGGTATTTAGCAAAATGCTAACTCATATCTGGTCTGTCCCATAAAACAAACAAAACAAGGTTAAGAAAAAGAAAACATTAATAAAATGTGAATACAATAAATAAATAAATAAAAAACAATTATGTGGTTTGGGAAACTTATTTTAAAGGCCTTTATCAAAGTGTTTTTAAAATGCGTACAAAACATATATGTAAACTTAAAGTTGTCTGAATATGCAACACTTGCAGTTTAAAGCAAATTTTGCACATTTGATTTCCCAGATTTAATGTTTCATAGAAAACTCGTAAAGAAGCGTTTTCCCACTTAAATGTCAAAATCAGATTTTAAATAAATCATTTTTCTCCAGTGTAAATCACGCAGCTGATGGGATGGATCCCAGATCTGGCTGTTGGGGCGGAGTGGCCCCCCTGCGATCAGGGGCTGGGTGTATATATAAGTGGACGGGGTTTTTCACGCCGCTGTGCTGAGTGAGGGACTCACACACACTCACACACACTCCGCATTTCCACGCGTCCAGCCTGGAAACACACCAAGCTGCAAACTTCCAGCCCCCACAACCTGCTTTCCCTCATCAGAGGAACTACCTACAGATTCCCGCAACTTCTCTCCCCTTATTCGCCCAATTCTGCCGCGGGCAAGAAACTTCCACCCGTTGCGGGACATGCGGGGGTTCGGGGCTTTGTTAACGGTGCTTGCGGTCTTCACGGTCGGGTTGTGGAGCTCCGAGGCCGGGGTGAGGATGCAGAAAGCAGCAGCAGCAGCAGCAGCAGCAGCAGCAGCAGCGGGGAACAGCTCCGGTGTTTCCCCGGAGGAGAGCTCCACAGCGGCGGGACACGCCACCTGCCCTGGCCGCTGTCGGTGCGAGGGGGACGGGCTGCTGCACCGGGTGGACTGCTCGGACCTGGGGCTCCGGGACATACCGAGCAACCTGAGCGTGTTCACATCCTACCTGTGAGTTCTTGTTTTTTCATTATTCTTATTTTGTTTGTTGTGTGAGAGTGCACACATGTTACGGTCGCGGTGGGAAGCAGAACACCTGTCTGTTCTGCGCATGTCAGGTAGCGTTGGCGGCAAAAATAAGTTAATTTACTCTGATGCAGAGGTGGTAGAAGACCCAAAAATATAGGCAAGCAAGAAAAGCACAACTTTAACACCTTTATACTCAAATAAAAATGAAAAGTAGCCGTCCAAGCAGGGCCGGTGAAAGCATTTTTGGGGCCCTGAGCATATTTTCATTTGAGGCCCCCAATATCAACATTTCACCACCAGATACTTTATCATTCCTAAGCTACTTTACCTGTATGTATGTAACAGACCGGCTAGCTTTAGCATAATTTGAGGGGTGTTCAAAGTGGGGTGCAGGGGCCATATGTGGACCTTGGACTGACTGTGTGTGACCCCTGACTTCAGTTCTAGGAAGATACAAAATTGGGCCCCTGGTTCAAGTATTTCATATACCTGAACTCTCTCTTTAATTAGGACAAAATTATCACAAACAACTAAAATCTTCTTCCAATACAAAATACAAAGGATTCACTTTTAATTAATTTAATAAACTCAGCTAAATACAGCAAGCATTTTCAAAGAAAGAGTGACCTAAATCCTTATTTTATTGATCAGAATTGATTGAATTCTGATCTATTTTCTTTGATTGATACTCATAAAATAAGCAAAATTATTTTTTAATAAACAAAACCCTTTTTAAGGTTTGGCTCTAGAATAATTTACACACCCTTTTTGGATATGCCATATTATTTTAACTACTTTGAAAATATCAACAGAAAAACAAGGAATTTACAGTAAACAAGAAGTTTAATATCTTAAATTTCTCCAACATGCAGTGGAACAACAGCAGGAAGAGTTTAGCCTATTATTTGTACCAACTATAGAAATACATTTTCCATGTGTAATAGCATCTAGTTTGTATTAATTAAAAGTTGTTAAAGAAATTATTATGCTGGCTCTGTGCTCTTGTGGGTCCCCTAGAGGCGTGGAGGTCCTAAGCATCCGCTTTGCTTGTATATGCTTTGGGCTGGCTCTGGATCCAAGAACTTACTCAAATGAGTAAAAAAGTATTTTTTTAAAAGTTTACTCAATTACTGAGTAACTGATCAAATTATCAATCAATTATTAATATTCAAAAATGACATCATCATACAGATAAAAATATAAAGTTAAGTGGAAATTTTGGGATTTTAAGGAGAAAAAAAACAATAATTCATACAAATAACAAAAAAATGACAAAATTAGGCAAAAGTACAATTTTTCCACATTAGTTGCTTTCAATAGAAACATTTAATTTTAAGAAAAACTGCAGGTGTGTGTCTGTGTCTTGTGAATTTCTGGTTGAAACATGTTTGTTTTTCATTCAGCAGGTAGAAAATCCAGAAATTTTACTAAAGTAAGAGTAAGAAGCACAGCTTATAGTAAAAAAACCCAATAAACTCCTAAAAGTATTTTTTCCCAAAATGTTATTCAAGTAAATGTAATTGAATAAATGTAACTAGTACCCAACTCTTCTCTGATGTTTCCTCATCAAGAGGTTCTGGTTTTATGTACCCAAAAATTACATTCAGGTAAGAGAAGAACAACTTCAACATAGTTTTACTAAAATAAAAGTAAAAAGTATCCGTCCAAGAAATTACTGGTAAAGTCTTCTCAAGTAACTGATAAAATCATCTAATATTTAAAAATTACCTCATCAAATGGGCAAAATATAAAGTTAAAAATTAAAGTAAAAAGCAAAATTTAAATTTTTTCCATATTTCTTTTGATTTAAAACTTAAAAAATTTCAACAAAAACTCCAGATGTTACTCACAGCGGATAGAAAATCCAGAAATTGTTTTCAAATAAGAGTAATGATACTTCACAATAAAGTTACTCAAATTGAAGTACAGAGAAGGAAAAATACTACCAGCAGCTGTTTTATTTATTGTTTCACCCCCAAAAAAGTAATGTAACTAGTTCCTACCCAATGCTGGATGTTTGCAATTTCATATTGTCATGATCAATTTCTTGTAAGAATTTTAATTTAACATCAAGATAAGTTCCAATTAAAGCTGCAGTTTGTAACTTTTATGAAAAATGTTTTTTTACATATTTGTTGAAACTGTCATCATGCTGTGACCAATCAGAGCCAGGAGGCGGGTCTTAACGCTGTCAATCACCATTGTTTTCTGCTTCGCTGCAACTAGCACAGCATGTTGTGAATGCTAAGGGTAGTTAGCATAGACACCGAAGATGGCGGATAAACTGTTAGTCTGCCATTATCCCTTTGAGCAGCAAATACATGAAAAACTCAGAAAATTTGAGATTACCTTCAGACATTTTTCAGAAAAAGAACAAATTCTGAGCTGGGTGGACAAATTTCAGAAATTTCTAAAAGTCCGATTTGTTTGTTGAGTTGTGAATATGCAATTGGACCAAAAATCTAACTCTGGTCCACCTACAAACCTCGGTTTTAGTTCAGTTGAAGTGAACTCTGGTGCGGTTCAAATGCATATGTGAATACAAGCGGACTGGAGACCGCTCCAAAAGCAGGAAGCAGACTACAGCGCAGAGCATTCTGGGTAAATACAACCAAAGCAAACGTGTTAGCCTAGCACAAGAAATTTCTCATTATCTTTTACCAAAGACAAAAGAGAAATCCTACAAACGTTAATATCTAGCACCTCTCCATTGTTGTTCGCATTTCGTCTTCAGAGGTTTTTGTGTTGATTCCTTCAGTGGTTCTTGGTGCAGCGCCCCCACAGGCGAGGAGTGGAACAGGTTACTCAAAGGGTTTGGCTGCTTTCACTTAGTTAAGCGAGAAAAAGCCACAGCAGCTGAAAATGTAAGAAATCTCGCAGTTTTGGTCCTAAAATGAATGCGGCCAACTGGACCTTTAAATGTAAAATCGCCAAAGAACCTTAATGGACTCTAATGCCAAATATCAAGATCCAGTAGCTCTTAGTTATTAGAACCATGTGTTGTGGTCATCAAGAGATAATGGGCGAAACAAATCTACACTCTAAAAAGAAAATAGTTGACCCAACTTAATTGAATTGCTTCTATAGGTAACAAGCAATTCAATTAAGTTTATCCAACTGAATTTATTAAGTTTAATCAATTCAATATATTATAATCATCCAACTCAATTTGTTAATTTATTTTTAACAAATTTATTAAGTATGTTTAAGATAACAGATTTAAGTCAGTTTTACTCAAATCATTTAGTTTACTTCAAAAACAGTAAATAAACGTATATAGCGCTTTTCCAGTCATTTTGGCCACTGGAAGTGCTTTACACTGGACTAGTGGTTCTCAACCTGGGGTTCGATGAACCTCAGGGGTTCGGTGAGTCGGTCTCAGGGGTTCGGCGGAGCCTCTGCTGCCGCGGAGGTAAAGACACACTTGTGTAAAGTCGTGATGATGCCGCTTTGCCATCACTTGCTGCAGAGGATCATGTTACATTGCTTAGCCAATCAGAGGATCACGTTACATTGCTTAGCCAATCAGAGCTCAGAGGAGCCCTGATTGGAGGAGCTTAACTCTCAGCAGGGATTTGAACTTGTATCTTTATTTACTTCAGCAAAGCTCACAGTTTTTACCAAATCCTGTATCTTTCATTGTTCTTCTAAATCTGCTCCTTAGTCGCATCTTTTCGGGGGGTTGGTGCTGCCTCTAGTGGCGTGAGGTGGTAACACAACTAATATAATTGCATTACTAAATCAGAATACCGCAAATTCTTTATTATTAATTTTTCATTCTTTTAAGAATGTAAAGCTAATTAAATGATCTAAACCTTAAAGTGGTTCCAGTTTCTCTCGATGGCCAACCTGTTGAAACTGTGGGACATTTAAAATACCTTGTGTCGATCCTGGACAGTCAGATCAACTTTATGAAAACACTGACTAGATTTTGAAGAACTGTTATCAGAGACTCAACCTTTTAAGCAGACTTAGTGATGTCTTGAATGTCTTGAATTTGAAGAAAAAACCCCATTTTATTTATCACTACAGAAAGGTTCAGTGAATGCGCATATGAAACTGGTGGTACCTCAAAAAAGATTAAGAACCACTGCACTAGAGTCACATTCACACATTGATTTAATGCCCAGATCAGCAGGCAACTGGGAGTTGGGTGCCCAGAGGCACATTGACATGTGGCAAGAGGAAGCTGAAACTGAACCATCAACCTTCCGATCACAAGACGACCAACTCTACCCACAGAGCCACAGTCACTTACCAGGGAATCTGTTCCTGGTAAGCTTGAGTCATGGTGTCAGACAGGATCCAAAGAACTAAGTCAAAGAGATTTTAAATGTTTATTAGAAAAAAAATAAATTATTTGAGTAAGAATGACTTAAATTTGAATTATGAATTAAGTTATAAAAACTTAGCAAATTGAGTTGGATGATCGTAATAAATTGAGTTGGTCAGACATAGGATACTAAACTGGCATTGAACTCAATTGTTTTAAGTAAAATCAAAGTGAACAGTTCCTTTAGGTTACAGATTTGTTAGTTTTGAGTAAAATGAACACAAAAAAGTAAGTTGTCATAGCAAAAGCAAAAGAATTAAGTGAAATTAATGTAAATAAGTCCACAAGATGAACGGCAGCCCAAGAATTTATTGAAGTCATTATATGAAAAACTAAATTGAATTAAGCAGAAATTAAGAAAAAAACAATTTAAATATCATCTAGAGAACATCAAAATGCTTTGGAAAGTTTCAGAAAATGTTTGGGATTTTGTATTTTTAACTAAATTTCGATGGTTGGATTGTTTTCAATGTATAATTAGGAAGGTTTTAGCACTTGAAAGTTTAGCAACTGTTCAATAAATTACTTGAGTATTTTAAGATTTAACTGGTTCTGTAATGGCTTACGGTCAAGCTTTTCAGAAGTTCACAACGATTTGAATGAGTCCGAGCGCAACTTGTTGTTTTATGGCTTTAGGAAAATTTCCAAGGATTTTCTTTTTCTTAGTTTTTTTTTTAAGAGCTCTGATTGTTGCCAAGAGTTTCTAAAAAGTTCTAGGTGTTAAATAAACGTCCCATTGAGGGAAATTGGGGGGTGAATGGGGTTAAACTGGCGTAAATAAGTTTCCATGGTTGTGAAAGACGTCTGAGGACCTGAGCGGTGTTTAAGTGTCGGGGTTTGGGTTTCCTGAAAGCGGTTTTCGGAGGTGTCAGATGTCTGAAAGAGCTTCCAAGTTTTGGTGCGGCGCTTTAACAACTGAAGTGAACTTTTATTGTTTCTAGTTGAGTGTAAATTCTTGTAGAGGCAAAACAATAAAACTAATTGAAATGTATTTCGCCTCCCAGCAGGTGACTGGCTTTGATACAACACATGTCTGCGCTCCGGTGAGGCATTACGTCACTGAGTGGGGGCCTGCTTTTCTTGGCTGCAGCCCGAAAACCGAACAATGTCTTGGATTTAAATTTCACTCTCATTAAAGAAAACTCACTTCTATTCAGCGCAGCCATGTGTGTGTGTGTGGTGTGTGTGTGTGTGTGTGTGTGTGTGTGTGTGTGTTGTGTGTGTGTGTGTGTGTGTGTGTGTGTGTGTGTGTGTGTGTGTGTGTGTGTGTGTGTGTGTGTGTGTGTGTGTGTGTGTGTGTGTGTGTGTGTGTGTGTGTGTGTGTGTGTGTGTGTTGGCTCCTCTGGGTTTGTCTGCGGAGGGCAGATGGACGCACAAAAACACACACCGACAGTCGATCAAAGGCTTTTTGGGTCTTTATTAGAGCTGCAATCAGGATCTGAATGCAACAAAAACATCAAGGAGTTCCTTTGAGAAGCTCAATTTTTAAAGTATGCATTCCAACCAGCCGTAAAGTTGTCCAAGAGGAACGCCTGTTTTTGCTGAATACATTAGACTTTTAAATCTGCTCTGTGCTGGTTATCTACAATTCAAGCTGACGCAACATAAAATAAGATAAATCTGAACTTGTCTGCATGTAACGTTGCAACTACAAGTTTTCATGCAGATTAAGTTTGTTGGTAAAATGTGCAAACAAGCAGCGTTCTACAGTAATTTGATGATTTAACACCTTTAACAGGTTACGCTGCCTAAAAGTATTTAATCTCTCCCTGAAAAGTAACTTTAATAATTTGTTGAGTTTTGTAATGCTAAAAAAAAGTGGCTATATATCCATTCAATTATGATGTTAATTTTGGGTGAAGAAGAAAAAACAAAGAAAATGTGAACTGATCACTAGCGGAACAAGTCAGCGTCACATGTATGGCGGGTTGGGCTGCGTTTCTCGTTTCATTTCTACCCAGGAAGCACATTGGCTAAACCGTGAGTGAAACAGTCATTGGGACTGACTACTATATATTCCATTGAGGGACAGTAACTTTAGCTTTACATACACCTTTCTCAACATGTGAGGGCGCACTTTCTCTGTTAAAGCGAATTGAAACCATCCCCCCCTCCCTGGCACCTCCAGACCCGGCCAGGGTCGGGGTGGGGGGGGAGGGCCTTCCCCCAGTACTCCGTATAACTCCACGCCTGGAACTGATCCTTCAAAATGTCGCAAAAATTGCGAATTAGGCGTGTTCCTATTGGTTTGGTGCGAATCTACAGGGAAAGCGTGATTTCGTCAGACATTAACGCAATGCAAACTGAAGTTGCAAACTAGCATGGACACATATGACAAATTAGCTGGTTTTCTTCAATGTTGAACGTTTGGGCTTAAACATCTTCCAGAGTTTTGTGCCTCTGGTCACAGACCCACCATTGAATGGGAAAGTTCGCTCCATCAGAACTCTTTAAATGTTTTGACTCTATCACCTCTAAGCAAGTGAGAAACGTTTGTTGCAACAGTGAGGAAATTATTTTGAATTTTTCCACTTCAACTTTTTCTCCTGCGATACGTCAAAGGAAAACAAACATCAGGTTGCGGTTTCTTTCCATGTTGATTTGCTTATTTTGTTAAACACCAGAGTAGCTAATAATTCCGGCCATAAGTGTTCATCAGAAAGCACCTGAAGAACCGACCTGAAGTAAGTAAAACTCTAGGCAGGTTGTGTCCAGCATGTGTAGGGTCTGCAGAATTTAGAAGCCTTTTTTCTTACTCTAGACCTGCATGCAGGTTCAACTTCCTTAGGTTCAGTTATTGATGTTCGATGTAGTTCAAGTCCTTCAGATTTGTTGCCTCTCCGTGTTGGTCCTGTTGCCTAGCAACCATGATTGTGCTAAATATGAGCTGTTGAAAATTGAAGCTAAAAATCTTGTAGAGCTTTTTAAATTAAATGAATGACTTGAGTAAGATTCCTAGTCAAACTCCTGTCTGTCTGTCTGTCTAGAAGGTTCGGTTCGTTTGTTGAGGTGTGAATGCTAATCGGACGACAACATTAAACTTTGGTCCGCCTATAAAACTCTGTCTAGGTTCGGTTGAAGTGAACGCCGGTTCGGTTCAAATCTTATGTGAATGCCAAGCGAACTGGAGACCACTCCAAAAGCAGGAAGTGGACTTAAATGCAGGACATTCTGGGTATATACAACCAAAACAAATGTGCTAGCCTAGCGCTAGCAGGAGAAACATGTCATAAGGCTTTACTAAAAACAAAAGAGAAATCCTTAAACCGCTGCATTCTGACTCCACTCCACTTTTGTTCACATTTCAAGAGGAAGGAAGTTGCACTCAGTGTTTTCTTTAGAGGTTTTTGGGTCGTTTCCTTCAATTGTTCTTGGCGCAGCGCCTCCACAGGTGAGGAGGGGAACAGGTTTTTCAAAGGATTTGGTTGGTTTAAAGAGAGGAGAACCACAGCAGCTGAAAATGTAACAAATGTTTTTGTCCCAAATTGAACTGACTACCTGGTGTGAAACACACTCTCTTGATTAAGCTGGCTTTTGCGTACCAAGAAATGTGAGTAGTCAAGCTAAATGAATAATTTTAACAAGAAAGGAAACAAGTCTTCACGCATCTGGCTGTTTTGTCAAACAAAGTCCTGTTTCCTGTCTTTTTCTGATATCAAACTGTGTTTGAAGACGTAAAAATGCATCGTTGGCGTCACAGCGGCTCCTCTGATCACGACTTTATGTCGGATCAACCAATTTCTTTCCACTGTCTAGTAATCAGCAAACCAACCAGCTGGAAGAGCTGAGATTCTGCGTTTCCACCCGAACTTTTACAACCTTCTCAGTAAAGAGTAACCGATATCAGACGTCAAAGCTAACAGCCTCCAGCCTTCTGCCTGTCTGACCGCCATCAGTGTGAATGCTGCCATCTGTCAACGCCTTTATGTGTGTGCTCTCGCTGCATGCCTAAGCAGCGCTGCCTGAAGCGTGAATGGGCCTGCGAGTCTCCTTTCTCCCCTCTGACTGACAGGAATGCATTTAGCCTCGCTGTGATGAATGAACCCATGTGCATATGAAGGATTCTGCTGCCACGCCCCCTTTGGCTGCCATGTTGGACTTCCTGAGGTCGGACCATTCAGACACAGCGAATGTTTTCTACGCTCCAGCAAACAGTCACACAGGTAGCTGCAACATGACATCACAGACGGGTAGATCCATCTTCTTCAGAGGTCATGAGAGAGGTCAAGCTGACAAACCGTCTGGAAGCGGGAGATTCAGTCTGCTGATTATTGGAGATATGAGATCAAATGTGGAAAATTTACTGATTTATAAGGTTTGCAAAGCTGGGAATGGCATGAATTTAAGGTTTTGTTTTCAGTACTGTGTTTAATTCTGAAATGATTAGTTGAGTTAATTGTGATTAATAGCAAACTAACTTAGTAATCGGTTAATTGCTGACTGGAGCATACAGAATATGTTTTTAATGTTGTGTTGCAGCGGAAAAAATTACCGTAATTGTGATTAATTGGTTCATTAAATAATTTTCAACTATTCTAGTTAATTAAGCCCAAACTACAAATTAAACATTTATTACTCACTTTGGATTAAAGACAAAACCTTAGAAAATATGTTTTGCCCCAAACTCCTAAATTGGGATAGTTTTAGTTTAAACGGATTCACGTTCCCGAAGTGAATACTATTTTTATTGGCTTTAAGCACTAAAATGTTAATTTCTGATTTAAAACAGGACTTGAATTATTTTTGCATCTTTAATGTAGTATAAACATACTGTAAATTACTTAAGCAGTTAAAGAAAAATCTGTAGAATTTGATCAATTTGATTAATTGCAATTAACAATTAATCACATTATAATAATTTATATTCTGATCACTAATATTTTTGAAGGGTGACTGTTTATATTGAGATCAAAATCCATTTGATTTGTGGTATTTATGGATTTTATTTCCTTTTTCTTTAATGTTTTTGGTTGTTTAGTTTTTATTTATCGATATACTGTATTAAATGTCTTCCAGTTCCAGTGTTGCATACCAAATTTAAGTTTCAATCTCTGAGTGGCTGAGCTTGTTTTATTGTCCTTTATATTGGTTGAAAATGGACTAGAAACAATAATTTGCAATAATTTCTGGGACAACATATCATCTAGTGAAATTGATTATGACGGGCCTCTTTATTTACAAATATTTCCTTAGAAAAATATAAAATATTTAAAATCAATCAAATTTTATTTGTATAGCACATTTCAGCAGCAAGGCATTTCCAAGTGTTTACATAATTAAAATAGAAACATCATGTGACAGTGAATAAACAGAAAGACAAAGAGAATTTTTTAAAAGGAAAAAGAAAACAGATTAAAAAAGATAAAAACATTAAAATTCGCACACTTTGTCGGACTTCAGTTAAACGCCTCACACCTCAGAGTTAAAACACTATTTAACAAGGATTCTCACACCTCAGAGTTATGGTTAAAACGCCATTTAACAAGGATTCTCACACCTCAGAGTTATGGTTAAAACGCCATTTAACAAGGATTCTCACACCTCAGTTTTAGTTAAAAACACCATTTAACAAGGATTCTCACACCTCAGAGTTTTAGTTAAAACACCATTTAACAGGGATTCTTACACCTCAGAGTTTTAGTTAAAACACCATTTAACAGGGATTCTCACACCTCAGTTTTGGTTAAAAACGCCATTTAACAGGGATTCTCACACCTCAGTTTTAGTTAAAACGCCATTTAGCAAGGATTCTCACACCTCAGAGTTTTAGTTAAAACGCCATTTAACAGGGATTCTCACACCTCAGAGTTTTAGTTAAAACGCCATTTAACAAGGATTCTCACACCCCAGAGTTTTAGTTAAAACGCCATTTAACAAGGATTCTCACACCCCAGAGTTTTAGTTAAAACACATTGATTTGTCTAACTGGGATGCTTTTGGGGGGGCTTTACATAGACAGTGTGAAAGAGAAATTAAAAAAAAGTTAATAAATAGATGAAAAGTAAAGGTAAAAACATTAAAACATTAAACCGTCAAAGAAAAAAGAAAAAGAAAGTAAAAGAAAACATTTTTTGTTTGATAAATGATGAAACATTTCAGATCACCTGGATAAAACCACTTCCTGTTTCTGCCGTTACCATAGCAACGGGACAGGAGGAAAACGTTTCTCTTCCATCACTCAGAAATCCATAGAATTATTCCTTCAACAAGGAGTGTCAATGGATAAAAATGTTTTTCACATGGAGGGGGAAAAAAGCTGAAAATAAAACAGGAATATGTTCAAAGTGGGGTGTGTGGGCCATTTGGGGCCCTCAGAATGACTTTGTACGGTCCTCAATCAGACTGCTTTAGTTTCTTTGAAATGTATGTTTAGTTTATTGTTTAGGCGGTCAACCTGGCACTTTTGGCACCAAATTTAAAAATTGTAGACACTTCTGAACAAAAACATGTCAATTTTTTTAAATTAAAAATGAAGATTTATTTATTTTACATTTAAAATTAACTAAATACTCAATATTCCAACAAAATGTTTAAATTCATCTTTCTGTATCGTCGTAAATCCAAAGCAGATGAAAGGATAACACAAGAAAAATATAAAATTTCAAAAACGTTTTGGATAAACAGTTTTTTTATTTGTCTTTTTTATAGTTAGCTTGCGCTCAACAAGGACGAGATGTGAGTCTATTTTACTTTGAATACACTTTTTAGCCGGGCTTAAGGAGCGGCTTGTTTATGATTGTAAATATTTTAATCTTTCTCCTGCTGAATGCTTCAGTGCTTTTCATTTTTTTAATAGGAAAAATGATCAAACTTGGATATTTTTAACATCCACAGCTTGGATTTGTAATCTAAAAGTAAGAATAATAAGTGCCTGAAGGGCAGGATGACACATAAATCGGATACTAAAATGGCAGCTTTGTTTATAATCAGGGTGAAGATTAATCATAATCACAGCAGGACAGAGCAGCGATAAAGTTAGAAAGTTAGAAAAAAACTCATCCTGTTTACACACTGCAAAAACACAATACCAGTGTGACTAAAACAAAATGTCAACATTTTATATTTTATGTAGTGAGAATCAGCATTGATCACATTTCATTAAGTTTATTTTTCTAGCTCGTTTCAGCAACAAAGCAGTTCAAAGTGATAAAAACAAATAAGATGAGAACATAAAAGAGCAAACATATTTCTTGAAATGGCATAATCAAAATCACTAAAATAAAATTAAATGTTATTTGTATTTTAGCAACAAGGCAGTTTCAAAGTGATTTACATCATAAAAACAAAAAATTATCATTTGAAACATGTTGGTTAATGTTTCATTATCTCTTATCAGGTGGGTTTTTAGTCTGGATTTAACGGAACTCAGTGTTTCAGCTGTTTGGCAGTTTTCTGGAAATTTGTTACCGATTTGTGGTGCATGGAAGCTGAATGCTGCTTCTGCTCGTTTGGTTCTGGTTCTGGATGCAGAGCAGAACCAGAAGACCTGAGCGATCTGGAAGGTTGCTATGACAACAGCAGATGTTTAATGTGATGTATTGATACTAGCTAGTCATCTTTTAGCCAACATTACCTGCATCCAACAGCTTTACTCAACTCAGTCGGTTAGTTTGGGGGAAAAACTGTGAAAAGTTCTTTGCGTTTTGCTGGTTTGCTGCCATGATTCTGACACACCTGTAGCTCCATACAGCAGCAGCAGGTCTCCTTCACTGCTGCACAGGTGTAAACCCAGCAATAGTGTCCTAACGTTCATGTTGCGTTTAAAGGCGGCTCGGAAAAACAGGTTACCACATGTTAACAACGGATTAACAGTTTTAACTGCTGATAAAAGTGACAGAGGACACAGATATGGGAAGTCTGGAAGCCCCGACTGTATCAAATTGACATAGGAATAACAGAGACTTGGCCATTCTAAGGTAAAAACCCAGCGCATACAGCGTTCATGTTTTTTTGTTTTTTTTCCATCCAGACGGCTTCCCGCGCCCCCGCTGCAATGGCACGACGCCCCCCTTAGGGGGCGCGCCCCACAGTTTGGGAACCTCTGCTCTAGATCTTTCTGGGACGTTAGTCCTTTAGAAATGTTCTTCAGGTGACGGTAGCTTGATTTTGTAACTGACTTTATGTCACCCTTTATGAAAGTCAAAATATTTTGATGGAAAACCAAATGTTTCAAATATTTCTGATCTCTCTGAAGCTGGATGCTGACTCACTCAGGAGGATGTGGACGTTAAATTCACGTCTGTCTTCTTTCAGCATGTTGCGTTCTGCTTTCAGGGTTAACTCGCCTGGATGTTTCAGCACTTTGAACAACAGACCGGCTCATTTCAGATTCTTTCAGCGATCCCAATTCGTGTTCCCTTGTTTATGAGATTTTTGTTTCTTTTTCGTGGTTTCGGGCTGATGGGACACACCCGTCACTTCCCCCTCGTCTGCCGTTGACATCTGTCTCGCTCCTCAGACCTCCTTAAATTCCTGACCAGACGCACCTAAAGATGATCCGATTCCTAAATGAGTCCTCAGACCGGAGGAGCTTTGGGTTTCTTCAGAGAAATGGACCTGACAGAGCTGCTGTTTGTCTTCTTCACACTGTTCTGACTAACCAGGGGATGAACAAACCCCCACATGTTTTGCTGCCCCAGGGGGCCCCCCGCTGACCCGCCTCTCAAAACACTGAAAGAAGAAACGAAAGAGGACAAAAACAGAAAGAGAGGCCTCACTGTCCCACTACGCCTCTTTTTCTTCTTTCTTTCCTCCTTTCTCCAGAGTTGTCTTTCTGCTGCCTGCGACATTTGAATAATCATTTGATATCCATCAGTTTGAGCCTGAGGAGACGCAAAAAGGCCAACAGCCTCACAGTCAAAACACACAAGGATTTTTGCCTTTTCATCATCAAAAACATCTTATGGTCCCGGACTTGGATCTGTTTCTCAAACTGAGACTCACAAGATTAAAACAAGTTAATAAATGCCTCAGGATTCATGTGATCTATAAACAGAAGACATCAGATTACAAAATGGCAGCTTTGTTTATAATCATGGTGAAATCTTTATTGAACTAATCAACAAAACGGGGAGAAATATTCTCAAAAAGCCTAAGTGAAAGTTTAAGTTATTAAACATTTTAATGTAGCTTTAACTTTAAAAAACAGGTTTATTTTGGCTTTATTAAAAGCCAAAATAAATTATCATTTTTCTATCCAGTTTTTACCAAAGATTGGATGATGAAAGTCTTCGGTCTGATGAATTTATCTCATCCAGACCCTTTTTTTCAAAGGATAATTTTATTTAGAGATTTCATAATTCATTTTATTTGTTGTTTCTGTTGTTTTTTATTTTATTTATTTGGGATATTTAAAATTTCTTCCAGCTCCAGTGTTAAATGTTTATTTAAATGTAAAGTTTATTGATCTCTGAGAATTATTACACCATTAAAATGGTCTCAAAACAACAATATCGTTTATCATGATAAATTCTGGGACAATTTATCACCCAGTAAAATTTGTTGTCATGACTGGCCTATGTAAACATTATAAATGTTTTTTTGTAGAATAATTGTATATTACATTCACATAGTGAGACTAAAAGTTCCAGTAATATATTTCTGATAAGTTTTTCTGGTCATTTGGTTGAAAACATTAAATTACTTGAAAATGGTCTCAAAACAACAATATTATTGTTTATCGCAATAACCTTTGGGACAATTTATCGTCCAACAATATTTGTTTAAAATACTCAGAATTTATTTCTATAAGTCAAGAGTTTTTAAAAATAAACGCGTCTTGATTAATATTTGATGTTACTAAAGTTGAGATTAACCAGATTTATTTCTGGCCGTTCTCACACGTAAAAATAATCTTAAATATAACAAATTTGTCCTTCAGTCAGAAGCAGAATCAAAATCCTGACCAACCTGTAAGATGTCATGAAACCAGAACAATTAGGCTGTTGTTCCCGCCGTATGAAGTCATATGACATAACCTTAATTCCCAGCAGGGCAATCAGGTTATTCTTGTGAACTACCACCATCGTCGTGTCGTCATTGTTGCAGCGTTTTCAGTCCCTCATTTCACGACTGAAAGGAATCAAAACACTGTTGGTCCGTCTCTGTGGCGGCACCAACGTCTCTGTGGCGGCAGTTCAGGATTCAGAACGTAAACAGACAATATTTGAGACGTTAGGCAACTTTAAGTTCCCATCTGGAGCGAAAAGTATCCGTATTATGATCTCCTCTAATGGCCGTACATGTAGACTAAACAGCAGTTTGTGATTTTTCAGGCTTATTTATTCAACTTAATTTAGGTAAAATTAACCTTTAGTTACTCTTTCGTAAACTTATAAGTGAATCTTCATGGCAAATTTTCAGAAATTTCACACCTCAGTTACGTTTATACTGAGGTGAACGGTACGGGGTTCGCTACACTATTTTTAGACATAATTACACCATGTCATTTATTCATGTAATAATACCTCAGTTTCAAACTAAATATCTAGTTAACAAGCTAAATATTTAGCTTTAAAGTAAATATCCAGCTTGCAGGCTGAATATTCAGGCTTCTGAGTAAAGAAGAGTGAATGCAAAAGCATGCCACACTTTTCAGAATCAATCGATGTTCATTACTAACAGTTTTTTTTTTGTCATAAACTGTTGTTAACATAAAAAGTATCAGTTTTGCAACTTTCAGCAGGCTAAGTATGTCTATAGAGACTCATTTTCAATTCATAAACTTGGATTATTTTCATTTTAAATCAGTATTTGTGTAATTTTTGGGTCATAACTGTAAATATTTATGTCCAAATCCAGCATGTGAGCACATCTAAGTGACAGAGCCCTTATTCTGGCTTAATGAACAACTTACTGTCTGGAAACCTGCCCTCACCGTCGGCATAACCACGAATTTATGAGTACATACTAATGAATGGATGAATAAAATCTGCTTTAATGCACAGCGTGTTGTTTTGAGCAGCAGTAAAATCCAATCAGCCATAGCTCTGTTGGAGCGTAACAAACCCTCCCTGTGTGCCAGCAGTCTACCTGCGGACGGTGTTGTAAAGCTCGCACACATTAACAGGCTTTATGGAGTGTTGAGAAAGCTCCTTAACAACCAGCATATTCAACATGAAGACACGCCCTCCCAGCGATTCAGACAGAGACGGCCTTTCAGACCACAGCCCTCCTCAGCGGAGAGACGCTACCTGCCGATTTTATCAGACAGAGCAGAGAAAAGACGAGTCTGATAAGGGGAAGAAAGGAGGAAGAGCGTCACGGCTGCACACAAACACCAACAGCATGGAGCTGAAATCCCGCTGATGTCAGCCTGTTTTGACTCTGAAAAGCAAAACGTTCATCTCTTTCTGGTGTTTACCGGTCAATAAAGGTGAAGTCACATTGGATTCCTGACATGCAGAGCGTTTCATTCTGGTTTCACTGGCGGCAGGGGCGATGCTTTGGTAACAAGGGCCCCGGGCTCCAACAGGGAAAAAGGCCCCACTGTGGATTTCATAAAACGTTTCCTTCTGTTTCAGTTATCAATCATTGTTCTGCATCTTTATAGCTTTGAGCTCCTGTTGTTCTGACATTACTGTGATCTTCATATTACAGTGTATTGCATCACGTCCTGTTTAAGCTGTTTTTGAAATCACTTTATTTTATATTTCTAACATCAGATTTAATGCAGGTAAATGTGTATGGACATTTTAGATAATACAACTTATAAATATCAGTGCTTGTATTTGTCTATATAATGGTAGGGCTGGAGAATAAATCAATAACAATGCATATCACAATAGACACATCATCAATATCCGTAGATAGACGTCTGAGAGTATTTATTGAACTTTGATCCAAAACCGCACAGCATTCTGGGAGATGTAGGCAGAGGAAAGGCCTAGCTAAGCTAGGTTTGTATCTTCAGTTAACTCACTCGCTCTTTGGTTGCCTAGCAACAACCTGCTGGGTAACAAACATTTCCGTGAAAAAATAAAAAACAAGTCAATAATTATTTATATTGACTGATATGAAATGTTTATATCGTGATACATTTTTTTCAGCCAAGTCGTATATCTATTCCCAACGACACAAAGCTGAAAAGATGTAAAATGTGACATTTGTGTGAGAAAAAACCAGGTCTTGTTTAATTTTAGAGTCGTGTTAAATCCTGTTTCTCTCCTCCATGTTTGTTCGTTCGGCCCTTCCTGCTCTCCTTCCTGTTTTCTCTCCATGTTTCCAGTCATTTCTGCTCCGTCTTGTTTCTCACTCAGGTGTGTGTGTCGACTCTTTGAAGGAGCCATATTTTTACTTTTTTTTCTGGCTCCAGGCCAACCCAACGGTCCTCACAAAGATGGAAAGGTTAACAGCGGTGTTGGTTGTGGAGCCGAAATGTTTTTGCACGTGACGTTGGCTGAATGGCCTCAGTGTTTCAACACAGCCAGCTTTAATAATTCATGAGTCATTTGCTCTGTTTATACGTCTGATTTATGTTTATGTTTGCTTTCAGACGGTTTTTAGAATAATTTTAACCTCAAATTCAGGCTTATTTGTTTGTATTTCATGATGTTTTGAATATTACTCACTAATCACCAGCAGTTTTTAACAATCAGGTGTAAAAATAGTTTAATAATACTGCTTTTTTGTTTTTCTCCAGGGATCTGAGCATGAATAATCTGACTGTGATGACCAGTGGAGCTTTGTCCAACCTGCACTTCTTAGAGGAACTGTGAGTAAATTTAACAAACATTCACTGCCTGCACAAATAATCCCACTTTATCTGTAATTAATAGAAATTTTAATGTGAAAATGTATGATTTTAGCAAGTTTAACTTGCCTAAAGTGATTCTGTTACATTTCTGTTCCAGTTTTTCATGTTTTTTCGGCCAAATATGTTGTCTAAATTTATTTTTTATCATGTGAGGTTACTTCCATCCAATCATAAATCCATTCTGACTTATTATATTTACCAATTAGTGTATTAAGTTTTGTTAATTATTCAAATTATTTTAAAGACTGTAGTGTCTAAACTTTTTGACATGGCCAAAAATGTCATGTTGATCCTACTTGTTTTTCTTTTTTTAAAACTATAATAGAAAAAAATATATTTTTACCTGCTCAACAATAAACAAAATCATTTTAGATCTCAAACATGAAAATGCTCTTGCAGGTTTCCCAGATCAAACAAAAAACAGCAAACCTTAAATTAATCCTTAAGCTTTTCAGGTTGATTATCTATCTGTTTTTTTTTTTTTTTTGCATTTTAAGCAACAAAAACCAGACGTGGCTCACCCTTGCTTTATTTTGGATCTTTTTTGTCTCTTTGTTTACTAAAACAAATTAAATTCAAAGCAAAAACCTGGATGAGATCTTTGTGTTTTACCTTTATATTATTCCATTTTAAGATTTTGCATCTAATGTTGTTTTTAAATGTCAATCTGCATCCAACTGTCTGGCAAACCAAATTGAATCTGTTTTTGAAATGTGATCAGCGGCCTCCTGAAATCGTTCTGAGGGCCACAAATGGCCCCCGGGCCGCACTTTGGACACCCCTGACCTAAAGAAACCCAGTAGATTTCATCAAGTCTTTGATTTGTAGCATCAACAAGCACATGGGGACAGTAGAGAGGAAAAACTTCCCTTAAGTGTAAAGCAGAACCAGGTTTTTTATTCCTTTGAAACAGTTTAATTATTTTTTTTTTTCAATATATTTATTATTTAGTCATATTTTCTGCAATAAGGTCAGAATAATTTGTCTTTATTCTGGAAATATGATGACTTTATCCTCATTTTATTATTATTATTATTATTATTATTATTATTATTATTATTATTAATTTATTCTCAAAGTATTATGATTTTTCTTATAGCATGAGGAGTTTATTGCTGTAATGTTTTGAGTTTACTGTCATATTATTGTGACCTTATCCTTGTAATTTTGGTTTTTTCTTAGTGTGGCCCTAATCCTCTGTTTTCTACTCATGTGCTGTGATTTTATTTGGTCAGAATGAACCTTTTTTATGACCATTTTAGTTCTAATTTGTTTTCAGCCTCTGTGTTCCTTTTCATGTATTTCCATGTGTTGGTGGTTGGTTGCTCTTATTTGATGCCAGTTTCACCACCCGACTCTCTTTATGTTCCTCAGTTTATGTGTTTGTGTTTATTTTTGTCTCTGTATTGTGTTGTATGCTTGTTATACTGTAATTTTCTCTCTATTTCTGGTTATTTTCTGTCTATTTTTACTCAGTCAGTTAGATTTCTGGGTTAAAAATCTTTTTTTAGCCACTGCAGGGATCCATAATTTACTATAAAAAAGAATCAGTCAGCTATAAACCAGAGGTTTGGATCAGATGTTATCTGGACAGTAATGGTAAATATTAGGTTTTTGTAATTCTGCACACTTTGTGTTGTGTTGTGTGATCAGATCTGATGTGTGGCCAGTGCCTGGCGGACTGAGATGGATTATGTCTGAAGTTTGGGTGTCTGAGCGGGCGAGGAGCTCGAATATCTTGGAGGATGCGATATGTAATCTCATCTCTCCTCACCTCCCAGCAGCGCCGCGTCGCGTACGAACGTTTTCCCGACCGGACTAAATTAAAAAGCAGCGAGGCAGCTGGGAGAGACGGCCTGACCTCACCGAGACCTGAACATGACTCTGGCCGCTGTTCTGCTCCGCTGCCAGCTGTGCGTGTGTGATATTTGTCGCCGCGGCGTCAGAAACGTCACGGCGGCGATAGGACACCGCAGGCACGCAGGGAGGCTGAACTCTGCGCGGCCTCTGGAAAACAAACAGACCTGGAGGATTCGTTTTCCCGCCGGGTTTTTACTCCGCAGGGCTTGGAAGTCGAGACTCGCCGAGAGATTCTTGCACACTTTGAAACACAGAAATTAGAACCTGGCTCAAAGTCAGAGCTCCTAACGATGTGGTGCCTTGCTTAAGTATTTATACCCTTGAACTGTTTCACATTTTCTCACATTCCAACCACAAACTGCAAACCAGCACAAACTGGGGCAGAATAGTGAATAAAAAGCAGGAGACCAGAGTTACTGCAGTAAATATGCTGTATTTACATGGATGGATGAGCAAATGGTTGGATGGCTCATTGGTTGGATGCTCTGATGTAAACCTCCATCATTCTGATCATCCCGTGATTCTTTTGGTTTTTCAGTATTTTGAATCTAAACCCTGAAGCTCCAGTCTATTCTATAATAAATCTCCATTGATCTTCTCTTTGTTTTTCTCTTTATGACATAAAATGATTTTTAAAAAAATGTATAGAAAATCAAACCAAAGTCATCAGAATCTCTTTTTGTCTCTCAGACGTTTGGCAGGAAACGATCTGTCCTTCATCCCCAGAGGAGCGTTCAGTGGCCTCTACAACCTCAAAGTGCTGTAAGCTCCCAGATGTTTGCACTGCAACGCGTCTGATTACTGCAAATATTGACAAGTCCACTAATATATTGTTTTACGTTTACAGTATGCTACAGAACAACCAGCTGAGATCAGTTCCTGCTGAAGCATTCACCAACCTTCACAACCTGCAATCTCTGTAAGATAAATCCTAATTTAATCCTTTAAAACGTGAGTCAGATTCCAATATATTAGGTTTATTCTTTGATAACAAGTTTGTATTTTATGCTATGTGATGGTTTGATTAAGAAATATTATTTCCTGGAAACCTTTTAATGTTTATGCCTTGGGTCAGATTGGTATGCTATGCTATACTATTTATATTTTATTTATTTTCAAATAGGTTTTTAAAAACAATGAAACAAGTAATGAGTACAAGAATCTGTTCTGTTTGAAAAGAAACATGCTTTCCTTTGCTACGCTATGCATGTCACACTGAGATGTTACTAGAAAAAAAGATAATTGAATTACCAACAAAAATTGACAAATTAACAAATATTAAAATTTCTATTAAGAGATTCAAAGACCTGATTTAGTATATAATGAAGCTAACTGTATAAAAGAAAATCCAAAACACTTTTCAGTATTTTCTGAGATTACTTCACAGATTAATCTGAAAGATGGAATAGAATATAAAGAATAGAAGCGCAATTTCAAATTCAAAAGTACTTATTGATCCTAAAGGGAAATGAAATGTTTTTGAAACTTAGATTATAGTAATAAGTTAAACATTTATTTTTAAATAATTGAATTATTGTAAATTATTTTCCCATAATGAGAAAATTCGGTGTAACAGCAGCAAAGTGACAATCGAGGCATTTAGGTTCACACAGATAATAAAAAGTCAAAATTAAGAGTAATTTTACAGTTCTTTGTAGATATTAGAAAACTAAAAAACATTGATTCAAAAACAGATCCATTGCTGATTAAAGTTCAAAACAATGAGTTAATAATAGCCATAATTTTCTATCCTTATATTGCCTATAACTATTAGAAATATCTGAATATATGGAAATGTATTTTATTTTATTTTAACCTTACTAATAATCTTAAAAGTGTTAAACTGCATAATGCTGTTTTATTTGCATAACAAAACTAGCAATTGGCTAGCTGTGACGTCACAGCCAGCCGACGTTATTTATCAAGGCAACTTTATATTTTATAGACAACATTTCTGGCAACAAAATCTCATTTAATGAGACAAAATTTGAACTGAGTCCAAAACATAAATTACCGAATAAAATTCAGTAATTTTCACAGATTTGGCTCTTCGGTTCTCGAACCGAGCAAACGGAAAAGGTTGAGTTGGTAAGTCGCTTCCGGTTTGAGCGTCATCGTGATGGCCGCCATAGTGAACCGGCTCCCGACCGGTTCACTACAACACCGAACCCCATTAAAACGACCCAAACTTAGGAGAGGTGAAAAGGGACTGGGGTGATTAAAACCACCCAAACTTAGGAGAGGTGAAAAGGGACTGGGGTGAGCGAAATACACCAAACTGGCGCTTCGACGTGCCAAAAAGGTAGGAGATTAAAATGCAGCTAGCATCTCGGCTAATGCTAACCGCATCTCGGCTAATGCTAACCGCATCTCGGCTAATGCTAACCGCATCTCGGCTATTGCTAACCGCATCTCGGCTAATGCTAACCGCATCTCGACTAATGCTAACCGCATCTCGGCTATTGCTAACCGCATCTCGGCCAATGCTAACTGCTTCTCGGCTAATGCTAAACGCTTCTCGGCCAACGCTAACCGCATCTCGGCTAACGCTAACCGCATCTCGGCTAACGCTAACCGCATCTCGGCTAACGCTAACCGCATCTCGGCTAACGCTAACCGCATCTCGGCCAACGCTAACCGCATCTCGGCCAACGCTAACCGCATCTCGGCCAACGCTAACCGCATCTCGGCCAACGCTAACCGCATCTCGGCCAACGCTAACCGCATCTCGGCTAATGCTAACCGCTTCTCGGCCAATGCTAACCGCTTCTCGGCCAATGCTAACGGCATCTCGGCTAATGCTAACCGCATCTCGGCCAATGCTAACCGCATCTCGGACAATGCTAACCGCTTCTCGGCTAATGCTAACCGCTTCTCGGCCAATGTTAACCGCTTCTCGGCCAATGCTAACGGCATCTCGGCTAATGCTAACCGCATCTCGGCCAATGCCTACCGCTTCTCGGCCAATGCTAACCGCTTCTCGGCCAATGCTAACCGCTTCTCGGCCAATGCTAACCGCATCTCGGCTAACGCTAACCGCTTCTCGGCTAACGCTAACCGCTTCTCGGCTAACGCTAACCGCATCTCGGCTAAGGCTAACCGCATCTCGGCCAACGCCTACCGCTTCTCGGCCAATGCTAACCGCTTCTCGGCTAACGCTAACCGCTTCTCGCTAACGCTAACCGCTTCTCGGCTAACGCTAACCGCTTCTCGGCTAACGCTAACCGCTTCTCGGCTAACGCTAACCGCTTCTCGGCTAACGCTAACCGCTTCTCGGCTAACGCTAACCGCTTCTCGGCTAACGCTAACCGCTTCTCGGCTAACGCTAACCGCTTCTCGGCTAACGCTAACCGCTTCTCGGCTAACGCTAACCGCTTCTCGGCTAACGCTAACCGCTTCTCGGCTAACGCTAACCGCATCTCGGCCAATGCCTACCGCTTCTCGGCCAATGCTAACCGCTTCTCGGCCAATGTTAACCGCTTCTCGGCCAATGCTAACGGCATCTCGGCTAATGCTAACCGCATCTCGGCCAATGCCTACCGCTTCTCGGCCAATGCTAAACCGCTTCTCGGCCAATGCTAACCGCTTCTCGGCCAATGCTAACCGCATCTCGGCCAACGCCTACCGCTTCTCGGCCAATGCTAACCGCTTCTCGGCTAACGCTAACCGCTTCTCGGCTAACGCTAACCGCTTCTCGGCTAACGCTAACCGCATCTTGGCTAATGCTAACCGCATCTCGGCCAACGCCTACCGCTTCTCGGCCAATGCTAACCGCTTCTCGGCTAACGCTAACCGCTTCTCGGCTAACGCTAACCGCTTCTCGGCTAACGCTAACCGCTTCTCGGCTAACGCTAACCGCTTCTCGGCTAACGCTAACCGCATCTTGGCTAATGCTAACCGCATCTCGGCCAATGCCTACCGCTTCTCGGCCAATGCTAACCGCTTCTCGGCCAACGCTAACCGCTTCTCGGCTAACGCTAACCGCTTCTCGGCTAACGCTAACCGCATCTTGGCTAATGCTAACCGCATCTCGGCCAATGCCTACCGCATCTCGGCCAATGCTAACTGCTTCTCGGCTAACGCTAACCGCTTCTCGGCTAACGCTAACCGCATCTTGGCTAATGCTAACCGCATCTCGGCCAATGCCTACCGCTTCTCGGCCAATGCTAACCGCTTCTCGGCTAACGCTAACCGCTTCTCGGCTAACGCTAACCGCATCTTGGCTAACGCTAACCGCTTCTCGGCTAACGCTAACCGCATCTCGGCTAACGCTAACCGCATCTCGGCCAATGCCTACCGCTTCTCGGCCAATGCTAACCGCTTCTCGGCTAACGCTAACCGCTTCTCGGCTAACGCTAACCGCATCTCGGCTAATGCTAACCGCATCTCGGCCAATGCCTACCGCTTCTCTCGGCCAATGCCTACCGCTTCTCGGCCAATGCTAACCGCTTCTCGGCTAACGCTAACCGCTTCTCGGCTAACGCTAACCGCTTCTCGGCTAACGCTAACCGCATCTTGGCTAATGCTAACCGCATCTCGGCCAATGCCTACCGCTTCTCGGCCAATGCTAACCGCTTCTCGGCTAACGCTAACCGCATCTTGGCTAATGCTAACCGCATCTCGGCCAATGCCTACCGCTTCTCGGCCAATGCTAACCGCTTCTCGGCTAACGCTAACCGCTTCTCGGCTAACGCTAACCGCATCTTGGCTAATGCTAACCGCATCTCGGCCAATGCCTACCGCTTCTCGGCCAATGCTAACCGCTTCTCGGCTAACGCTAACGGCATCTCGGCCAATGCTAACCTCTTCACGAACCCGCGCTTTGAAGAACTTGTTGCGTTTTGTGACGTCAGCCAAGCAACCAACTTTGGATATATGTCCGAGTCGGAGGTAAATATCTGGTAAATATCTGCCTTATCTTTTTATGCTGCTCCTTTTATTTTAATGAATTTATGAAATGTACGTCTGAAATATTTTGGGTAAGCCGTCAGCTTTGATGCCCCCTAGTGGTCGCCGGTTGCACTTACACACACTCGCACTCATCCTGTCTCATTTTACTCTGTTGGAGTGGATTCCCACACACACACACACACACACACACACACACACGTATGTAGTGCAGACAGTGTGTACTCTCAGCCTGATGATACACAGTAATTACACTGAAACTGTAGCTGTGTGTGTTCAAATAGGGGCTTTAAGAATGGAGACGTCTTTAGGACTAAGGTCTCTAATTTATCTGATGGACGATTATGTGAAGTTTCATCCTTCTGGTGTCTTTGTGGCCGAACAGAGGAGTCATTGTCAGGATGGACACGCAGACGGACACAAAGCTCTCCACATGTTTCTGAGGTCGGCCTAATGAAAGCCTGCTGGGTTTATGTGAACTGAGAGACGGAACCAGATCGATAAAGAAAAGCACATAACTCCTAACCACAATCGGACATTATTATTTATAAAGTTAAACCTTCACCTAAATTAAACACTTGCTTTTGAGTTCTTAAAAAGCTGATTTAAGCTATAAGACAGTTTAAAATAAATGTACTCTTTCTTATGGATCTAATTTAGCCTTTTCCTGTAATAAATGACATGTAGAGGAAAAAAACATACATTTGATGGACTAATATTTTTTTCATTGTAGGTAAAATAAAGAGAGTAAATTTTTATCTGAAAAAATGCAGAAATTTCAGAGATTAATCTCAAACATTTTATACATAAACCTTTTGAAAAGTAAAATATTTTTGACTTCTGAAAGAACTTGGAAATTTCCAAATGTTGAACATTTTTGACTTTTGAAACTCAAAACTTTATATGTTTATTTCTCAATGATTTCTGAGAGTCTTAAAAAAATTTCTAGAAAATTTTCAACTTTTTGACAATTCAAGTTTTTTGTAGAAAATTCCATTAAACTCAAAATTTCTTGTTTTTTTCTGTTACATTTGGGTTTTTTGAGGTTTTTTTTTTCATGTTTGAAGCACATTTTGCGCTTTGCTTTATATTTCCCCCCGACAGCCTCTGTGAAAAGCAGATCATTCTTTCAGACTACATAAATTAAATTTCGCAGATGTTGTCTAAACTTTAGCTAAAATATAAAGAAATTCAAAACTAAATAAATCCGTAAAATTTAGAGAATTTCTCTTGAAAAAGAAAGAATTCGCAAATATCCTGAATTTCTTTGCCTTTTCCAGCAATGATGCTACAAAAACAATTAGAAAAATCTCTAAAGGAAGCAAAGAGCCAAGGATAATAATTTTAGTTTGTAAATTTATATTTCCGTTTGTGTTCCGGGTGAAAACGTTTCTCCCTAAACACTCAGTGTGACCTGATTAGAGGCTGCTGGCTGGTGAAGAGGCTCTCGAACCGGCTGTCCTTCATTCCTCTGCTGGTCAAACACTTGATGCCTGATTTTCCTCTTAAACTACTTCAGATTTAGCAAAGCTTTTCATTTCGTGGACACGGACCTCTTCTAGCAGGGCTGGAAAAGGTTTTCTGTTTGTTTGTGACATCACTTTACCTCTTGTTTGACTTTGGGCTTGAAAAGAGAAGTTATGATAATTACAGGAAACACAGCAACATAAAACTACTCAGGCACTTTCAGAAGGACTCAGGAACAAAATAAGAAGTCTCCTAATCAGGGCTGTAGTGATGCAATAATCTCACGATACGATACACGATATTCTGCCCATGATACGATTTATATTGCGATATTCAGCAAACGATACAATTCAATACACTTTTGCGACTTTCTGAAAGATTTCAGAGGGACAGAGTGATTTTGGTGACATTTTGTGACTGTTATAAAGTTGGACTGAATTAATTTAACTGAAAACTGATTAAAAGCTCCAACTACACAATACCTGGTTCTGGTTGGACACAGACTTAAAGTGGACAGCTGGACAAAATGAATCAAAGAAGTGGAGAGAAAACATGTTTCTTTTAGTTGAAACAGTCCAAACTGTAGCTGACATGCATTAGTAAAGTAAATAAAGTGAACCAAGTTCCTGCTCTGAATAGGAACTTGGTTCACTTGGTTCAGATGTTTTTAACCTGAACATCTGAAGGAATCACTCTAAGCCTATATATATGTCATGATATCAATATTATTATACAGCCCTAATATATATCGATATTTTCTTTCCTATAAAAAAATCAATATTCATCCTTAAGTATCGTAACGTCCAACTGTCACCTTGTTCACTCACTGCTTGCTTCACCAGGTCATCAGGCTTAGAGTGATTCCTTCAGATGTTCAGGTTAAAAAGGTATCAAACTATTCAGAGCAGGAACTTGGTTCACTTTATTTACTTTACTAATGCATGTCAGCTACAGTTTGGACTGTTTCAACTAAAAGAAACATGTTTTCTCTCCACTTCTTTGTTCATTTTGTCCAGCTGTCCACTTTAAGTCTGTGTCCAACCAGAACCAGGTATTGTGTAGTTGGAGCTTTTAATCAGTTTTCAGTTAAATTAATTCAGTCCAACTTTATAACAGTCACTAAATGTCACCAAAATCACTCTGTCCCTCTGAAACCTTTCAGAAAATAGCAAAAGTGTATCGTCATCTGAATATCGATATATACATCGTATCGTGGGCAGAATGTCATGTATCGTGAGATTATTGCATCACTACAGCCCTAATATATATCGCGATATCGATATTATTATACAGCCCTACTCCTAACGCGCAGTTTGTGTTTTTCGTAGGCGGCTGGATGCGAATCACATCTCCGGCGTCCCGCCTGGCTGTTTCCTCGGCCTGCGCTCGCTTCGCCACCTGTGGCTGGATGACAACGCTCTGACGGCGGTGCCAGTCAAGGCTCTGGGAGAGCTGCCCACCCTGCAGGCCATGACGCTCGCCCTCAACCACATCGCACACATCCCCGACTCCGCCTTCAGCAAGCTGGGCCGCCTGGTGGTGCTGTACGTACAGAAAGAGGATAAGGACGGAGCGTTTTATTTCGCAGCCTCCGGTTGCATCTGAAGGAGCTGCTTTCAGATTGATACCGGACCGTCTGCTTTTCTTTCATGGGAAATATAGAGTTGTGTTTTCTCCGAAGTTAGTAATGTGCATTTTAATGGTGGCCCAGAAGGACGAAATGCAAAAACCACAATGCTACAACAAAGCTATGCTAGCAAATGTATCGTAACTTATGTTTCATGCTAAAACTAAATGTTTGTTTAAGGAAGTTACATTATCAGGTTTGTCATAACTCAAGTATACAACATTTTTGTCAAAGACGATTGTGCTAAAAAGTTGCTCATCACTTGAACTTTATGCTAAAGCAAAATTTTAGCATAATTTGAGCTAAACTAGCAAGTTTATCATAAATTCTGTTTTATCACAAAACAGAAAAATTATACATTTTGCCATATAGAATTGATGCGAAAATGAAATGTAGGCTAAATAGAAGTTCTTACAACAGAATCTCTGTTTTGTCGTAATCTACATATTAGCGTTAGCTGAAGCTAAGATGGAACTTATGCCAAAGAGAAGTTATGCTAGCAAGTTTAACATAAATTATGTTCTATGCTTTGCTATAAATGAAGCTCTATGTTGTCAAGATTTTAATAACTAATGTTTTATGCTAAAACAAAATGTCATAAAGTTGTGCTAGAAAGTCTATTATAGTTTTAAGTTTTATGCTAAAGCAAATTGTTATGCAAAATTGAATTTATGTTAATTGTAAGCTATGCTAAAACAGATTACATGTTTTAACATAACTTACATTTTTAGCTAAGGCTAAAGTGGAATCTATGCCGAAAGAGAAGGTATGCTAGCAAGTTTAGCATAAATTATGTTTGAGCATCACTTGCATTTAATAGTTTTTCCTTCCACTGAACCTTTTAAAGGAAATGCTTTGATGCGGCACTATGTGACTGAAGAATGTCATGTTTCCTCATGATTCTTTAGGACATAATTGCACATTTCTCTTATTAAAGTATGTTTTATTTTACTTTACAATGCTGCTTTAATGCACTAATTTATGCAAAATAAATGGCTGAAATATTTTACATTTTGTAAAGATTCTATATAATTCTTAATGTTATCCCGATAGAGAGACCTATAAAATCTTAAAGTATTCACTCTTTCATTGGTTTTTGGTTTTAATCTAGTTGTCATGCTCTACATTGATGTAAATCAAATATCTGTGTTATGTTGTTGACCCTCGCTGTCCATGTTGGCTCTTTAATAACATGCAAACTCCCCGTTTGTGTCCGTGCGACGGCATTCAGAGCGGCGCCATTGAAGTCCGCTGTCATTCCTTTTGTCCAATCGGCTTGAAGCTAATTTCCATTAAATTACCAAAAGGAGAAAAAAGCCTTCTTGAGAGGCCTCAGGGCCCCTTTTAGAAAGACACATACTCACTCTTTGTCCGCTTCATTAGTCCATCAGTTTCTCTCGCTCTCTCCGCAGGCATCTCAACAACAATAGGATCGTTTCCATGGGCAACAACTGCTTCCACGGACTCCACAGTCTGGAGACGCTGTGAGTTTCTGTCTGTGCGTTTTGTTTCTGATGACGAGTTCCAGCAGAAAGGTTAAGTCGGGGTCGTGGAGGCATATTTTTGTTCTGAAACAAGGTTTTCTCCAGGTTCATGTCCGACCCAGGGAGCCTTTCTGAACAGTTTCACTTTGAACTGGTCAGAAAACATCAGCATGAAGCGCTAACTCTGCTAATCTTGTTCTAAATTGAGAGTTAATTTGATTTTCTGATGACATTCCGACAGTGAAAGACTAAAACACAGATATCTGACTGAAATGCAGCAATTTTTTAAATTTATGTTACATATTCTCAAGTAAAAAGTTCAAAAAGTGATTCGTTTGCAAGAAAAAAACATTAATTTTCTCTGATTAAAGACATTCATTTATGATATTAAAGGTAAAACATTCTCAGATTTTGTTAGATCTTTACCAAATTATAAATGACAGACTAAAGATGTTGCTATAATACAGGATACTATAATGTCTGAATATCTTTTTATACCTTTAATCATGGGGAAAAAAATTTTTTTGAAAAAATTATACAAGTTTTTTTTCTTGTGACTGAAATTAACCTAGAATTTTTTTGTGTGTTTTTTTTGTGTTTTCTTTATTTTCTGAAATTGACTCTTCCATGGCCACAATGGGCTGAATGTGCTGTGGTAGAATTCAGCATTTCCCAATTTTGAAAATCAGATTTTAAAAATACAAAAATTGACATTATAAACCCAGAAAAAGTGAATGAAAAATTCAGTATTTACAATCAGGAACAGATTAACTCTGTCTGAATTTAAAACAACTTGAGGTTAAGAGTAGCTAATAATTTATTTACAATATAATAAAGGTTAAATTATATAAAATGTTTGGTTCTGGTTCTTTTTGTTTTGGATTTTAAAAGTTTCCTTACATCTCCTCAAATATTATTACAATTTCACCAGAACTGTGATTCAAATCCCAATCAAAAGAAAGTTATTTATTCACTTCTCGGCTTTATATTTAGCATTAAATGTCTTTTAGTGAGTGAGCTGTTAATGAGCAGTTTCATGTTTTTTATGAAAATAAACAATATTCAAGAATTTGAAAATTCTGAAATCATAACTGATTTCTTTGGGGAAATATTGAGTTTTTGGCTAGTTAACAAATAAAATAGTTTATACTAATAAATTAGCATTATAAAAATATTGTTTTCTTCAGCTCACGTCGTCGTAAATCCGTCATTTTTACTGTAAAAATGACTTTATTGCCCGGTCGGCTCCTTGTTGTCATCAAACACAGAACAGCAACGGCCTTGAAGATGAAAAACCAAAATAAATCAGTAAATCAGACGAATAATTTGCTGATTTATATCAACCCACATGTTTTTCTTTCCCAAATCAAATAATTACTTATTGTAAGGCGTGTTTACAGAAAATAACTGAGGAGCCAGGATGTAAACGAGCGTGATTTAGTGTATTTATGTGTCGTCCGAGGAATGTGTGTGTGTGTGTGTGTACAGAAATTTTTCAGGTTTAAACGCTGCTCTGGAAATACTTGAGCAGAAATGTGCGCTGTGTGTGGCCCGGCCTCTATGCTAATCTTAATTATGCACAGACGGGCCGCATGTGTTTATGTGCGAGTCGGGAGGCTGTATACCTGTACAATCAGCAGTAATAAACCGCGGCGCACTCTGACGCTCGCCCGAAACTACAAACACGAGCGGGGAGAAGCAAACGGAAACGGGGATTAATTAATCCAGCCGTGTTGGTTCAGCTCAGGCTGATTTCAGCTGAGAGGAGAAACCAAACGCAGACGTCTCTCAGGAAGCAGCAAATCAAGAATAAACTCATTTATTCAAGAATCTGGGAAGGAAAAACCGGAGCCAAAACTAAAATCAAAGTCATCACACGACAGACGCAACATTCGGTGTGTTTTACTGGCATTTTATTCGTCAGAAACTGGTGAATAATTGTAACATGCAAGGAAAATTATACATCATTTTCACATTTTCTACAAATCATGAATCTGAGAAGTGTGCATTTGTATTCAGGTCCCTTTATTATGATTCCCCTAAATAATTCAGCCAACTGCCTTAAAAACTTAGATACAAGCTAAAAATGTTATCTGTTTAGTTAGCAAGCTAAATATTTAATTTATAAACTAAATATTTAGTTTCCATGTAATTTTTTAAGACCAAACCAAAGATTTTGTTGACTACCTAACTGGAGCTAAATCGTTAGCTCACAATCTGCATATCGAGAGAAAAGGAAATTACAAACAGGAGACAAGATCAGTAAAACCAGCAGGAGTTCAGACGAAACTTTTATTTTGGTAGTTCTTTTCCTGTTATCAACAAGTGAATTTGAATATTGGCTAAATATTTAGCTGTAAGCTAATTGTTTACTTTGAAGCTAACTAAATTAGCTTGCTAATGAAATGGTAAACATCAAGGTAAATAGTTAGCGCAGAGCTAAATCTTTATTTTAAAGCTAACTAAATTAGCTTGCTAATGAAATGGTAAACATCAAGCTAAATATTTAGCTGGAAGCTAAATCTTTATTTTGAAGCTAACTAAATTAGCTTGCTAATGAAATGGTAAACATCAAGCTAAATAGTTAGCACAGAGCTAAATCTTTATTTTAAAGCTAACTAAATTAGCTTGCTAATGAAATGGTAAACATCAAGCTAAATAGTTAGCGCAGAGCTAAATCTTTATTTTAAAGCTAACTAAATTAGCTTGCTAATGAAGTTGTAAACATCAAGCTAAATATTTAGCTGGAAGCTAAATCTTTACTTTGAAGCTAAGTAAATTAGCTTGCTAATGAAATGGTAAACATCAAGCTAAATAGTTAGCTCAGAGCTAAATGTTTACTTTGAAGCTAACTAAATACTCTGCTAATAAAGCTTAAATTTAGCTTTATAAATGAATAACTTGGTGAAAATAAAACTTGAACTTTAGAGGCGAAACTACCCAAATTATTGCTGTTAATTTTTCACTTTAACTTTACAAATGGCTCCCAATTTGTAAAGTTGTTGTCTGACTCTGTTTTTCTGGACTAAGTTTTTATATGGTCCAAATATAAAGTACTAAATTGCACAAATTATCCTCACTACTTATTTTTTCCGTTCGCCACGACGGTCCCCAGTTGAAATAAGCAGCAAGGTATGAAAATGGAAATAAAACCCGGCGGTGACACGCACATTACTGCTCCACCTGCACTTGATTCAGTTTCCGTTAAATTTAATCCGCTTACAATAAAACGTGATGAAAACCTACATCTTCAAACGGCCTGTGGATCTCTAAATCGTCAACAATCACAACCTTCCAAACGCCATAAAAAGATCTCTGGAAAGAACGCAGCTCGACTATTGTTGTTAGCAGTGATCCTCTGAACACACACATGGACTCTCATGCTCAGAACCAGATTGAAACGATTTCAATTTAATGGTATTTTCACAATGTGGGAGCTTGTGTGTGTCTGTGGAGCAGCCACCTGCATCCCAGAGATGGATGAGAGGAGCTAATCGAAGCCACATGTGGACTCGAGGAATGCTCTAGTCTCTGCTGGTGATGAAAGGGAAGAGAGGAGGAAGGAGGGACAGTTAAATGTTTCTTTAATAAAGTTAAAAGACAAAACAAAAAAGATTAAAGCAAAACATGAAGCTGGAAAAACAAAACGTTCACATGAAATTTTTTCCAAGCCTGAAATTTCCTCCCAAACGCATCGTAAAGATGGTCATTTCATATTTGAGGCAACAGTCATCTGTTGTTCCCGACGCAGAGTTTGTTCTTACCTTAATTAACGTGGAGACGGAAAACACAAAACGGCTCTTCAAAGTCGAAACCTGATCGTTGCTTCATAGATCAACCTCCTGGGTTGTCTGATTTATAGAAGAAGATGACGATTCTTGTGTTAGTTTCAGAATAAAAGCAACATCCACGTTGCAGAAAGACGGAAAGATACAGTTTACAGATGATGATAATTTTATATTAGAGCAAACAAAAGTTTTTATCACAACATTTAGGTTGTTTTCCCATCTGATAGTCCAGTAGATTCGGTTCGATTTTGGACCAAATTGCAACATTAGTTTCATTTCCAGCTGCTGTGGTTCCCCTTCAAACCAACCAAACCCTTTGGAAAACCTGTTCCCCTCCTCGCCTGTGGGGGCGCTGCACTAACGACAACTGAAGGAAATGACACAAAAACCTCTGAAGAAGACCCTGACCGAAATTTCCTTCTTTACAAAATGGAAACACAAATGGAGCGGAGTCGCTTTTCTTTTTTTTTTATCCAGAGATCACGAGTCATTTGTCCCGCTAGCGCTAGGCTGACGGTTTTTTTTGGTTGCATTTACTAGGGCTGTATAACAATATCGATATCGATATATATCGATATTTTCTTTCCTAGAAACAAATCGATATTCATCCTCAAGTATCGTAACGTCCAACTGTCACCTTGTTCACTCGCTGCTGGCTTCACCAGGTCATCAGGCTTAGAGTGATTCCTTCAGATGTTCAGGTTAAAAAGGTATCAAACTATTCAGAGCAGGAACTTGGTTCACTTTATTTACTTTACTAATGCATGTCAGCTACAGTTTGGACTGTTTCAACTAAAAGAAACATGTTTTCTCTCCACTTCTTTGGTTCATTTTGTCCAGCTGTCCACTTTAAGTCTGTGTCCAACCAGAACCAGGTATTGTGTAGTTGGTGCTTTTAATCAGTTTTCAGTTAAATTAATTCAGTCCAACTTTATAACAGTCACAAAATGTCACCAAAATCACTCTGTGCCTCTAAAATCGTTCAAAAAATCACAAAAGTGCATTGAATTGTATCGTTCGCTGAATATTGCGATATATATCGTATCGTAGGCAGAATATCGTCTATCTTATCGTGAGATTGTATCACTACAGCCCTATTCTGTATATTTGTGAAATTCCTGTTTTTTAATGAATATTTTGAAGGAGTCCCGATGTAAATGTGACATGTTAAGTGGAGATGTTGTTTTTTCACTCCCATATAAAGTATTTCCAATCGACGTTGGTTACATGTTGATGTTGTGTCCGTTGTCTAGAGGATCCTCATAAATTCAGTCAAGATGTTGAATTTTCAGTGTTGACTCGAACTGTTCCCGATTCCCTCTAATAGCTCGACGTGGTACATACTGTCCTAATTTACCTCTATTATAAAGGTACAATAAGTTTCAATTCACAATTCAGCCTTTTGTTGTTTTAGAGGTCAATAACTTACGAGTGCTGGAGATTTGGTAGGACCAGCATGTAGTAGATAATAAAGAGGCAATAAAACAAGATAATGATAAGATGAGATAAGATTGGCCTTTATTGTCTCCGTCAGGAGAATCGGACTCTTGTTGTAGCAGAACACAAACACGGTCCAACAGAACTTTACAAGGCCAGAGTACCAGGAACCCAACACCGAGTTGTTACACAATTCCCAACACTCCGAGATTTAGAAATGCCACATTGTTGTTGTTGTTGTTCAGAACGTGGAAACGTGGCTTCCAAAAGATTTGGACTCTTAAAGACGATCCGTCTGATTATCGGAGGCGTTGCCAGTTTTTCACTTTAGAAGCAACGTTATTGGTTCTGTTATTAATGGAAACAGCTGAAATTATTCTCTTTTTTTTGTTAATTTGGTTGTTGATAAAGTGAGGCATAAAATGATTGGTGTTGATCATTGTAGCCAGTAAATTTGCTAAAAAAATATCTGAAATTGAGATTAATTTCTGAAATTTTCAGAGAAAAACATGGAAATTTCTCAGTTTCAAAAGTTTAGCATTTTCATTTTCCAAAAAAAAATCAGAAATTGTCATGTATTTTCTAGACATTTTTAAAAAATGTCTCTCAATTCCTGTTTTTTCTAGCCAGTTTTTGACTTTTGAAACTTGGAAATTTCAACTTTTTTCTAGAATGTTTTTGACTATTCAAAGTCAAATCTCAGTGTTTTTCTAGAAAATCCTGAGATGAATCTGTTGATTTTTTTTCGAGCAAGTTTCTGATTTTTCAAACTCAGAAATCTTGTTTTTCTAGACAATTTATAAAAAAATTTTGAGCAGAAATGTACTTCTTCTTTCTCTCTACAATGCCCTTAATATTGTGGTGGTCAAGTAATTAGTTAAAATAAATCACATTTTATTAAAAAAAACATATTGACAAAATAAGAACATTTTTGCCACTACATTTTTTTAATAAATAGATAAATAAGCTCCACAACAGATGTATTGTTTTTAATCTGTTATTCAGGTTATTAAACCATCAGATTGGTGAAAATGCTCCTTCAGCTTGGAGATGCTTTCTACAACCTTATCAGTCTTATTTATCATAATCGACCTGACACACAGTGTCGAGTGTCCTAACAGCAGAAATAATTGTCTTGTAAATATTTTTTGTCTTTTTGTCATCAGGGATTTAAACTACAACAGCCTGGCTGAGTTTCCGACGGCCATCCGCTCACTCAGCCACCTCAAAGAGCTGTGAGTCTCAACTTCCTGACTAGAAAACATTCAATTATTTAAAAAAAACAAAAGATGAAACATATTCAGAAAAGAAAGGATGAATATAATTTGTGTTTGTTTTCAGAGGTTTTCACAGCAACATCATCCAGTCCATCCCAGAGCGAGCCTTCACTGGGAACCCGTCTCTGATCTCCCTGTAGGTACCAACGACCCGGAAAACTCAGTTTTTTAATATTAATAATGGATTTCAGCACAAATTCATGTCCCTAATTTTTCTTTTATGCCTGAATTTATTAAGAAATTGCATCAAAAACACTGATTTTGTTTAAACTTCTGCCAGAAATATGAAATTTGAGATAAATCTCAGAAATTTTATTAAAAAAACTTACATTTCTGAAATCCAAGAAAATTTCAAAAAGTCAGAATTTTTCAGATTAATCTCAGAAAATGTGAGAAAATTCCCAGAAATGTCCGAGTTTTTGCTAGAACATTTTTCTGAGCTTTTTCTTTCAAATTTTTGACTTTTGAAGCTCAGAAATTGTCTTGTTTTTTTTTTTTTTGGATTAATATTAAATTTTTGAAATTCAGAAATTATATATATTTTTTAGAAAATTTCTGAGATTAATTTCAACATTTCTGAATTTTTTGGGGAGAGATTTACTCCTCTTTTCATCTATAATAGACATAACAAACCAAAACATGTTTTTGTTTGACAGATTGTTTTATGACAATCCAATTCAGTCTGTGGGACGGTCGGCCTTCCAGAACCTTCCAGAGCTTCGGACGCTGTGAGGAAAACACACTCTCACCCAAATCAATTAGAAACTTCTAGATTGAATTAGCTTTTAAAAATAAAGTCATATTTCTGAGAAGAAAAAGTGGCAGTAGTAGTAATGAGATGTTTATTTTCACTTCAGCCTGTGTGTGTCACACATATAGCAGTCCACATTTGCAGAGGAGTGTCATAGTGTGCGTGTGTTGCTAACTGCAGTTAGCCTTGTCGGTGACCAAAACAAAGAGCTAAACATGTCAGGTGTGACTGGAGCAGCTGAAGGTCTGGTGAGACGTCATTCCCAGATCTGTCCTCCAAAAACAATAAATAAATGTGAAAATTATCTAAGCTGTTTGTCCACATTCTGCTGGATTAGCTCAATGTTAGCGCAGTGACTGGGAGCTAGCAAGCGTTAGCTGTTAGCAGGTGTTAGCTGTTAGCAGGTGTTAGCTGCAAGCAGGCATTAGCTGCCGGCCTGCGTTAGCTGCAAGCAGGCGTTAGCTGTTAGCAGGCATTAGCTGCTAGCAGGCGTTAGCTGCAAGCAGGCGTTAGCTGCAGGCAGACGTTAGCTGCCGGCAGGCGTTAGCTGCTGGCAGGCGTTAGCTGTTGGCACAGCTGCTAGTGGTGCTAATCTGAGGCTACGTTTTGTTTTTGCATAGTTCTTTTTGTAAACTAAAGTATGTATAATAGGAAACTTTATATTTTAAATGTTTCTACAGAAAACTGTTCCCTCCAAAGAAGAGCAGAGAAATGAGATAATTTAATTCTGTTTCATTATACACAAACTGCGGCCATATTGGATTTTCAGTTTGACGTTCCAAGTCAGAATTTTGACCTTTGGGGGATTTAAATTAATTTCTTCTGTCCCTCTTATTCAGAAACTTTATCCCAAAATAGGACAATAAGTGAAAATGTGGCTTTGTGTTTAGCTGAATGAGTGACATTTCTTTTGACTAGAGGCAGGTAGAGAATCAGTACTTCAACATATTCTACAAAAAGTATTTAGTTAAAAGTCAAGTTCTGATTAACTGGTAAAATTATCAATAATTTAATATTTAAAAGTATAAAGTTAAATGGAAATTATGATATTCTAAGGATAAAAATGGCAATAATCCATACAAGTAACAAAAATTAACACATTTTTTCCATATTGGTTTCTTTCAATAAAAAACTAATGAAACTTTAACAAAAGCTGCAGGTGTGTGTCTGAGTCTGGTGAATGTTTGATTTGTTTTTCATTCAAATCCAGAAATTTTACTCAAGTAAGAATAGAAATACTTCATGATAACTTTACTCAAGTAAAAGTACAGTGTAGTAAATACACTTGTAAAAGTAAATTTTGTTTTCCTAAAAGTAGTTTAAGTAAATTGAGTAAATGTAACTAGTTACTAACCAACTCTGCCCCCTACTGGCCATAAAAATAGAAATCAGATTGATAATAGTTTTGTGATTAAAGTGTTTTCTTCTATGCATCAATCAGTTTTTTCTCTTTGCACTGCCAGAAGATCCCGTCGAACTTTGTTTTCCTTTCGCTCACAGATGAAAAGTAAAGGTCATCTTAGGGTGACTCGGTATTTAGCTTGAGCCTCATTAAATCAGGTGCTAATTACACAAAGAATGTAACACTCAAACTGAACATTTTCTGTTTGCTAAACGTAAATCCGCTGCTCTCAGCTTGAACTCTGCCTGGTTTTGTCTCAGATCTCTGAACGGAGCGGCAGAACTCGCAGAGTTTCCAGATCTGTCGGGAACCAAGGGTCTGGAGAGCCTGTAAGGCGCGCGCACACCCTCAGAGGAATGTTTTATATCTGTTTGCTGTTGCAGCCCTCTTGACTGTTGTTATTAAAAACTGCAGTTATTATCCTATCTGGCAGGCTGCAGCTTTATTATTGCTGCAGCTCAGCCTGAAATTAAAAAGCCCTTTTGTCCTCCCTTTGCTAAGCCAAATTTCCAAGTGATAATAAACACGTTTGCAGAGTTTGTTTTCTTGTATTTTTCCATCTAAACTCATTTCTGAAGGTGGAATGTGTTCAGCTGTAACCAGTAGGTGGAAATGCAAACGGCAACCAAACAAACGTCCCACGTTTTTCCACTGTCTGCCTTTAAAATGACCTTCAGCGTCTTTCTGACCCAGTTGCATTAAACGATCCCAGAATGTTGTTATAACTCATGTTGTCTAATCAACAGGGCTGTGAACAGATTTATTTTTATTTCTTGTCACACCTAAAAGTTTTGAGTAAATTGAATAAATAGAACAAAATGAAAATGTGTTTTATTAGAATAAACTTCACCTGTTGTTAGGGCCGTAGTGATGCAATAACCTCACGATACACGATAATCTGCCCATGATATCGATATATATTGCGATATTCAGCAAACGATACAATTCAATACACTTTTGCGATTTTCTGAAAGGTTTTAGAGGGACAGAGTGATTTTGGTGACATTTTGTGACTGTTATAAAGTTGGACTGAATTAATTTAACTGAAAACTGATTAAAAGCTCCAACTACACAATACCTGGCTCTGGTTGGACACAGACTTAAAGTGGACAGCTGGACAAAATAAACCAAAGAAGTGGAGAGAAAACATGTTTCTTTTAGTTGAAACAGTCCAAACTGTAGCTGACATGCATTAGTAAAGTAAATAAAGTGAACCAAGTTCCTGCTCTGAATAGTTTGATACCTTTTTAACCTGAACATCTGAAGGAATCACTCTAAGCCTGATGATCTGGTGAAGCAAGCAGTGAGTGAACAAGGTGACAGTTGGACGTTACGATCCTTAAGGATGAATATCGATTTTTTTCTAGGAAAGAAAATATTGATATCGTAATATCGATATTATTATACAGCCCTGCCAGCAGGTGTCTAAAAACATTCTGGACTGCAGCTTTTCTCACTTAAAACATGATTTTAAGGATTTATCATTGGACTTTGGCTGCTTTTCACTTCATCTCAGTCCTTTTCTCAACTAGTCATGCTGCAATCATCTTCAACAGCCTGAAACTATCAGCATGTTGAGAAGCTCCATCCGATTTGGTTAATATTTTTTGGTTGAGGTGCTTTTCTTGAACAATGATCTGCTCTTATTTTAGAGGCAGTGCAGCTGGACGGGAATTTGCGTTTACTTTTTAGTTTTGGACAGTTGTTATGAAGCGTAGCAACCTGATTAGCATCTGAAAAAGTCAAACAGAAGCTGAACTTTGACCCCAAACCCCAAGGGAGTGTAGATCATATCCCCTACTCTAACATCTCTCTGATAGACTTTGTAACCTAACAGCCAAAAGCAACTCATTGGCAAAAGCAAATGAGGTGGATTAGCAGAGTTTGCCAACAACTGATGCCATCATCTCTGCTGCCCGAATATCCAGCAACAGTCTTCAGTCAGAGGCTTTGGCAGGTTGGTTGAAACACTGACTGCTACAGAAACCCAAAGCGATTCTTCGCCTGGATAATACGAGTTATGACAAAATTACATTTTCTTTCTTTTTTCAATCAAGTATTTTTGAAAAACACCAATAATTGATGACATCAGCTAATATGTACAGTAAAAATTATAGAATTAACATTTTAAAAATCTTAATTTATGGTCGGGGAGTCAAATTGAGAATTGGGAACCGTTTTCTTTAACGAGTATTTTTACAAATACTTTCTTCTGGAAATACTCAGAAACATTTTGAGTCTTTACCACTAATGAAATTCAGCCAGAAATGTTTTAATTCAGCCACATTTAAGGGTTTTCCATAACGACAGGAAGGGCTGTGTAATAATATCGATATTTTCTTTCATAGAAAAAAATCGATATTCATCATCAAGTATCGTAACGTCCAACTGTCACCTTGTTCACTCACTGCTTGCTTCACCAGGTCATCAGGCTTAGAGTGATTCCTTCAGATGTTCAGGTTAAAAAGGTATCAAACTATTCAGAGCAGGAACTTGGTTCACTTTATTTACTTTACTAATGCATGTCAGCTACAGTTTGGACTGTTTCAACTAAAAGAAACATGTTTTCTCTCCACTTCTTTGATTCATTTTGTCCAGCTGTCCACTTTAAGTCTGTGTCCAACCAGAACCAGGTATTGTGTAGTTGGAGCTTTTAATCAGTTTTCAGTTAAATTAATTCAGTCCAACTTTATAACAGTCACAAAATGTCACCAAAATCACTCTGTCCCTCTGAAACCTTTCAGGAAATCGCAAAAGTGTATCAAATTGTATCGTTTGCTGAATATCGCAATATATATCGTGCATCGTGAGCAGAATATTGTGTATCGTATCGTGATATTATTGCATCACTACATCCCCACCTGCTGGTCAGTTAGACGTCCAGCTGGGGTCTGGAATTGCTTCATGCTTCGTTTCGGTTTAAAATGCTGGTTCAGTGTCTTCAGGAACAGAACCTTACAGCTGCAGCTCCTGCTCTCTCAAACTGACGTGACACTTTTCCCTTTTGGGCTTTCAGGACCATCACTGGAGCTCGGATCACGTCTCTTCCCAGTTCGATGTGCGAGCAGCTTCCAAACCTTCAGCTGCTGTAAGTCTTCCCATCATCGTCCCAACGCTCATCGCTTAGCTGGTCCACCTTAAAGCTGCTGCGTTTAAGGACCGTTGGACGCCCCTGACAGCTGCTGATGGCTAAAACTGTGTTTGTGTCTGCAGCGACCTCTCGAATAACAAGATCCAGACTCTTCCAAGCTTCACTGGCTGTGAAAGCATCCAGAAGATGTGAGGTTTACCTCCATTTCCTTTTAATGAAGGAGTTTATGTCGCTTATCTGGGCAAGGAGCAACGTTTGTCAACCTCTGAGACCTGTACAGCACATTTGTCAAGTCTCTGGTTACCTTAGCAACCAGTAAAACACACCCAGCTGTGCATGATGGGAGCAATTAGCAGCATCGTTGTCTGTTTAAGACCAATCAGAAGCCAGGAAAACGCTTTAAAGTAGACAAATTTAAGCTGATGCAATGGAAACAGTGTGGCTGATCTCTGTGTTGCAGTGACCTGCACCATAACGAGATAGAGGAGCTGAGGGAAAACACCTTCACCGGCCTGATGACCCTTCGCTCGCTGTAAGAACGAACACACACACACTGTGAAGGTTTAGTCTTCAGATCCCGACTTGAACCTCCTCAAGTGCTTCCAAATGGACGCGCTGATCAAGGTGGTCGGCTTGTGACGGAGGAGAGGAACGACTGCTGCTCCTCCGTCTGTCCTGAATGAATTCAAGGCGCTCCGTTTCAGGAAAACCAATGCAAATGAGCAACAAAAAAGAATTCAAAACGATAAAACGTCAGTATGGAGGAAATACGAAGCAGATTTTTGCAGCCGCCACACCTGTAAAACATTTCAGATGGAATTTTAAATGTATTGGATGAAACTAGGCAAACACAAAGGAGAGAGGCCTGATGGAGAGGCGGGTCATTCTCAAGTCATTCTGCCAAAAGTGGGATTAAAGGTGTGGTAGTTACAGACTGAGTGTCGGGTTGGATATGAAGACCAGAGGATCTGAAGATTGGAGGGATGGTCCCGGCTGCTGAGAGGCTTCAGTTCAGGGATCCCAAACGTTTCCCTTCTCTGCTGGGGGCCGGAGTCAGTTTGTAACAGAAAAACTGTGACGATTGCAGGAGAGACTACATGTAAAAATGTATTGTTTTCCAGAAAGCACAATCAAATAACATTCTCTGGGTTCTTCACAGAACAGAAGTCAGGAAATAACACTACTTATGAAATAAATACCGTATTTTCTGGACTATAAGCCTCAGATATCTCTGCTGCTCCAGGTTTTCCACCACGATTCAGCAGCAGCAGAAAGGCGGACGGCCAACATTTGAGTCATAACAGGTCAACTGAATATCACATTTATTACGGTTGAATCAGAAAAGTTGCCAAGTTTAGATTTAACTGAACTGATTACGGTAGTTTCCGAACGGTAACAGTGAAAGTGCTGATCCTTCGTGTTGCTACTAGCATGTGCTAAATGAAAATAGGCTTCTTCTTCTTCTGCTTCTTCTTTAGATTTCAGCAGCAGCTTGCAGCCATTATTGTTGCACTGCTGCCATCTACTGGATCCTAATATCTATACCTCAAATTCTCATAATGATCCCAGTATTATTTAAAAAAAAACGAAAAATCTTCTTTTTCCCCTCAATGCTATTTAACTGATCAACAACATTCTCAAATTTCAATTCCCTATTAAAACCTAATTCCGTTTAAATGGGCGCTTTCTTCTTTTATTTCCAATTTTGACTCCCAGTGATTCACTTCCTGCTAAAGAGCCCCCCCTGGTGGTGGAAGAAAAATCCACATATAAACGGCTTGTAGTCCGGAAAATACTGTATATGAAAAAATCTGAATGCTCTCTGGTATTGTTCAGAGGGCCAAACGTGGAGGCGGGCCGGATCCAGCCCGAGGGCCGTAGTTTGGGGACCACTGCTTTAGAGGCTGGAAACATGTAGTATATTTAAGGAATGCAATATAAATAAATGGATCAGTTGGGCTGGTTTCTCTGAAGACTAGCATTCGGCTCATGAAAGAGACAGAGTCTGAAGATTTGCAGTTTTGCCAGTGAGTTATGTTCACGGTGAAAGACAACAATACATACAAATCCAACAAGAAAAACAGACATCTAAAAGGACATAGAAAAAAAGCAAAACATGCCAATACTAGGAAAGAAAATAAAAACAAAACAAAACCAAAGTAAATTAATCCCACAGTTGACTAAGCCCACACCCTTCAGTCCTTTGACCCCAAGCTGGGGTCAACAATCCCAAGACAAGCTGACTCTGGGTAAGGAGCTTGACTTGATGTGGTTTAGGTCCAAGATGGGAAATCAGGAGTCGGGATGAGACAGAAAAAGTTCTGAGGCTACAAGGAGCCTCCTACCATCCTGGCAGCAGAGCGGAAGTCTTCACACACATAGTGGGATCTAATCTGTTTCTTACGGCTCTAGGCCTGGACATTTAGCTCACCTTCTTCTGGCCTGTATAAATAAACAGGACCAATAAACTTTGAAATCCAATTCAATCGTTCTGATGTGTACACAAATCTATATTCAATAAATATCAAGTTCATTATCAATCCAATCAATATCCTATTTAGAAAGATTAAAACACAATTATTCAACCCAGTGTGGGTCATTCAGCCCCTCACAGTCAAGCATGTTGCTAACCGCTATGTCAAAACAACCGTCACCAGATCCGCCGGTTGTTCTACATATAACTGACGTCCCTCCTGGCTGGTCTGGTGGTACTCGGCTCCTACAGCGCCATTATAGTTAGACGATTTTTATATAAGATGAAATACGGTGAAGAATATAAAGAATGACGCTCAACAAACCTGTAGCTCAGCTCTGCTCTGCTCCCCCCCAACGCATCTAGTGTTCAAACTTCCTGCTCGAATTAATACAGCCAGCCGATAGGCTGCAATCCTACATGTGACCTTGGAAACTGGGCAGTGATTGGTTGCTTCATAGTCTCGTGAGAGCGACACTATTATCAGGATTATCACGTGATTTAATGAAGAGTTTGAGAAACCAGAGAGAATTAGTAGGTGAAAGCTAGAAATTTACACCCGGGTTACAAACAGGTGACCAGCACTCACCTGTTTTTTCCTCTAAAAGCTCAAGGAGTGACTGGTCATGGAGTGACCGGTGCACTGAAAACTCCAGGAGTGACCAGCACTGAGAAGAGCCCCTGGAAACCGACGGATTGGTCTTCGCTCTAAAGACTCCAGCAGTGTTTAGGTCACCCAAGGAGGGACCATGGCTCTAATTACTTGAGGAATAACCGTCACTGAAAATTCACGGAGTGACTCGAACACCTTGACGACTTGAAGGATGACTGGGGCTCTGCAGACTCAAACAGTGACCGACACCTGGAGGACTTGAGGAGCAGTGACAAGAGGCAAAAATGATGCTGGTGATACAAGAGATGGAGATGTTACCCCAACTAGGGCTGTATAATAATATCGATTTTGTGATATACATCGATCTTTTCTTTCATAGAAAAAACTCGATATTCATCCTTAAATATCGTAACGTCCAACTGTCACCTTGTTCACTCACTGCTTGCTTCACCAGGTCATCAGGCTTAGAGTGATTCCTTCAGTTGTTCAGGTTAAAAAGGTATCAAACTATTCAGAGCAGGAACTTGGTTCACTTTATTTACTTTACTAATGCATGTCAGCTACAGTTTGGACTGTTTCAACTAAAAGAAACATGTTTTCTCTCCACTTCTTTGGTTCATTTTGTCCAGCTGTCCACTTTAAGTCTGTGTCCAACCAGAGCCAGGTATTGTGTAGTTGATGCTTTTAATCAGTTTTCAGTTAAATTAATTCAATCCAACTTTATAACAGTCACAAAATGTCACCAAAATCACTCTGTCCCTCTGAAATCTTTCAGAAAATCGCAAAAGTGTATTGAATTGTATCGTTTGCTAAATATCGCGATATATATCGTATCATGAGCAGAATATCATGTATCGTATCGTGAGATTATTGTATCACTACAGCCCTAAGCCCAACCCACTACAGCCCCAGAAAACGTTGGAGAAGTTGAACGATGCAGACAGACATTTGCTTTCCAGAAGGACATGTTGATCCTGTGCTGCTCACTTCATGCAGCCTGAATGGAGATGAGAACTGCTTTTAAATCGCATCAAAGAAACCAGGAGGAAGCTGAAAGTGTTTGAGTTGTGACGGGGGGGAGGACAAAGACCTTTGAACTCTTCAACCATAACTCCTCATTCTTGTGTTGGCTTCAGTTAGCTTTTTGTGTGATGTTGATGTTTTATCCCTTTTCTTTTGCAGAGATTTATCCTGGAACCGGTTGTCATCTGTGAAGCCAAACTCATTCTTTGCTCTGACGTCTCTCTCCAAACTGTGAGTTTTTCTGCAACACCAGAGACTCTTTTTACAAACCTGATGCATTTAGATCCTTAATAAATCAGAGGATTTTGCCTCAGGGCCTCTCAGGAGGTCAAACTGCCCTTGTTAGTAGCATTAAGCAGTAAAATCTGATTACTGACGATGGAAATACCTTGGTGTGAACAACTGCAGCATTTTCTGTGTCTGCAGTGACCTGTCGTCCAATCAGCTGTCCTCTCTGCCTCTTACTGGTCTGCAGAGTTTAACTCGCATTCGGCTAGTGGGAAACGATCAGCTGATGGAGTTAATACCTCGAGAAGATCTGCCACGAGTCAGGTAGCTTCTCCGCAGCCTGTTTTCTTCTGTCCACTGCAGTTTCTAGGAATAAATGCTAAGAGTTGTGTCTCCTCAGGGTGATGGAGCTTCCCTACGCCTTCCAGTGCTGTGCCTTCATCTCCTGTGAGAAGAGAGGAGAAGGAGGATTGTCCTGGGAAAGAGAAGAGGCAGCAGACTCCACAGCGAGAGACACTCCTTTCCTTTCCAGTCAAGGTAAACGCCACAAGAAACGCCTCAAAGAACCACAAGAAGGGGAGACAGAAACTCTAGAAACAGCACAAAAAGACAGATTACGACGCCGTCTCAGGGCCATCAGGTAGAAAACAATGACTACATTTGCAAATTTTCCCTGGAAAATTTAAGATTAATCGCAACATTTTTCTTGGGGATAAAACCCCCAAATTTCTGAGCTCCAAAAGTTATAAATTTTAGAGACAAATTCAGTCCTTTGAACTTCATCTCAGAAACTTTCATTTTTTGAGTTTCAAAAGTCAAAGGTTTTTTGAAAAATTTTCAATAAAAATGTTTTACTTTTGAAGCTCATACAATTTCTGAAAGTCAAAAATGTTAGACTTTTCAGAACTTTCAAAAGAAATAAAAATTCTGGAAACTTTCTGAGAATTAAGCACAAAATTCTTGAGATTTTTCTGTAAAAAGAAAACAAAAAAAATTTGAGCTTAATCTCAGAAAATTTCCAGGAAAAAACATTAACATTTTTTGAGTTTCAAAAGTCAACATTTTTTGATAAATAAACTTTTCAAATTTTATTTCTGAAAAATTTCGGAGATTAATCTTGTAATTTGTGATTTTTTAAAAAAAAAACGTTTTTGACTTTTGAAACCCAGAGATTTCCATGATTTCTATAATTTTTTTGTTAAATGAATCAAACAAATGGATTAATTTAATTTATACATCCTGAAGAGTTTTAACACATTGAGTTCAGAGGTTCCCAATAAAAGTGACCTCACTTTGTTGTTTTTTGGACATTTGGTTTTAATAGAATTATCCAGCACAAAAACACAGTTAGTAAGTAATTTATTTATTTTACGAACAACATTTTTCTTCTGGTTTGTTTGTGTTCAGTGGATCAGGACTGGGACGATTTTCTGATGGGGTTTGAAGACGAACCAAAACCTCAACACTCTGTTCACTGCAGCCCAACTCCAGGTAGCAAAATGTCTCAGTAACACTTTACTTGAAGGGGTGAACATAAGACCGACATGACACTGTCATAAACATGACAAGAATGTTTATGACAGATGTCATGAAGTGTCATTTGGTAAATAATGACACTTTTAATGCAAAGTTGTTCTAAAAGTTGCATTAAAAGTGCTGACTTTGTATGAGTTTGTAAATTATGAGAATTTAATGCAAAGTTGGTATTTTTAATGGACTTTCAATGGAACATTTGGAGCAACTTTGCATTAAAAGTGTCATTATTTACCGAATGTCACTTCATGACAACAGTCATAAACATTCATAAAGACTTATTTATGTTCATAACATATGTTATGTTGTGTTTTTGACAGTGTCATGTCAGTCTTATGCTCACCATTTCAAGTAAAGTGTTACCAATGTCTTTTTATGTTTCTACAAGTTACAGACACACTATATATATATATATATATATATATATATATATATATATATATACATATAAAGTGTTTTTGTCTTTTTCCTGTCACTTAATGACATCACCACGTCTCATTTGCATACCTTTTGTCCATTGGCTGATTTTGTACGACCAGTCTGAGCTCGTCATGAGTGGAACCTTGAACTGGAAGTTTTGGACAGAGAGATTCTGCTTTAAAACAATCTAATTGTTCACAAAAAAGACCATATCATCTTGGGGTCCACCAGCCAGGGTTCTATGATCCAGGACGGAGATGAGAAGATTGAGTCCAATTTGTGTCCAAAGGAGGACATTTTGGGCAAATATAACCACAAAGGGTTATATTCTGATCCAAACTCCAGAGTCCTGGGGTCCAACAACAGACTGAAGCCAAAGTCCACAATCCACAGTCACTAGTTTTATTAGCAGTGGAGTCGGTCAGCCAATCAGGGAGAGAGTAGGTGATGTGTTCGGGGCTGGCTGGGAAAACAGAGATGTGAGTTGAAGAACAAAAAATCAGTTTATAATTGGGTGTAAACTGTAATTAAAGCTACAGTCTGTAACTTCCATAAAGACGTTTTGACTTCTTTAACATTATGTTGTTACAGTTTAATATTATGCAGATGAGCTGCTGTAGGTTTCTAAAGAGATGTACAACCAGAGCCAGGAGGAGGGGCTTAACGCTGTCAATCATCTCATGTACTCGCTGCTAAATGTACTAATGACAGAGAAATAGGATAACTGTTTATCCACAGTCATCAGCGGCTATGCTAACTAGCCTTACCATTGATGACAGGCTATGCTAGCTGCATAGGCTGCTAGCATAGCCTAGCAGAGGCCCAGTCATCAGCGGCTATGCTATCTAGCCTTACCATTGATGACAGGCTATGCTAGCTGCATAGGCTGCTAGCATAGCCTAGCAGAGGCCCAGGGTGATTGACAGCGCTAAGACCCGCCTCCTGGCTCTGATTGGTTGGGGCAGATCATCCTGCATCAGTTTAAACTAATATGTAAAAGCTGTTTTTTATTAAAGTGACGTACCGCAGCTTTAAATCTCTGGCTCTGTCTCAGGTCCGTTCCGGCCGTGTCTCCGCCTTCTCGGCAGCTGGATGATCCGAGGCGGCGTCTGGCTCATCGCTGCAATCTCATTGGTCAGCAACGGTCTCGTGGTCCTGTCGGTCTTCTTCTCTCCGGCCAGCACCGTAACGCCCCCCAAGCTCCTGATTGGCCTGCTGGCTCTGGTGAACGGCCTGATGGGAGTGTGGAGCGGCTGGCTGGCGGCGGTGGACGCCTGGACGTTTGGCAGCTTCTGGAGGTTTGAATACAGTTATTATCTGACCGGCTTCCTCCTCCTCCTTGGGTTTAATGTCTGTTCTGTTGCAGGTACGGGGTGAAGTGGGAGAGCAGCTTCCTGTGTCGCCTCAGTGGCTTCCTGTGTGTGTTTGCGTCTCAGACCGGACTCTTCCTGCTGACCGTCGCGGCTCTGGAGCGATGTCTGTCCGCTGCCGGTGCAACACAGAGCAGCAAAGCCGACAGGAGCAGCGTGGAGGAAACGTCAACTAACACTTTGCCACCATGCGACTTAGAACCGACATTCTGTCATCAGAGTCACATTTGAAGAAGGTTTGACGTCTGGTTTGAAGTTTTCATTGTCCAATGTTTATTCTGCACCCAGAATGCATTGCTGCAGAACAGGAAAGTTATACATTTTAGAGACAAATTCAGTCCTTTGAACCTAATATCAGAAACTTTCTAGGAAAAAACAGAAATTTTTTGAGTTTCAAAAGTCATACTTTTTGGATAAATTTTCAAAAATGGTTTTTGAGTTTTGAAACTTTCCCAATTTTATTTCTGGAAAATTTCTGAGATTAATTTATGTGATTTTTTTTTTAGAAAGTTTTTGACTTTTCAAACCCAGAAATTTCCATGATTTCTAGAGGTTTTTTTGTTATTTGCTTCTATTTTTTCCGTCTTCAGTGGACCTAATTTGCCCTCATAAGTGTGACAATAAAGCTGAAATGAAACAAAAATAAATCAATCAAAATCAAACAATATGAATCAATTTAATTTATACATCCTGAAGATGTATAACTTCAAATCTGGCACTGAGTGAAAAATCTGCAGGTAGGCGAAATAAAACATTTTAATATAAAACTACATATAAGAGATATTGTAGATAAAAAAAAAATGCGTAGCATCATGTTTCAAATAGATTGAATTATTTGATATCCAATTTGTGAAAATGCAGCAACATATTTTAAAACTCAGCCATGTTTTAACTCCTGTTCCCGCAGGTCGCTGTTCGTCGCCGCTCTTCATCCGCTTGTCGATCTTCCTCTGCTTCCTGCTCGGCTTCGTCGTCACGCTGCCTCCGCTGATGGCGGGTCGCAGCAGCTCCTCCTTCTGTTTGCCGCTGCCTTCGTCCTCTTCCTCCTCCTCCCTGGCCTTCGCCGTCTCCTTGGTTCTCTTCGACTCGCTCTGCTTCCTCGTCATGACGCTCGCCTACACTCGCCTCTACTGCCGCGCCGTCAAAGCTGCGCCGAACTCCGCCGCCGCCGCCGACGCAGCGTTGACTCGTCACGTCGCCTGGCTGCTCTTCTCCGACTGCCTGCTCTACCTCCCCGTCGCCTTCCTCTCCTTCTCCTCCCTCCTGCGGCTCCCCACCGCCGGGCCGGAGGCGGCGAAGGGGGTCCTGCTGCTCGTGACGCCGCTTCCGGCTTGTGTGAACCCGCTTCTCTATCTCCTCTTCAACCCGCTGGCCAGGGGAGAACTGGCGGCGCTGGCGGCGGCGAAGTGGCAGAGAAGGGGCGTGACCGGCGGACGGCCGCTGGAGTCGACGTACGACGAAGACGCGGAGAAGCAGTCATGCGACTCGACTCAAGCGCTGGTGGTTGTGGAAGGTGTGAAGGAAGAGGAGGAGCAGAGGGGCGAGACGCAGCGGTCGCCGACCGCCGCCCCGCGTCGCTAAACGGACATGGAACTCGCACGTCGTAGCGTTTGTTTGTCTCGCCTGACAAAAAAGCTTGAATATCGATCCCAAAGGTTCTGCTTCATTCTAACGGAACCCTCAAAATCTGCCTCATTTCAACGGGGAGCTGCTGTTCAAAATTCACATTTACGCTTCAATTTGGGTTTGAACTGCTTCTAAAAGCAGGTAAAGCACTTAAAAAAACTGATAAGTTAATGTTTTTGGTGTCTTGGAAAATGAGTCATTTCAAAAACCTCCCAAATATTAACTGGCATTCTAGGGGCACCTAGCAGCGTTACCTAGCAACGAGCCTGTTGCCTAGCAACTGAGGCAGAGCTCCAGCCTGGTCAGCTGGTTTTCTGCTGTATGCGCTGCACAATGGCTGCTGGAAAAGACTTTTGTTGTTGACTTAGCATCCGGAAACTATTTGCTGCATTTCTGTTGGTTGTGCAGGAGGCTCCACTACTGCTTTTTAAAGATGTTCGGTTTTATAGTTGTGCATCTGCTTGCAGCTATTTTCACGTGCGAGTGCAAACAGTGAGTTGGGGGCGTGGCCAGCAGCAGCTAGTTTGGATTTAAAGTGATAAGACCTAAAACGGTTAAAATCTGCTTATCTAAGAATGATTTTGTGCAAAAAATAAATTAGCATGATTTGTATAGGCCACAGAAAGAATCTGTTCAAGGAAGCAGATCATCCTTTAGGTTTTGGTGGACAATCATGCATGTTTTAGTGAGACAGATTTTTATGATGATGATAGAAAAAAGGAGTAAATTTCCACAAAAAAATTGAGAAATTTTCAGTTTAATCTCAGTTTTGTGACTCTTCTCCTGATAAATGAAATTCTGGTAATTTGAAGCATTTAAATGCGAGAAAAATATGTGAAAGTGAGTCTCAGTAGCTGATTGACGTGATTTCTGAGGACATAAATACGCTTTTTAGTTTCTATTGTTGATTTTTTGGGTGTTTTTATGTGTTCATCCCATCTAAATGAGCCGAAAACACGTCCAGAAATGACTTATGGGACCAGATTTCATGAATTTTTGCTCTGCTTTTCCAGCTGTTGTCAGGTGAGATCAAACCTACAGGTCCAGCAAATGTAGCATCAGCTGAAGAAACGAAGCCTGAACTCATTTTTTTCCATTTTGTTCCTATTTTGACCAGACAGTTTTTTTCAGAGGGTTGCAGACATCATGAAGGGTTTCATTTTAAAACATGGTTTTGCAGCAACGCGCCACCAAATGCTCGCTAACGTCTCGTGTTTCTGCGAGCGAGTGTGAAAACTGCAGCGTGCGTGAGAGTTTCGTCAACCTGGAGGAGAAAACCTGCTGCAGAATCATCCGTCCATTCAGTATGAAATGTTTATATCTTCATTCTGGCCTCATTTTCAGGTCAGGAGTATAAAAATAATCTGTTTCTGTGTTGTAAATAGGCGCTACTGTGACAATCTTCAGTTATGTAGACTGTGAGGAATCTGTTTTTTAAAGGTTTATGCTGTATGTATATTACAGTTGTTTTTAACGCTTGTCTTTTTCATGTTTGTCGTGTGAAGTGGTGATTGTGAACACTGTTTTACATTAATGTGACCTAAAATACCTGCAGATTATCTCACCTCTCCTGCTAAACGTTTGGGCAGGAGAAACATTTTCTACTTCATTTATTTATTTTTTTTTTAAAGAAATGGTCCGATGTTATATATTTTTTAGAGGAAAAATTTTAATCTTTGCTTCTTGTGGTGATTTAATGGATATTTTAGAGTCATCTACTTTTAAATAAATCAACTCTGTTGGCTTTTAAATCAAAGCTACTTTATGTATTTCGATATATTTTTAATCTAACATAAAAAAACAGCTGCTGAGAAGTTTAAGAAGTGAAACCTGCTTTAGTTAACAGAAACTTTGATTTATAACCATAATTTTGCTTTATTTATAATCAAAACATTAAACTTTTACAAAAATAAATACTTTCTTATTTTCAGTAAAGTGCTCCATAGTTGGTATTTAAAGACATAGTCTGAAGACAAATAACAGAAAGGATGGATTTTTTTCTTTCTTTTTTTGGCTGTTTGAGTAAATTTCATGCAAATATTTCATGAAAAGTTTAGTTTTTTTATCTGAAATTCAGACTTCTTCACATTTTTCATTTAACTGAAGAATAAAACGTTGCTAAACATGATTTGTTTTTATCTTTAACCTTGATTATTTAAGTAGTAGTAAAATAAACCAGTTGTGGTAATTTTCCACACAATTGGGCATCTAAAAATTAATTGATCAATTTAAAGTGTATTTTTAAAAATCTATTTCCGACAGTAGAGCTGTTAAAGTATATAAAAAAAGGATGCATTCAGTAAACGGCAGTTTTCCCAGTATGAACAAATTATTTTCACACTTGCTGACTGGTATTTTGGTAAGCAAAGTTCTTATTATTTTGGTGTGAATCACATTTTTATAACCTTTCTGCTGTATTTTTTAGGTTTGAAGCAGAAAATATAAAGTTATTTCATTTGAAACAAACTTAAGTTAATAAATTCAGCAACATTTAAGATGAGTCTGCGTCACATATCAGTGGTTGTTACAGGAAAAAACACATAAAATCTCCATTTATTTGTAACCACAACATAATAGTTGAATAACTACAGAAACATGACCAGAGGGACTGGGAATCGAACCCATGACCTTCCGATTCCAATACGAGTTTTTGATATATTATTGATACATTGCATAAATTACAGGGTTTGAGCAGGGTTAGAGTATTCTTTGTATTTATGTTGGATTTCCTCTCAGTTTTCCTTCGTTATCGTGTTTATTTAGTTTATATCTCAGCTTTTTCTATGTTTTTCACCTTAAGTGTTTTATGGGCAGGTTTTTCTTTGATATCCCATTTTATTTCGAATTCCACTAATAACCTAAATACACAAGCAGATGGAAATTATTTTAGATCTTGGTTTCCGCCTCCCTCAAAAATTACCCCGCAGTTGGTCTAATTGTAACAACAAAACTTAATAACTTTGGTAAAAGAATTTGTCTTGATATGTTTTTCTGTATGTGAAGTGGTGATTTCTGGTAAAAACACGTTTTCAGTGTTGTACTGTCAATATCTAACACTTTTGCTTGCAAAAAATAAAACCAGACGAAATAAGAGGGCGGGGTTTAAAGGAATATATAAAAAAATGAATAATCACAAAGCATGACTATGAATGTGTGCTGTGTTAAAAGTTTGCTGCTGCACTTTTCTGTAATCAGCACTTAAAATGTAAAATTAAATGTTTCCTGAAAACGTAAAATGGTTATTCCCTCCAAATGTTCATCCCTGTAATCTTGTAAATCTTTGTAAAGTACCTTGAGTATTTGTTGGAGTCTAGTTTGTAAAGTTTAGCTTGAAGTTACAGTTTGTGACGTAATAAATCAGCAGTGCTGCAAAAGGTGTAGTTGAGTCTGTCATTACAAGTTTTACAAGTTTACATCAATGTAAACCAAGTTGGTTCCTTTACTAACTTTTCACTCTAATTTCGGAGCCTCCCTGAACGCCTCATACGTCCGTAGTGTGACGTATCAACGTCAGAGTTCAGAGCTAATGGCAAAAATATGTTATCCGGTGCGAACAAATTGGTTTAATGTCCGAAATAAAAATTCAAAAATATCTGTTTTGAGGGGAAAAATAACTTCTCCAGTATAACTCTGCGCTTATTGTGTCGAAGAAAACCGTTATTGTGAGTTAGCATTTTAGCTAGGTTATGCTACAGGGTTTTAGTGATGCATTAATATTTTTTTTAATATGACCAGAAATATGTTCTGTTCACAGAAAATACGTGTTTTGACTAAGTAATTTGGTTAACTGCTTAGCTATTAGGCTAGCTAAAGTACTAAGCTAATGCTCTACCATGACTAGATTAGCCAAAAACTATAATATTATTTCAAAAAAGAAGTAATACTGCGTTTTCTAAACTCTCCCCTTTGTTCAGAGATTTTGTAGATCGTTTTTGGTGATATTAAACTGAGGTTTTGTGTTAAAACTCATAAAAATGTGTTCTTTTTCCCAGATGTCCGGCTATGTGTGGACAAGGCCTGAAGCAGAGCTGCTATGTCATCCTTGTGATCATTATTTCATGGTGTTTAAAAGGTAGGAAAATATTTATTATATTGGTGAATACTGGTTATTAGCCATAACAGCAATATCAATACTAGATACTGCAAACTTTAATATCGTCTGGTCCTTAAATAAGTTATTAAAATTTAAATTCTTTGTACTAAATTGATGTAATTTGAGTTTCACTATTAGAAGAGATTAAATAAATAAATTTGTAATGATGCTCCAATGCTACGCTGTCCAAACCCAACTGGATGCCCCTAATGGCAAACAAAACAGGGAAGCTACAATCACCCATCAGCCCTTTAAACAGATGGTTACCATGGAGACCGAATGCAGGCTGGTGGATGGACATTACTGCTGACCAAACAGTTACTCTAACATCTCTGCTGACTTGTCTGCATGCCTGGGAGTTGCTGGTTGATGTTCTACAGTAAATCACTCCTAACACATTGATAATCGCGGTCTTGACGTTTCCTCCTCTTTGAAGGTGCGTCAGAGTTCCCCCCATTTTAGTCATTTCTCCTTATCTGACATTTATAGAACGACTGATGACTAAATCCTTATGATCAGCCCTGGTGAAGTATAAAATTGGCTCAGTCATCCTCTACCTTTTTGGGTTTTCAGACACATTTCAGGATGTACTGATGTGGATCGGTGACGCCACGACTGCTGCTGAAACAGTAACTGACTTAACAGAAACCTTTATCTAGCTAGAATGAGTCAGTCAGACTCACTGACTGATGTGGATGAATCACTATATAAAACCTAAAATTTGATTTTTTTGTTAACACTGAGAAGTTTAATGTTTGAAAACGTATCAAATATTAAATGTTCTTGAAGGTTTTTGATCAATTTGATCTTGAGGGGTCGATGTGACACCACTGGATTTACTATTTCCAGTTCTGCCAGATGAGTTGAAAGAGAAGCTTCAAGGATTTTTGTCAGCAGAAGGAAAAGGAAGAAGTTCAAACCAGCGCTCCTATCAATCATAATGGTCAAGGGTCGTATCCCTACATCTTATCCCCTGACTGACTAAACATACAACCAGACAGATTTAAAGAAGAAGCAAATGAGCTAGATTATAACCCTTGCTTGCCAACAACTGATGGTGAATCCAGGACATGATAAATTAAGCTGTTAGCAACAAACGCAACAGTCTTCAATCAGAGACCGCAAGAGTCGTTGCAAGACTGACTGCTACTGGAAATCAACAACATTTGATTAAATAAAGTATGTTTGACTTGAGCTCAATTTCTACTTATTGTTTGTCTTTAATTTCATTTTTTATTACTCTTGGATTATTTACATCTTCTTTGGTTCTCCCTCCACCAGCCTCAGGTTTTTTTTTTACTTATGTCTATTTGAAAGTTTGGGTGGGTTTTTAGTGTTAAGCTGCTAATTTTATGTTCCAGTCGTTCAAACTCAACTGATGTGAGTCATTCTGGGTTATTTCTAAAACAATCGCACAATTATTCACAACAAATCACAAAGTCTGAGTCACGTACGTAGCTGCTGAAGAGGTTCATTTGATAGATCTTAGACTTTGATTTTCTAGATAGATCTTAGACTTTGATTTATCTGTGATATAAACTGTTCTTTGGGTTTATTTCATACCCATAATAATTTATTTAATTGTTCTCATTGATTTAATTTAAGTGTTATTTTATATTTTTAAATCGTCTTGTCCAGATTTGTCACCTGTTTTCGGCTAAAAGATCCAAAAATGAAAGATGATGCTACATCACCCTCTACTGGGCAAGCATGGAATTACAGTAGAACTCAATTTAAACGACACCCAAACGTTTTTTTTCATTAAGCCAAATAAAAGATTGTGTTTTTTTTCTCCTTTCACTGAAACCCATTAAATCTATAGTTATAAAACATCATATTTAAATTCATGTACATTTTTTTCCTTTCCATTCTGTTGATTATTTGAACTTCAGGAGTTCATCTCTTGTCATATGTAGAAAGATGAATGAATGCATTGATTTTGATGTGTAATTTTTACACTAATGTCTGGGTTTTTTTACACTGAAGCTTGTTTTTTTGGGAGTTGTGCTGCACAATTTGGAGGTGTGTGTTCCACCGAACCCAACCCCATTGAGTTCATGGTCTGACATTTTATGATTTCCTGAATTTATTGGACTTTAGGACTTTTCTGTAGGAATAAAATTAATTCAGCTAAGTAAACATTTTTGAGAAAATATACTTTTAGACATATTTTTAGTACCGTTCATATATTATATATACTTTTACTTCACGTATCGCCACTCTTGAGTAAAATTTCTGGGTTTTTTCTCACAAAATAAAGAACAAACATGTTTTAATTATAAATTTGCCAGACACAGACACACAGTTTTCACTAAAGTTTCATTAGTTTTGAGAGAAAATTTATTTTGAAAGACTTTTCTTTTGTCTGATTTTGTTATTTTTTGATACATACATGAGTTCTTGTCATTTTGGTAAAATCTGAATATGTTGATAATTGGATCAGTTACTGAATACTTTTCAGTTTTACTTGAGTAATTTCTTGGGTGGCTACTTTTTACTTTCATGTGAGTAAAAATACGTTAAAGTAGTACATTTTTTGGGTTCTCAACTCACCTTTGATGAATGTGGAATTAAGTTTTGCTAAATACTTTGTTACATAATTCTCCCACTTCAAAAATATAAATAATTAGTTTGAGAAAACAATATTTTTTGCAGGTTTTGCATGTTTCTCTTCAGCTAAAAAAGCACAAAAAGTGATGCCCTTGCACTGAAGTAGAGCATAATGGAGGTGAATTAGAGTTACAGGAAGGTGACTGGCTGTTTTATGACTGCGTCAGATGAGTGAATACCTTTTATCTTTTCTTGTTTAAAGCTCAAAGTCCACCTGACAGACACAGGCGATCCACAGACAGTCACCACAAACCGATTTTTTTAAAAATAGCTAAAAGAAGTGATTCTACCGGCTGGAACCTCACAAGAAAGGTTTGACTTTGGGTATATTGGTAGAAACTTTGATTCTGGAGCTGAATTCTCCCTCACACATGGATGGTACCTGAAGACAAGTGGGTTGGATAAATTTTGCCGCTGTCCGACTGGCTGGCAGCCATTTTGGAGACGAACCAGGTGTGTTTGAGCAAACATGTTGAGATGGTTTCTGTTTAAACAAGATGGTTTTATCTGCCTTATGGTAAACCATTACAGCTGAAACAAAGATCACAGTGATTCTTTTAGTTTTAACAAATAATTATGTCATTAACTGTAAATATCATGAATATTCGTATGTGCTTATATGTGTAAACTGCATTATAAAGTTTGAGGACAATGCAAGGAAAATTAAGTAGTTACATTAAAAAATAAGATTTTAGCATTTGGTCAATGGTCTTTGAACTCCATCTGTACTTTAAGCAACATCTAATTTTGATGTAATGTGACTTTTATGAACCACATTAATGTTTTACATGGTCCGATCAAGCGGTTTGCTGCCAATGGGAAAGTTTTAACAAGCTGTAAAGGAAGCTGTTGATTCAAAAGTTGAATATATATTAAAAGTCGTGATACTCAGGTAGACGAACTGGCAGTTTGAACTCTGCTCTGGAGGTTTACAGAGGGGTGTGTTCAGTAGGTTATGAGGTTACGTTTAATTTTCTGTGGTGTTTGAGCAGAAAAATGTGATGTCCAGAGCTGAAAATAAAAACATGCTAATAAAATATGTAATTTTTAGGGCTTAGTTAAAGGTTATGACACAAAGATGCAACCAAAACATTTAGGAGCTTGAGTCCAAGTCAAAACCAGAACTGGTGTATGCTTAGAAACTTAAATATTATGACCAATTTATTAAAATAGCTTTATTAATTAATCAAAGGCACTTATGAAATCAATCTTAAATATAATCATGTGGGTATATTTTACCCTTGAAAAATGTCTTTAGAGTTTAAAGTATTTCTAAACTAATTTAAAAAATACCTATGATTACTGTGACCTACAGTAAGAACTAACAGGTTTCAGCAAAGCAAATTTGATGCTAATGATTGCTAGCGTTGATATTTACCAATAAGCTAGCCTGTTTTTTTATTTGTCTTTATAGAAAACAATCTGCTCTTTGTTTAAAACTGAGAAAAATAATCTAGAGACCTAAGAAATACAACAGATATCTAACAAATTACTTAACAATCTCATGTTAAATGGGAACTGCTAACAAATAAGCTAACTTTGCTAGCATCACAACCATTTAGCATGTCTGCATCATTTAGCGTTTTTCTTAACATTTTTATTTCATGCAAACTTGATTTCTTAAACTGCTTCTTAACCATTGTGTCATGAAAAGTGTAAAAGTTAAGCACTTAAAGACTATTAATTTTAATTGATTTTAATAATGTCTATTCAGCAACCACAGCTCTACAGCTTACATCACTTGTTTTGGGTTTATTTTCAAGAGTTGATGCTTTGAGTCCATTCCTTCGCTCTTGGTGCAGTACCGTTTCTTTGCCAGCTTTCTTAGGATGATTAAGGACGAAACTAGACACGCATCGACATTCTTGCTCCTCTACAGCATCTCTGGAGTTCAGTACAGTTTGTTCATTTCTATGTGTTCTATGTAAAAAAAATCAAAATCCTATCCATCAGAAAGTCTTTAATTCTCTGGACATTGGATCGATTTAGATGGAAAGTAACACTGTTGACAAGTCTTTTGGAGAGATGAATGTATGTTTGTTATTCTTGTTAGCCAAAGGTATTGGCTTTATCCAATACCTTTGGCTAACAGCAACAGAGGTTGCAGACCCTAAACTAGACAAACCATTATTCATCTACAACATAGATGCATAATCTATGTTGTAGGAAGTATATAAGTGAAAGGGTTGCCATTGGATGATTGTTATAAACCAAGATAAGGATGGAACGTATACCATTTATGAGCTAAACTTTCTTTACATTTAACAAAGGCTTTAGCCTTGAACTTTAGACCATTACCTAATGCTGATGGATCATCACAGCACAGAGTGTGGGACTCCTAATGGAAAAGGCAAATCTTCTAGCCCAATATTTACCTGCTTAATGCATTGTAATATTCTCAGTCTCTTGGTCCGCAGTAGCTGCAGGTGGAGATCCTCCTGACTCCTCCACGTTCCAGCACAGCAGCACCCCATGCATGGCAGCATGGAGCCTGGAGCCAGTGGGCCACCGCTCCAGGTTCTTGGAGAGAACGAAGCACTGCAACAATTCTTCAGCGGTGAGATGTTCCACAACTCTTCACAGCAAACCTGGAAATATCAGTCAACTGCAAAAACAAGGTTTTGAGGAACTTAAAGGATGTCCCAGTTATCCCTAAACATGAGAATCCAAGATAGGTTCAAGAGACGTTCCATAGTTTTAAGCATTCTCCAGACAGATGTGGTTTTGTTTTTCATGGACAAGTAGGTCCTCTTGAAGTTTGGTTGAAAACGTTCAAGAGGTCACAATTACTTTGAACCTACTTAGGTTGGCAACAAGAAAAGTCCAGGACTATTTGAAGAATGTTCTGGTCTTTCGATAAGTTGGTGTTTCTTTGAGGAAGTGTCCAGGAAGAGTTAGGCCTAGTCCTCAATTTGTACTGAAAGTTTATTGAAGGCAGATCTCAAGTAATTAAAGTGTTCCTTCATCTTCTTCAGTTAAAGTGAGGTTCAAGGACACTGATGTCAAACTCTAGTTGAGGACCAGTGCCTTTGTATCAACACTCCTGAATCCCATAATTAGGTCAGTTGCTTTGGACTTGAGACACTTTCAAAGGTTGCGGGACACTTGTTTGGCTGGAGTTCGGCATCCTTGTTCCAGGAGAAAGAGAGAATCTCCAGTGTGTCAATAGTTTCTGACATCTATGACGAAAAGTGTTTGACGTGTTTGAAGAATTTAGACTGTCCAGAAAGTTTTCAGGCACTCTAAACTTTCTAAACTTTGTAAGTTGAGGTGAACCATTTTTAGGTTATACTAATCGTGTTTTATAGTTATGGCATTTTGGGGGTTTTTCTACCTTTGAAGTACCCAGAATGATCTTCGGAGAACTCCAGTCTATCATGATTTAGTTGCTCTTTTGAAGTTTTTGAGGCTTTTGAGGTGTAACTAAACAACCTGCACTGAATATGGTTCATATTGCAAGCAGAACTTAGTCTGAAAATGACCTTTCATTTTAATCTCAAAGATGCAACACACCATTCAGTACCAAAGAGAGAGGTGGTTTAGAAGAGGTTTGACAGATAAGCAGGTGACTCTTAATGCTTGGTTGGTGATCAGGTCTTCCTACTCTCTACAGTCGTAAAATTATGCTAACAAGGTTCATGAAGTCTTAGTCATTAGGGTTAGGGTTAAGTAAAGGCGATGTGATCTCAAAGAGTGTGTGGGACTGGTTTTAAGTTTTTACATGAGTTTGGAGAGACTTTGATTCAAACTGGTTTCCTGCATGTAAAAAACTCTTATTTTTTGATGAAGTTCACTTGATTCTTTGGAATTTTTCAAAGACATTCAGGGTCTGCCCAACAGGGTAGCGATAAACAGTCTTTGTTCTTTATGAAAATGAGCCAAAATTGGAATTTAGGTATTTTATACCAGGATTTTCTCGAGAGATACTATCCTGCATCCCTCCTCATAAGTATGGACCCTAATAACAAGACATTAATTTGACTCAGTTGTGTTGGACAAGGGATTCCTCTGAACATTGCAGGATAGTACTGGTGTTAAGTTTCCACCGCTCAGCTGTTTGTGTTTCTGGTCTTTGGGCTTTTTTGACAAAAGTTCAAAGTACTTTTACTTTTGTAATGTTGCAGAAAAGAACATTCGAATTAGACATGTTTCTATCCACTGATCTGTAGTGAATAAACCACGATTGGTATTTTAAAAATGTTCAGAGTTTCGTGCTTGTGGTACAGCACAGAGCCTCCACTGGATGAGACAGTTTCCTACTTCGTGTTTCCATCTTTTTGTGATCAAAAAATGGTAAAGTTTTCCCAAATTTTACCATTTCTATCAGCCTTTTCTAATGCAATCAAACATTGATGAACCATGGTTGGTGATAGTGATCCAGTGAAGAATTGTCAGCATGTCAATGGTGTTGTTGAAGGAGTATGGAAAGATATATAATTTATTATTACTGGCCCAAATGTTCATATCGGTGAATCCCTAATTAATTTTATTGAGAAGAATAAGAAAGAAAATCTAATTATATGACTATAATTACCTACTGTGATCATAGCGTTTTGTATATTAGTTTCCTTTCGCCCTGTGTGAGTCCTGATCCACCATATTGCTCACCTTTTCAGGTCAGGACGTCAGTAGTGTGTTGGACAGCTCTGTTGCTGTCGACACCAGCATCCTGGAGCAATACCTCAGCAACGACATGGACCCCAGCAACTTGTAAGTCTCAGAGGAAGATCATTTAATCATTTAAAGAAATGCTCATTCAGGCACCAATAAAACACTTAAAGGATTAACTGTAAATAAGACCAGAGATTGGATAGATAGATTAGAAAGTAGTTTAATTATTGTGTTCATTGCGTTATTTGTTGACCAAGAATACCCAGAAATCCTTGCAACCATGTTCTTGGTTAGTTTCTACTTGGTGGGAGTCAGTCTGTTGTAGCTACAGTTTTAATGTGGGAAACTTTCTGCTCCAGTGTCGCGTCTGAGCACATACTCTGTTATGTAACATCCATAATTTAGCACTGACCCAGTTGGTTGTCAGATAAGTGAAGATTGCTGACGGAGACGGCTCCGTGCAGGACGGCACGCCGATCATCACTGATACCCGGCTGTTTTTGTTGTATTTTCCAGCATGCTTCCTGAGTCTCCTCCTGACTCGAGTTCGGAGGCCTGTTCTCCTCCACAGATACCAGGTAGTTTTCAACACACTGCAAAAACGTAACAAGCTGTTTTTGGTCTAATTTCTAGTGCAGATGTCTTAGTAGGCTTGAAAGAAGACAAAACTAACTTAAAAGTAACTTTTCAGTAAGATATAAGAGCTTGTTCTAAGTAAATAATTTCCTAAATATATCTTTTTTAATATCAATATTAAGGATTATGTTTTTACTTAGAACAAGCTCTTATATCTTGCAGAAAAGTTACTTTTATCTTATTTCAAATATACTAAGATATTTGTACAAGAAATTAGACCAAAAATACTTGTGTTTTTGCACTGATCCAATTCGCCTTTTGAATTATAAAAGCTAAATTTCCTTCTCTTGTTTTTATCCATGTAACTAAAACCTATTTCCACATGTAATGCGGTAAGTTTATCATTACTGTAGTTTTTATTTTAATAATAACACATTTCTATTTCACAGAAATTAATGTGATTAATTGTTGCAGTCAGTTTGAAACAATTAATTGGATTAATTGTGATTAAGTGAAATAATCATCAACTAATTTAGTAATCAAATTATCCAAATTTGCTGAAAGAACAACACATTCGGAGCAGAAATTAGGCCAAAAATGTACAAAAAAATACATTTTCCATTTGAAATAAAAAAAATTGTACCCAGAACTGAAATAAAAATGGTCTCCCATTAAGCACCTTTTTCTGTCCAATTATTAATCACAATAATCAACACATTAATACTGCAATGATCTTAAAGTTTATTAAATAGATTTAAGTGGTTCGTAATGAAGATCTTCATTACTGGGAAACACTTGAAAGGGCCATCCTAACATGGTTAAAAGAAAAACACAGAGAATGTGCCAAGTTTTTATCTGATTAATTGATTAATCATCAGAATAATTGTTAGAATAGTATAAAAATACACAGTACACATTAATCTGCTATGAAGGCTTCTGTTGTTTTTATATTCTTAAAGCATGTTGTGTTTTCTCCTGTTGGCAGATCTCGGACATGAACGGTCCTGTTGGCCCATCTGTCCAGAGGCTTTTCAACCAGCAACGTTCTGTCACTTTAAGAATGGAGGATCCACTCCCCTCGGCTCTGACCGACTCACTCGACCCACTTCCTGTCGGTTAAAAGATGGCGGCGGCACGGCCCACTCTGACTTTCTGACCCACAACCAGCTCTGTGGTTTGGGCCTCACAGACTCTTGTGTAAAGTCTAGGACTCCACCTGATCCGCATGTTCTACCCGTTCATCAGGACACCAACCACCCACCTGAACACTACTTGAATTCAGGAAGCATTTTGCAAGGTTACACTCCCCCCTCTCCTCCTTCCCCACCCTTACCTCCAGCCAGTACCTACATGTCCACCATGACTGACCCAGGTCTGGTCCAAAACCTCCCTGTGTCATATTCGCACTGTTCGCTGGGTTCAGTCTCCGCATCGCATCCCTGGTAAGCAAACTTTAGGTTTTTGGATTTGTGGGGGAATACCGGAGATCCCCTTTAAAACCGTTTGATTGGCTGGTGCTCTCGCTGTATGCTCTGTGGAATGGCTGCTGGAAAGGACAAAGAGTTTTGCTTGAGTGTCGATCCCAAAGGTTCTGCTTCATTCTAACAGAACCTCCAAAGTCTGCTTCATTTTAACGGGGATCTGTTATTCAAAATTCACATTTATGCTTCAATTTGGGTCTCGGCTGCTTATAAAAACAGCTTAAGCACTTAAAAAAAAACAAAGTTAATGTTTTTGGTGTCTGGAAAATGAGCCATTTAAAAAAAAATCAAATATTAACTCACATTTTAGAACTCTGTGCCGTTACCTAGCAACCCCGGCAGAATTCCGCCCGTTACCTAGCAACCCAGGCAGAGCTCCAGCCTAGTCAGCTGGTTTTACCACTGTATCCGCTGTACAATGGCTGCTGGAAAAGGCAAGAGTTTTGAAGTTGATTTACCAACCAGAAACAACTTCCTGGGTTCTTGTTGGTCGTGCAGGAGGCTCTACTTCTGCTTTTCAAAAATGCACTGTTGTATAATTGTGCATCTGCTTGCAGCCATTTTCATGTGTAAGTGTAAATGTTGAGTTAAGCAGCAGCTTATTTTGATTTACAGTGACAAGACGCCCAAAAACAGCTCACTCTGAGAGAACTGAGCAGACTAAAATATCATCTAAGAATGATTTTGTGCAAATGATTGTAACAAGCTCATACTCTGCTTTTAAATCTGGTTTGATTTGAGTGTATCTGTGAAGACATTCAGTCGTGTTAAAAGTTAAGTAGGTTGTCATCAGCGCACTGTTATATGATAGTATTCTAGGTCCAAAAATGCTGCAGGGTTGAGTTTGGGCAACTTCTGATGAACTTGATGTCATTCAATGGATAAAATTTGCCTATTTTATGATTAGAGCTCAAACCAAGAGGTGTAATTGGTTTGATATTTTACATAATATATTACTTCTTATTGTCTCTTTTTATTGATATATTTATTTTTAGTTTGACTCTACAGCGCTTTAATAAAACTTAGATAGTAAATGTAAAGGTAAAACTAAACTGGACCATATTTTACATTTAAATCTTTACGAAATTGTATTTAATTTTTCATCAGTTCCCAGGACAGTAAAAAGAGAAGGAGATCTGAGTCTGAGGAATCATTTGCAGCAGGTGATGCTGCCATTTGTGAAAGGGATGGGACTCATAACGCTGGCACTGGAAATACTTTAACTGGACTGGGTCCGAGTTCCTCCCGGTTGCTCAGATGGGAACATTACAGGCGGGAACACTGGAGCACTTTATGCAACACCAGCTACCAAACACTGTAAGTACAAATCCCTCTGAGGCAAAGGGTTTAATGTGGATCGGTTGAGGACATGAGGGCCATGAAGTTACTCAGTCCAAAATTACAGCTAATTATTTAGCTACAAACTAAATATTTTAGGTAACAAGCCAAAGGCTTGAAGCAAAATTAGATTTGTTATTTAAATATTTATTTAGCTTACAGCTAACTGCATAATTATTTTATATAATATTTTATTTTATTTTTTCATAATATTTTTATTTTTATTGGTAACTTCATCTCTGTGTTTGTGTATGCTGCTACTGCACTGTAATTTCCCGGCTGGGATGAATAAAGTACTTCTATTCTATTCTATTCTAATTAGGTTGAAAATTAACTATTCAGCTCGCTCAGATATAACTAAATGTTTAGTTTCTGATGTGTATAGCTTGCTAACTAAATATTTAGTTTGGAGCTAAATATTTAGTTGGAAAGCTAAATATTAAGCTAACTTCGAGCTAAATATTTAGTTTGGAGCTAGTTAGCGTGCTCACTAACTGTTTATGGAGCTAAATACTTGGAGCTGTGGAGCTAAAGCTAAATATTTAGTTACTAAACTAAATACAGTATTTAACTCCAACCTAGATATTTAGTTTGCAAACTAAGTATTTAGCTTCATAAACAGTTAGAGAGCACGCTAACTAACTCCAAACTAAATATTTAGCACCAAACTAAATATTTGATAATCAAATATATCTTAATTTAGCTCCATAAATGCTAAGTGAGCAAGCTAACTATTTAGCTCTACACTAAATATCTAGCTAACTAAAATTTTTAGCTAACTAAATATTTAGCTCCAACTTCTATATTTAGTTAGCTAAAATTTTTAGTTAGCTAGATATTTAGTGTAGAGCTAAATAGTTAGCTCGCTCACTTAGCATTTATGGAGCTAAATTAAGCTACTATTTAGTTGGAGATAAATGTTTACATATAGCTCCAACTATATAGCATATAGCTAAATACACTACATATTTAGTTAGCATGCTATTCATAAATGAATGAGTAACATTATGACTTATGAAAAATGGACACCCGTTTTTTATCTCTCATTATAAATTACATAATCCAAGTTATTGCTGTTAATTTTTTGGTTGAGTAACTTAACTTTACAAATGGCAACCCATAATGTTGCGGAAGTTGCACCAAATCAACAGAAAATGTGTTATTTTGTTTTGTTTTAGGGCGCCTCCTGAGTGCCACATTGATACGGATAAAGGCTTTAACTATTCTCCAGCTGACGAGGCCTTTGTGTGCCAGAAGAAGAACCACTTCCAGGTCACAGTTCACATCAGTGTGGCTGCAGAGCCGCATTACGTCAGAACACCCAGCGGTCTGCAGAAAATCGACCACTTCCAGATTAAAGTGTTTGGGATTAAGGTTCACAGCATCTTCTGTTTCAATGTAGAAATGATGATGTCTCCTTCCAGTACTCAGGAATACAAATCAAAACTGTGTTTTTTGTAGCTTGAAACACCCGGCCATGAGGTGACGATAGAGCAGTCTCAACCTGACCGCAGCAAGAAGCCCTTCCACCCCGTCAGGTTTGGATTAAAACTACATTTATCTTCATAAGCCAATCAGCCGATCTGAAGACTAAATGTTTACTTTTCTTGGCCTTACGCACAGACACATTCACAGCTACACATTTTGTAGTCGTTAACTTTCTGCTATGAAATCTGAGGTGTGAGTTGGCTAATCATAACAGTTATGGTGATTATATCTAGCATAGCAGCTGGTTGTTTTGCTAGCTAAATGGTGGTATAGCTAAATTGTAGAATTGAGGTTCTATTCCTAGCAATAGCTCGATGGGTGTAGAGCTTCTTGGACTCTTTTTTTATATACATCGCTCTCTGTCTTGACTTTTTGAATACAGTTTTAGTAAGGCTGTATAATAATATCGATATCGCGATATATATCGATATTTTCTTTCTTAGAAAAATATCGATATTCATCCTTAAGTATCGTAACGTCCAACTGTCACCTTGTTCACTCACTGCTGCTTCACCAGGTCATCAGGCTTAGAGTGATTCCTTCAGATGTTCAGGTTAAAAAGGTATCAAACTATTCAGAGCAGGAACTTGGTTCACTTTATTTACTTTACTAATGCATGTCAGCTACAGTTTGGACTGTTTCAACTAAAAGAAACATGTTTTCTCTCCACTTCTTTGATTCATTTTGTCCAGCTGTCCACTTTAAGTCTGTGTTCAACCAGAACCAGGTATTGTGTAGTTGGTGCTTTTAATCAGTTTTCAGTTAAATTAATTCAGTCCAACTTTATAACAGTCACAAAATGTCACCAAAATCACTCTGTCCCTCTAAAACCTTTCAGAAAATGGCAAAAGTGTATTGAATTGTATCGTTTGCTGAATATCGCAATATATATCGTATCGTGTGCAGAATACCGTGTATCGTATCGTGAGATTATTATATCACTACAGCCCTAAATTTTAGTAGAATTAAAAGCAGAAAACAGTAAAAAAATGATGTATTAAGACATGTATCTGTCATCTTCCAGGGTGAGTTTGCCTTGTGGCAAAATAACCACAGTAACTCTTGGTCGACTGCACTTTAGCGAGACAACAGCCAACAACATGAGGAAGAAAGGCAAGCCCAACCCTGACCAGAGGTACGACAGCAGGCCCACTCAGGAAACAATGAACTCCAGTGGAAATAAATGCTAACTGTGTGAATGTGTGCAGGTACTTTCAGATGGTGGTTGGCCTTTATGCTGCCGTCAAAGACGAGACTTTTCTCCTGACTGGCCTGGTGTCAGAGAAGATCATTGTTAGGGTAAAATCACTTTCTGTAAACTAATATTTAAATAACCAAACCTGCGACTAGGGCTGGGAGATGTGGCTTAAAGTAAAATCTCTGATTTCTGTTATACCAGGTCAAATTTCCAATTTTATTAGCTTTTTTCTTGCTTTGCTTCTAAACAGTAATTGCAAATGAGAAGAATTTTCAGAAACTGGCTTTTATTTCAATTATCCCTCCTGTGAGTTGCACATAAGTATCAAGGTCACACTATGAGAATTTCTGTTTAATTACGAGAATAAAGTCACAGTAATAGCAGAACAAAATGCAATTTTACCCGAAAAATGTCTAAAAATTACAAGAAAAAATTAGTTTTAATGAATAATGAAGATATTACAACTTTATTCTGGTAATACTATAACTTTATTCTTATAATTAAAAATAAAAAATGGCAGCTTGGTCCTAATATTCCTTCATAGAGTTGACCTGAACTCAAAGTGTAAACAGATAAAAGCTGCAAAACAAGATGGCCGCCCTGGGCATGCTCTCTGAGCACACTGGTGTGAAAAAAATCCAGATTTGACTTATCACCCAGCTTTACTTGCGACTGTTGAATTAAATTGACGTTGTCCAACACCTTAAGGCGTCCAATCCAGGCCAGTTTGAGACGGACAGCGACACCTTGTGGCAGCGCGGGTCAGCGCCGGACGCCGCGGTCTGTTACGGTCGGGTCGGTATCAACACCGACTCCCCAGATGAAGCCCTGGTGGTGTGCGGAAATGCTAAGGTGATGGGTGCCATCATGCAACCGTCCGACAACCGGGCCAAGCAGAACGTACAGGAGGTAGGACAAAACAAGCCGGGGCTCTTCAGTTCCCACAGAGTTTCTGGGTTCAGTGAAATTATTTTGTCTTTTAGGTCGACTCTGAGCAACTGCTAAAGGAATCAATCAGATGAGGATAGTTGAATTTGACTACAGGCCAGAGTTTGCCTCCAACATGGGAATAGATCACACCCATCAAACAGGTGCTGGTATATCACAGCTAGAACTGATACACTGTGGCTTCTAAAGGGTTAAATATTCAAGATTTGTTAAAATCATGTGACATTTCAGGAGTGATCGCTCAGGAGGTGAAGGAGCTGCTTCCATCGGCGGTCATGGAGGTCGGTGACGTCGTCTGCTCAGACGGAGAAGTGATACAAAACTTCCTCATGGTTGATAAGGTGTCTTTACATTTATCATCTGTATTCGAATGTGCAGGTCTTAAAGGGGACCTATTATGTAAAATTTACTTTCTACGCATTTTTATACTTGGCCCATTTGTATCTCAACTGCTCCTGAAAACAGTTCAGCCATTTTCTTTGGCAATGTGTGTTTGACTTTTGGTATCTGGAAAATGAGCCCTTTGAAAAGCCTCCTAATTGTCAAGTCACATTGCGCCGTTACTTTGCAACCCCAGCCAAGTTCCGCCCATTACCTAGCAACCCCTGCAAGATTCGTCCATTACCTAGCAACCCCTGTAGAGTTCCGTCCATTACCTAGCAACCCCAGCAGAATTCCGCCCGTTACCTAGCAACCCCAGCAGAGTTCCTCCCGTTACCTAACAACCCCAGCAGAGTTCCGCCCATTACCTAGTAACCCCAGCAGAGTTCTGCCCGTTACCTAGCAACCCCAGCAGAGTTCCGCCCGTTACCTAGCAACCCCAGTAGAGTTCTCACCGTTACCTACAACCCCAGCAGAGTTCCGCCCGTTACCTAGCAACCCCAGTAGAGTTCCACCCGTTACCTATCAACCCCAGCAGAGTTCCGCCTGCTACCTAGCAACCCCAGCAGAGTTCCGCCCGTTACCTAGCAACCCCAGCAGAGTTCCACCAGTTACCTAGCAACCCCAGCAGAGTTCCGCCCGTTACCTAGCAACCCCAGCAGAGTTTTGCCTGTTACCTATCAACCCAACCTGATTTCCAGCATGTTTGGTCAGCTGTTTTTACCTCTGTGTAAGCTGTACAATGGCTGCTGGAAAATACAAGTGTTTAGTTGTTGACTTACCATCCAGAAACCACTTACTACATTCTTGTTGGTTGTGCAGGAGGCTTCAGCTTTTCAAAGACGAACAGTTGTTTAATTGCGCATCTGTTTGCAGCCATTTTCACATGCGATCATAAATGTTGAGTTGGGGGGCGTGGCCAGCAGCAGCTTATCTGGATTTAAAGAGACAAGAGACCCTAAAACAGCTGATTCAGAACTGACCAAAATCTAATAATATAACAAAGATTTTGTGCTAAAAAATGTAATAAACATGTTTTATATAGCCAAGAGAGTTATCTTAAGAAGCGTAATATGTGACCTTTATCGACTATTGATAATTCACAACATGTTGGCAGATATAGCCTTAACATCCCTATCCTCCCTTTACAGGAGCAAATCTTCATGGAGAATGTTGGAGCTGTGCAGCAGTTGACGAAGCTTACAGACAACCTGGAAACTCGTATCCAAGAGCTGGAAGGTTGGAACCGCAGACTAGCAAAGTTGAAGAGCCTAACAGGAAGTCTGCGCTCCACCAGGTACTCATCTTTATTTATCTAATCTTTACATCTGCAGCTGGAGAGGAGAACGTATCCTAAGGGTGGGGTTTAATAGCAAGATGAACCAGATTACAGGCAGTTATCAACAGGTTAAAGCTGACAGGTTTGACTGGGCCAAGAAAAGATCATCCTAGATTGGCCTCCACCTTTTAATTTTAAATGTCTGAATTTAAAATTATACTGTAGTGAGCGCTTCTAACTAAAAAGTTAGTGGCGCTAACCGTAAAATGCTAATCTCAAATGGTAGTACTGCAAACGTTAACGCAAAAAATGTATGCATCGTCATTTATTCTTTTAATATTAGATTAGATTTTTTTCAATATCTTTGAAAAAATTTCTAACTTAGTGAAGGAAATCATTAGGGAATAAAATTTTAAAATTAAATACATTGTGGTTAGCACCGCTAAATAAAAAATTTAGAGACACTAGTCATAAGCAATAGTCTTACTAACGCTAAAATGCTATATTAGCATAATTAGCAGAGTTTACTGCTAAAGCGTTAAGTTCAATTGTTTTGATACCCACCATGTGTAAATGACAGGATGTGTTATATCGCCCCCTACTGAGCCAACTTTGTTGTTGTCTATATGTACAATTTGCGCTTCAGGAAGTGTAAAACTACAAGCTGTAGTTCTACAGCAATCAATTTATTCATTTGTTGTATACTTGCCTCTTGCTTAATAAAGTGTTTTTTCAAAAATACGAAAATGTGAGGAGAGGAAACAGAACTGTAACACAGACAGACTTCAAAATAAAAGCATGAATAGAACTTAAATAAAACTTCAACACAGATGTCAAACTTTATCCAACTGAAAGTTTGCAAAAAAAAAGCCAAGTAAGTTAGTGTGATGGAATTTATCCTGAAAATGTGATTTAGGGGAAGCTAAGTTTGCTAAATGTTTTAAAAGTTAGCAAAACCGCTAAAGAAAACATTAGCCAAGCTATTAGTGTATTAGCTGAAGTGTGTCCACCACTGGAAATGTGTATCAAAATGATACATAAAAGTTTTACATTTTTAAGCGACTTTTTAAAATGTTGGGTTAGATTGTAATATGTAATTTATGGAAAAATATAATAACAATTTACGTTAAAAAAATTCTTCTGTGTTTATATATGTCACATAAATATAGAATAATTTATTTGATTCACAATTCAGTTTTATTACAATTTTCATTTTTGAACATGTTAGGTTTTGAGACTTTTGGCTTTCCATACAATAAACCATCTACCATTACTGCAGAAAACATGGAGATGTCAAAGTAACGGAGCTGCTTCCTGATCCAGAGTCAGTTTCAACCTGGATATTTGATCTTTCTTTGAACATTTTACATTTTACTGGCATAAATGAATAAAATCAAAGTCAGAAAAAGCTTTTTGGTCCACTTCTGATCAGTTGTGGTTCTAAGTCCAGAGACAGATTACTTGTAACCGTGCAGCAGCGTGGAAAAACTGATAAAGTGACTCTATTGCATAACCAAGGCTGTCGAGAAACTGAAGGACGTTGCAGTTCAAGGACAGGTTTTTTGGATTTTCCTGCAAATTTTTGACCATCTAATTTAGACAGAAACATTGATCCTGATCTGCTTTGCCAGGCTTCCTTTCACTAGACGCTGCTATGCACTGTTAGCCTGACTCTGAGAGCTTCAGTCAGGTATTGTAGGTCAAGGACAGTCAGGAGGCAACAGCAGATTATTTTCACCTTCCTATTTATTCTGGTAATGTAGAGGTTTTCTTATCCTAATCACATACCATAATCTATATGTCTGGAAGCAGAACCAGCATGCATATCAGTAGATAACCCCGTCTATAACTGGACCTGCAGCAGACGTCACCATTACTTATAGTAAATACCAGAACGAACCAACTTCAGCTCTACTATAGGAAAAACCCAACACTGACTGAAAATGCTACGTAAATTTGTCTGGATCATATTTTTTTCTGATATTTGTTTCATGAAAAAATGCGATTTTTGTGTTGGCATAAGCAGTTTATATCGGTGAAGCATGTTATTTAAAAAATAACATCCGTCTCCTGAAGCATGTTATTTTTTATTTTTATTATTTTATTTTTTAATAACATGCTTCAGGTTGAAGTTTCAGTTTCAGTTGAAGTTTCAGTTTCAAACTGAAAGTTTTTTTCAGTTTGAAATAATTTTTTCCAGAATTTTTTTTTCTTTCAGTATAAGATCTTGGTAAAAAAAAAATTTATAAAAAATAAACTAAGCTTCTTATGTGCTGTATTACTTTTTTAGCACTTATGACCTTTACTGTTTTATTTGTAGCGACCGTGACGCCACACTCTCCAGAACTCCACCATGATGGACATCAAAACAACCGATGCGCTCCTTTAAATCTAGACTAAAACCAGACATCTGTAACCTAATATCGCTTATATTTAGTTGATTTCACTGTAAAACGGTCATAGGATGCGGTGCGGTCGGCTACACAAACAGATGCAAATCAAACTTGTCATTTGACAAACGAGAGAGAGCTGTAGCAACGGTTCGTTCTGCTGATCTTTTTATTCACAGTTTGTTGACATGACGGAAAATATGGAAAAGGAACAAAGAACGAATGGAACCGTTAATGAAACGTTACGGAACGGAGAAGATGCTCTTATATCAAACGGATTAACATAATAAAAGGGAGAAAAAGAACTGCTAACCCTTTATGAACATTGGGAAAGCCAGGCCAGATCCTACAGCGAAGACCTGAAAGGTGATCTATCGTATTTACAGCTAGAAGAGACATTGAAGTAAATGACATGACAAAAGTGACTCAGAGCATTCAGAGGATTCATGTGACAAAGGACAGTATGAAAATAATTTATGACCGATCAGCAGGAATAGATTAATTTGATACAAATGGCTCTTAATTTATGAACATGCCGAGTCCATATTTGGTACTGGGTCGCAGTTAAGACTTTTTTTCCAGTTTCAGGTCTTTTTCAAGTTATTTTTTTTTCAGTTTGCTTTTAATTTAATTTCTTTTTGTCACTATCCGTGTTTCTGTGTGTTTATTTTTGAGTTTTTCTGTGTAGTCCTGTTCCCTGTGAGTCTCTGTCCTGCGTTTTTTCCCCGTTGATTGTCTCCCAGGTGTGTCTCGTTCCCTTGATTACCCTTGTGTATTTAGTGTCACATGTTGTCTGTGTTCCTTGTTGGCCTTACGTCTGTGTGGCAGTTGTTTTCACACCAGTAGAACTGTAAAGTCCTGGTAGTGTCGGCTCTCGTTTTTCAGTTGCTAGCTGTGTGCTTGTCTCTCGCCGTGCCGCCTGGTTTGGACTGTTTGAGCATATTTTCATCATTAAACTATCATCATCACCACCATAACCTGGGTCCCTGCGTTTCTCCTCACCTCCAAACCTCCACTTCATGACACTTTTATTTGTTAAATTATTTTCAGTTTTGTTTTTGTTTGTTTCATTTTTTTAAACAAACATTTTGGTTCCAATTTAGCTCCATACAGAACTAACAGAATGACTGGAATATATCACTTCATGTTTAATGCATCTACTTAGTATTTAATTAATCCATTTCACTTTTTGAAATAAATAATTTAGTAAGGTTTTTATAGTTTGCTGATGTGTAGACGGTGAAGTTCTCATGTGTTCTCCAGCAGTAAAGCTCAGGTCAACGCGTCGGTGCCACCAACCCCAGAACCGGGTAGAGCCGCAACCACTCAGAAAAACGTTTGGTGTCAGAAATTCACCCAAATTCTTCAGAATAAAATCTTCCTGGCCACCATCTTTACCTTTCTGATCACTATGGCTATCTGGTGAGGAAAGTTATGCTACCACCTGCCTTTCTACATAAAGTTAAATACAAGTAAAAATGATTTTTGTGTGTTTTTGTTTGCAGTATAATCTCCGTTTCAGTTCTCCACCTGGTAACTGTGAAGGCGGTAGACATTGACAACCTTCCCAACAACAGGTAGCCATCAATATTTGAAAAAAGCATTTAGATGATAAATAACTCTTGATAATATTCATCCTCCTTCTCCATTAAGGAAGTTTAAACATAATGTCCATACAGATAGCTTTTTGTTGTGTGGTTGCCGTGATGTGATTTTATTTTATCTCGTTTAGCAGCAGTACTGTATTGCCCATGTGGACAGAAGAGTCGCCTAGAACAGGTACTGTTCTCGCTACAACGCCACACTTAAATCAGTCTGGAAATATTCAAAAGTATTTATTGATCTCAAACATTCGGATGTTTGAGATCAATAAACTTGTTTCTTTTTTGCAAGCGACGTTCATGAACGTTATTGCTTAGATCTTTTTTATTGTTGTTCACACTTATCATTGAAAATATATTATCTCGCTAATAGTCCTTCATTCTCTACATCCATCCATCCATTTTCTTGACACCCTTGTCCTTTAGTGTGGTCAGGAGGTGCTGGTTCCTCTCCAGGTAACGTTCCGGGCGAGAGGCGGGGTCACTCTGGACAGGTCACCAGTCTGTCGCAGGGCAACATGGAGACACACAGGACACACAACCAGGCACACACACATTCACACCTAGGGACAATTAACCTGACACTCATGTTTTTGGACTGTGGGAGGAAACCGGAGAACCCGGAGAAAACCCACTATGCACAGGGGGAACATGGAGACTATGCAGAAAGACCGGGGCCAGGAATCGAACCCAGAACCTTCTTGCTGCAAGGCAACAGCTCTACCAACTGCTCCACTGTGCAGCCCTCATGCCCAATATTTATGTCTGTAACAAGGTTATTGTAGTTAAATAAAACTAACAAAACTGAAATAGGAAAAAAAAATTGACACTGAAAAATATAACAGAAAAACCGTTGAAGAATAAAATAAAGGCATATTTTTCTTTCAGGATTTAACACTCAAACATTTCCCACACAAAGAACAGAACATTCAGTCCATTACAGTTTCATGTTTTCAGGTCTGGTGGTTATTTTGAAATTATTACCGATTGATTGCCGTGGCAGATTAGCTACTGCTGCTAGTAGCTAAACTAACGCTGTGTTGGCTGATTATCAAATTTAAACACATACTGATGATCTATCAGGTGGGTGTTTAGCTTGCCTCTTTTATTTTTTGAACTGAACCAAAACACATTGAATTCCACAGCACATCTACATGTTAAGATTGTCATAGTCAAGCTAGCATAGCTGAACTACTTCCTTCTCCCTTTCTTCATGAAAACTTTTTCCTGACCTTGTTATCTAGCTGTCCTACTGTTGGCAATTAATAGCAAACACTGCGTCTCTTTTTCTTTTATTTACCAGACGTAGATTTAAGATTTAGCGTGTTATGTTGACAACTTGACAGCTGAAACCAATGCTAGTCATCGTCGGCCAACAGCTTTTTTGCCCTCCAGCAGAGAGATGGGGGCGGGATCTAGCGCACATAATGTCCTGCTGCAACGGGTCTAAAATGAAAAACCCAAATTATTATAAAATAAAGCAAGAAAATAAAGTTAATATGCTAACAGTGAGTTGCACCTCCAGTCTCAGCATCAACAACTGCAGTCCCACAAACAATGCATCCTGGTTCCTGGCCTCCTGATGTGAGCTTCTGTGATCTGCTGTTCTGCAATGAGGTTTTCTGCTGCCCTTCGTCTCCAGTGGGCAGCACTTTCTCCATCAGGCCGACCTCTGATCCAGCCAGAAACTCAACAAGAACAGGTAACAGCAGCCCAGAAGACCCAGATAAGTTATCCAGATAAGCAGCATAATGAAAAAGCAGAATCAGGATGGTGTTTTGTTCAACAGGAGCAGGAACAGAAACAATTAACCACCTGAAAACTACTGGAGACTGTGAGTATTACGTATCATTTAAACATGTTTTCAAAATAAAAGAAGCTTGCGAAAATATTCATACCCCATGAACTCTATCATTTTGCAACCATAAACTTTAATATTTGTGTTTTATGTGATTGATAGACTCTTTCCTTTCCATCAGGGCGAAACACAACCATTCATACATTCATGATTAAAGAGAACAACCAGGTGATTGACGGCAAATACTGCATGAGGGATGAATGTGGGTAGGTCGATCAATAGAGCATTAAATGACAAAACAATTGACCTTAATTTGCTTCTTTGGACTAGCTGTAGTAACATTTCTGTCTGTTTTGTTTTATTTAGGCCTGAGAGATACATTTTTAGAGTTCCTATCAGCCAGTTTGTCCCTGTCAACATGAGAGTCACGCTGCTTATGAAGTAAGGACTGGTGGAATCAAAACACAGAAAATAAAACACATTTTTACATCTTGCTTAAATATTTTGCAGAAACTCCTTGTCTCTCATGTAAGAGCTCAACTTTTTCCTTGATGGATTTAGGAGTTTTGCCAAAGTAGTCTTACCCTTGACACCTTTTCACACTTCACCTGCCATTCCTAATAATTGCTTCTTAGCTTAAGGTAAAATTAGGTAAAATTAGCTGCTACTAATTTGCTACCAAAGGATGAAAAAAATACCCATAGGAAATCATTTGAAACCTCATATCAGATCAGATCTACGGCCTTTAAAGTGGCTGGTTCCTGTGAAGTTGAAGTTTATTAACATTTTTGCCCAAAATTGTCTTAACTCCTCGAATTTATTGTTAGCTAGTTAGCAAGATACTCTTGCTGTTAGCTAGCAGAAGTCTTTTTGCTCCCTAGCTGACAGCATGCTGGCTTTCTTTGTCTGAACAATATTTCAAAGCAAAATTTACTGTATAATGTTCCGCTCATATTTAGGCCCTATACTGTATCTAACATCTTACTATTTTAATTATTAGCATAATTTAAAAAAGCAGTTAGCCAGTTAGCGCCATATTTTTGTGGTTTACTAGCAGGAGCTTTTTTTACTCGCTGGCAAATGGTAAACTAAGCTGCTTTGAATAATATTTTAACGGTAAAACCTCACAGGAACAATAATTTATCCAAGCTTGACATCATCAGTTAGCGTATTGCTAATTGATTTCTGGTTAACAGTAAACTTAAGTTACTTTCTTTGAAGATTGATTGTGTAAAATGTTCTTATTTATCATGTTTCAGTTCTTCTGAGCTGTTGGTGGTTCATCTATGTGCTGTAGATGAGACCGCCCCTTGTTCTGCGATAACGAAAGAAAGAGATGACTCTGAATATAGGTACCCATCAAATACACAGGTACATTTTTGGTTTTTATTGCATTTCTGTCTAAATCAGTTTTAATATTACACAAAAATTGGGAAAATGTGTTTTAATGGCTAATAACCATAGATTTTTTTTAGATATTGACTATACCATCTCTGGAAGATTTTTATGTGTTTGGTCCAGATTAACAAATAACAGAAAATTTGAAAATTCATACTTTGTCATGTTATTGGTAGTAGTGGACCGAAATGCAAAAGGCTGAAGGCGTAAATGGAGATGAAGATTTAATACAAAAAGTAATGAAGCTTACAAAATGCAGCAGTGTGAGAACCATGAACCAGGGCAGATGAGCTAATTGATAACGGATGTGAATAGTTAGAGCAGGAGTCAGAAGACGGGAGAGGAGAAGCTAGGAAGATGCACAGGGGAGCGGGAAATAACTCCTAACACTGAAGAAACACCAAGACTAGAGAAAACATGAAAACTAGGAGGAGACAAAGACATGCAGACAAGAATTAAGACTGATCTAATTACAAGAAGAACTAAGGAACAGAGAAACTAGAATAACTAAAAGGACTAGACATAGAAATAACCTAACTAGACCCACTGTGGAAGGATAGAGGTAGATCATGTCATAAAAGCATAAAACCCCAGAGTCTTTACAGATGTTTCATTAATTTAAAGTGAAAGATTCTTCATGCAGTGAAGGTAAAATTGTTACACTAAAGATCATACAGTGGATAGAGTTGAAAAATAATTGACTTATTTGATTAATTTGTCTGTTTCTGCAGGGGGAACATGAGTGGCCTCTTCATGTGGCTCGCCTCCATTACAGTTCATATCACTTCCGGTCCTCAGTAGCTGTAAGAAACAAATTATTTCTGCTTCAAACATAAATCACAAATAGCTAGCCAGCTACAGAAACAGAAAATTAAGCGTATTCATTGTAATTTAGACAGCAGCTTACTATATTTATGACAATTTGTTATTTTATTACAAACATTAAAATCCCTTGGATATTTTATTTAAACATTTATTTAAACCATGGAAATATTTTTAACTGTCGCACGTTTCTCCAGGGGCAAGCAAACTGCAGTACTGACCACCACTACGCGGGGGCGCTCTTTACAGATTATTACTTCTACTTCTACAGACGCTGCACAAAGACATAAACATTAGCTTCTTCCTGAAAATTAATTATAACAAATGATCTCATTTAGCAGATCTCTGCTTTTACTGACATAAAAACCTGAAAACTTTTACTACACTGTTGTAATGTTTGTTTTTTATAAATCCCAAATGCATTTTATTGTGAAAGGAAGACAATTCTTCAGATTACGTAAATAGTCACATTAATCTGTTTTTTAACATTTCTCGTTTTGCTGATCTTGGCTCAGAAAAAAAAAATTAAAAAACTGCTGTTTGTATTTTTTTCCTCAGTGAAGCACTTGAAAGTTTTTCCTTTGTTTACGTAAAGCCTGAATTTGTAAAATAATAAATCTTTGCTGAGGATTAGAAATGAGATTAGAAATGGCTGGTTAGCAGTTTACACTTCTGTTGGCTGCTTAAAGAAACAAATGTCTTAAATCTGTTAAGTATTTAAAATATTTCAATGAGTTGATGTTTCTGTTTTTGTGAGACTAAAGTAGTACACAAAATGGACAAAAAAATAAAAATATATAATTTTTTTATCAAAAATCTGAAATTACAATGCCAACTCTATGAATTATTAAATACAAAGATGGACTTCTAAAACCCAATCTCATTTCATATCCAGACCTGTAAACGTCCACTGACCCAGATTCTGTGGATTATTTTGATGTAAGCCTGGGTTGGTGGTGGTGGTTCTGGTCTTACTGGGCCAGTTTCTTTGTTCAGTATATGTGAGATGTTTAGTTTCTGAAAGCCTCCTGATTTAAATAATTTGACCTATGGTAGGGTTTTACTGATATCCCACACAAAATTTAGTGTGTTTTCAGTCCTGGTTTGATTGGTGACAAGATTGCAACATTTGTTATATTTTCAGCTTCTGTCGTTCACCTGTTCCCCTCCTTGCCTGTGGGGGCGCTGCTCCAATAACTACTGAAGGAAACAACACAAAAGCTTCAGAAGAAGACACTAACTTTTTTTTCCATTAACAAAAGTGCACAAACCTTTTACAATATTCTGTTGAAAACAACACAGTTTTGCAGTTGTGTGGACTGGATGAAATGGGATTGAGTCTAAATAATACAAGAATGCTGTGGTTACCTGAAAGAAAGATACAGTGACGTCGTGAGTTATTTATGAATGTAAACGTGTTTAACTTAATCTTTTCTATGAGCTGAGTGAATCCCAACTGCTTTAATAAAAAAATTTTAAAATGTTCTTGGATGGTTGTTTTAATATTTTTACACTTTGCATGATGTTTTAAAGTTTGAGAGCCTTTTTTTCAATCTCCAAACTTCTCACTTTTTACATATTTAATCCACTCTACTGACAGAACTGCAACTAATTTAGACTTTAGAAACCAGAAGATATTTACGACTAAGCGGAGTGAAGAACAAAATGAATATAACATATTGTTTAACACTTTTTATTTAATTCTGGATGGTAAGTCAACAAAAAACACTTTTAAAGCACATAAAGCAGTAAAACTAGCCAACCAAACTGCTGGAATTGTGTTTGGGGTTGCTAGGTAACGGGCTGGGGTTGCTAGGTAACAGGCTGGGGTTGCTAGGTAACAGGCTGGGGTTGCTAGGTAACGGGTAGTGCCTACAGATTTATGATGTTACATTTTGGGAGTTTTTGAAATGGCTCATTTTTCAGAGTGATGGTCGCCTTTAATCAATGTAATCTTAGAAGTTAGTAGCACTCAGTAGTATTTGCTTGGAGTTTTGGTCTTGAAATGTGTTGTTTCGTTATTCTTATAGCTTATTTACATAAACAGTATAATGTAATTATTGTTGTTTTGATATTTCTTTACATTTTTTCGTGTTCACTCAGATTTTTGATGGATTAGACTTATTTATTTATGTTTATTTTAATAAAGTCTCAATAACAACAAAAAAACATGTTTTTATCCACGATGAGGCCTTAATTGCCTAAAGATCTCTACGCTTCCAAGATAAATTAAGTTTATTAGCATTCCTTTATCAGAATTAGATGGCATTAACTTAGGGTAAAATTGTTTCTGGATTTCTGTAAATGTAATATTTATCAGTGTTTCCCTTCTTAATGATGTCATCTACCTGAGCTGATTACTCACTAGCAGACTGATGACTAATTCAGGTGGAGGACGAACAGCACAAAGGCAAACTAATGAGGTCTCAGCAAAACGCCTGGTCTGAAGAGAGGAAGGCTGAGTTACTGGACGGAAACAAGACGCGACCAGAAATGGATCCTGTAAGTACCAGCAATCCTAAATATGTTATTAGTGTGAATGCTGTAAGCATTATATTTTAGATTTGAATTGGATTGAACCCATGACCACCTCAGCAATACCAGCACCACGCGCTGACCAGCTGAGCTACAGAACCTACTTTATATACTGTTGAGTTTCAATCGATTTAAGAGCTTACATGACCTTAACACAACGAAGATTTAAGGAAAGTGCTCATATTCTAATGTCTTTCAAAAGCAACGTGCATAATATTTGATTTTCCAGTCTTTTTTTATGTGTTGGTTTTCTTAAGAGTTTTGAGTTGAATTGGCCAGTATGGTAATCGAACCCATGACCTCCGCATTATTAGTACCAGAAACTGACCAGCTGAGCTGACCTGCCGTACATAATGTTGAATTTACATCAATTTAAGAACAACTTATATGAACACTTTAGAAAAAATGTCTTTCAAAATCAACATGCATAATACCGGTAGTTTATTTTCCAGCAATTTTTAATTTTGAAGTGTTGATTGTCTTTTTATTTTGAAGTTTTGATTGTTTTTCAGAACCATTTTTTATTTTGAAGTTGTGATTTTATTTTTAAGGCCTTTTTGTATTTTGAAGAGTTGATTGTCTGAAAGACTTTAGCTTTGAATTGACCACTATGGGGATTGAACCCATGACCTCAGCGTTACCAGCACGAGTTAACCAGCCATAATAACATAATATAGAAGTTTTATCACCACAGTTTGGACACCCCTGTGTTGAGTCCTATAATTAGAAATCATAACTGAATTTTTAAAAAGCAGTAGTTAGCAGTATTTTTTTGTCAGGAACAATAATAATAACATATATATATATATATATATATATATATATATATATAATATATATATATATATATATATATATATATATATATATATATATATATACAGATATATATATATATACACGATAATATACAGCTAACAGATCCAGAACAACATCAGACATCTCAGTCCAGAATGTGCAGTACTAGGCACAGCCAAGATACTGCGCAACCCTCAAGCTCCCAGGCCTCTGGTAGAGACCAGTTCAAGATGAAAAGAGACCACCGCAGAGGTGAGAAGGAATTTTTTTTTTTTTTTTTTATATATATATATATATATATAATATATATATATATATATATATATATATATATATATATATATATATATATATATATATCAAGAATTTAACAAGATCTTAATGAAAAATAATAATAATAATAACAACAACAACAATAATAATAAATATATATATATATATATATATATATATATATATATATATGTTATTATTATTATTATTATTATATATATATATATATATATATATATAATAATAACATATATATATATACAGTATATATATATGTATATATGTTATTATTATTGTTGTTATTATTATTATTTTTCATTAAGATCTTGTTAAATTCTTGATTGCCATTCCCTCTGCTTACAGAACTTTTGGGTTTTTATATATTAACTTGTTTGTAGAGAGCTGTAGTTCAGCTCCAACTGTGAAGTAAAACCTCACAAAAGAAGATAAAACCAGGTGTAACGTTCCTAAGAGGATAAAGGTAACTAATCTCCACTGGGCTGTCAGTGTGTGTGTGTGTGTGTGTGTGTGTGTGTGTGTTTGGTGTCGCCTATCAGCCCCGATACTGATGCGCAGATGTCTCTTGTCACCGCGGTAACCGTTGTCAGGTGAAACAGTCTCTCTCCTCTTCCAGGTCTCCATCTGTAATTAACTGACACTGTATCCTCTGTGTTTGTTTCTTGTTTTTGTTTCAGGGCAGAATGGGCGCCAGGCATCTCTCTCAGATCCAGGAGGAATCTGAAAGCAGCAGAGAGCACAGGTAAACGAATCGGACCGCCCGACCGTCTGTCTCACAGACAGTCTTTGTGGGATTGTACGGCTGGTTTACGGAGAGAAAACGTTGAAGATGGAAGGTAGATTTCATAACCGCGTGTTGCAGAACTGCCGCCGTCTGAAGCGGAGACGGAAACTCGGACGGGTCGGATGAATTTGATAAGCGTGTGTGTTGGTGATACTCTGCGGCGGATCTCGGATACATTACCCCGATCAGATGGATCTGAAAACAAATCTGAAACAGAAACGTGTTCGGTTTGTTTTTCTGTTTGTGGGGACCGGATCAACCTTCATGTTTGCTTCTGAGGACATTTTGGGGAAAACTGTTAAGATAATTAGGTTTTATTGTACATCTTCGTAGAGGGCAGAGAACCCAGAAATTATACTCAAGTAAGAATAGAAATACTTCATAATAAAACAACCAAAGTACAGCATAGTAAAAATACTCCTAGAACAAAAGTTACTCAAGTAAAAGTAACTGGTTACTACAAATCTGCATTAGAGTGAGTGTCTCTGCTTCAACTTAGCTGATTTAAATGCATCTGATGTGAAAATAAATGTGATTGTTTTGGCCGTTTTTTAAATTTTACTTGTTAAATTTTAATTTTCAAAAAAGAATCTTCTGTTTTTAATGTTAGTTTATGCTACTTGAATTATTCTACACAGTTAAAGTTAATCTAAATCATCAATACATATCAAATATGTTCCAGGTAACTCTAATCAGATGGATTTTTAGTCTTCATTTAAAGCAGGGGTGTCCAATGTGTGGCACGGGGGCCATTTGCAGTCTTTTGAGTAGTTTCGTGTGGCCCTCGGATGAACTTCGAAACGGTTTACATGGTACAGGTGCAGATGGAAACCCTTTGTGTTTCTCTTTCTGTGAAATTTTCAGTGGTAAATTTATATCCAATGTAGAAAATTGTAGGGACAAAACCAATGTTTTACTTTTATTTTAATGTCGTAGTAAGCAGGACCACAAATCTCCAGTGACCTTTTACTCAAAAACAGGCTTAGTTAGATATTTTGACTGATAAGTTAGGAAACTGTAAAGACAATTTTTCTAGATCTTCTTAGGACAGTAGAACATTTAACCCTAGAAATGTTCCTCAGATGATAGAAGTCTGACTTTGTAACTGTCTTTATGTGTCCTGGAAGGTCAAAATATGTCAGAAAGACGCTCAGGATGCTTCAGGCTGCATAATATTCAATGTTTTAAAATGTATTTTTATTTCCTGCTGAGGTTTACAACTGTAGAGGATTCGGTTGTGTGTGTTTGGGTTTTATTAGCAGTGTCAGTCACACACACACACACACATACACACACACACACACACCCGCTGTTCAACAAGACGACAACATGATGAGGTGAAATATGAGCTCATCACTCTCTCTCTCTTCTGGTCTGATAGCACTGGCTTCCTGCCTTTGATCGCCCAGCGGCAGCAGCAGACAGGTGGGACAGGTGAACCAGGTGTGACCAGGACAGAGACACGAGACGTTCGGCTTCGGTCCAACTCTGTTCCTCTGGCTGTTTACGATCAGCCAAGGAAGCTGGAGAAGACCAGGACTCTGTTAGAGGAGGTGAAGGGAAATGTAAACAGTCGAGACTTGACCCAGAACTTCTGCACAACGCTGTATGTTGTAGCATCATAACATTTGGATATTTCGAACCAATTGTGCATCTAAAACCTTTAAAAACACTAAAACGTATTCACCTCTTGAACATTTTAGCCTTTTATTGTCTTTACAAATCAGTTGTGATCAACAAAGTTTTTCTGTTTTAATTGCAAAAAATATCTTAACTGTTAAAGTGACAATTAGTTACTGTAAATGTCAATAAAATGAAAATATTTGACATGAGATTAAATAAATATCTTATTTTTTTATTTGACTTTTAGATTTTCTCATTGAAATCCCAGATTTTACTTACAAGAATGATCAGTTTGTTTTAAACAAAACAATAATAATTACGAACACAACAAGAAAAATAATTAAGAAATTACGGATAAAATGTCATAAAATTGAGAATAACTTTGTTCTCTTAGTTTTAATATTTTCATTTTCAAATAATATTTTACAATTGAATAAAATACTTTGAGAATAACATCATAATATTACTAGAATACAGTAGAAATGTTATGAGAATATTTAAATATTTTTATTCTTGAATACAAAATATTTATTCTTAAAATATTTTGAGAATAAAGTCGGAATATTATGCTTTATTCTCATAGTATTAGAACTTTCATATTATTTTTTTGTTTTCTTAATCTGGTCCTAATACGCTTGTCATAAAAAATAACAAATAAATGACAAAGTAACAGTTTTTACCTAGTTTTGATATTAATTTGATGTTGTATTGTTAGATTTTCTTTCCGATTTTCCTTTATTTGGTAGATAATAATCTAATATTGAAGTCCGGTGACCTAAACAGAGTGGATTTATTTCTTTCCTCGCTGCCGTTCCCCAGCTGACGCACATCGAAGGAGAGCTGCGGGAGTCTCGGCGTTTGGACGTTGCGCGGCAGCAGGAAGCTCAATTCGTCCGTCAGCAGGAGAACAAACTGCTGTGGCAGAACTTGTGTTTCCTGAGTCTGAGCCAGCGTGTCGCCAAGTAATTACAGACACAGCACAGCTGAACATGCATCAACAATGCTTTGAATTTTTATGCATTTTCATAAAAGCCACTTACATGAAGTGAGTTTCTGATATTTCCTGCAGGCCGTGGGTGAGCAGCTACTTCAGGACGTTTCCCATGCACATCTACTGTCTCCCGGTCCAGACTCCCTGCCACAGCGGCAGGAGGCGCAGGAAGAGATGATGCAAAGTCAGAAGTTAAAATACCTGATGAGGAAATAAATGTGATCTTTTCTGCTCACTTGTGTCTCAGTCATTTAGCTCCTTTAAGTGGATGAGAGGAAACACCAAATATGGTTTTCCACCATGGAGAACTGGACTCAGTTTTGGGTTCTGGCAATTTATCAGAGTTGGGCAGTAACTATTTAGATTTACTTGAGTAACTTTTTCTGAGTATTTTTTTCTACACTGTCTGTGATTATGTAATTTTTAAATATTAAATGACTGATCATTTGATCAGGTAGTCAGTACTTGAGTAAACTTTTTACCAAGTACTTTTTTACTCTTACTTGAATAATTTATTGGACGGATATCATGCCATACCAACTTTATTTATAAAGCACTTTTAAACAACCACAGCTGATACAAAGTGCTGTACATTAAAACACAACAAAACAATAAAAATAAAAAAACTCTTTAACAGTTTAAAAACCAAAACATACACTGTAAAAATAGATCCCGCTGGAATTGAAAGCTAAGTAAAATAGATGGGTTTTAAGACGAACTTTAAAATATTTTTACCTTGAGTAAAAATATGTTGAAATATTGCTACTCTTACTTGATGACAATTTGTGGATACTCTGCAATTTATATATGCCAAAATTTAATTTCTCATGGTTAAATGATCTCAAACAGAAGATAATTGGATTCAAATTAAATTACCTCAAGGCTTTACACAGTTACCACTTTTATTCATCATCTCTGCGGGTTATTTGCAGTTTCCTCATTCTGGATCTGCAAGATCTGAAACTATTTATGGTTGTCTATCACTGAGAATTTAGCTACACACATAAGTTAAAGGGACATTTTATCAGTTTTGTTTTCGGATAGAAGACTTGTGAATCCCAGTGAGGTTAATGTGTTTACATAACATTAAAATGTATCTTCATTTGTAGGTCAACTCTAAGTATGTAAACAGCTTTACAGGCATGAAGATCTTGTTAAATCTCATGTAATGTCACAAAAGGTATGTTAATTCTAATTAGCTGTACGATGGATTGTTTTCCGTTATGTACCTTGAACGCACCATCACGCAGATACGTCTTTGCGTCACGGCCACGTCCAGCCCTTCCTCGGTGTGCGTGCTTTGCTTCCACCCTTGAGTTACAGACATCATGGTGAGTTTCCTTTTTATCTAAACTCCTTCACGGCCTTAAGATGAGAGTTTTTACTGCAACTGACCGCTGAGCAGATTTTTATCGGCCCGGAGTTTTTTTCCCGTAGTTTCTGAGGTTATTGAACCTAATTTTAGCAGGATGTGCTAAACCGGTGAGAAGCGGGCACATGGTTGAGCTAGCGGCTAACAGCTAACGGCTTTCCTTTAGCTTTTATAGTCGGTCAACTGCGGCAAAGCTGTCGGGTTTACATCTGCGGACGTGTTCCTCTAAATTCATGTGTTCATATTGTTTTCAGTGTGGTTGGTAACGTTCTTCCCTGTTAGCCGATAGCATGCTAGCTAGCTAGCTAGCTCAGCGCTGCTCTTTTGTGGCTGTCATTCAGGAACAAATGAACGAAATAAATCTGGAATAAAGACCTGGACCTTAACTAACATGAGCTGGCAGAGAGATTAAAAAACATAATGAACTACAGTTTATTGTAGTTTATTAGTGGTGGTGTGTGTTCGTGATATTTTATGCTTTCGTGATGTTTCTTTTAACGTAAAAGCTTCTAGCGGTTTCCAGAGGGGCGGGGCTAAGCTGCTGCTGCTGCGTTCACGTGTACTCGGAAAATAAAGTTGTGGCCACGCCTCGTGTCTAATTATAGCCCCTAAAGGATAAAAAAATACTGCATTTTTCTAGTTTTTGTGTTTCATTGATTTCATTGAATAAATATGAATAGTTTATGTAACAACTACAAAAAACGATGAATGAAAAGGAGCCGAAATGAATTTAAACTTATTCAGATAGAGAAAATTAGCTATGCAACTCAGAAAATTCCTCCATTGTTCAAATACACAACACATCAGATGTGTGAAAGTCCCTTCTATATGTTAATTGTTTTTATTTGTCATCATTATAAACAGGTTTTGTTTGTTTTCTCAGGTTTTCTATATATTTAAAGAAAATATTAACAGTAATTTTGCCTTATAGATATCTTGTCATACAATTAACAATGTAACCAAGAAGAAAAATAGTGATTTTCAAAATGTATCCGTCAAAGCATAAGTTAATAAGCTAATTGTTTCTTTTATTAACCAATATGTCTTTTTAGTATCAATTGAACAGAAAAATACAATAAAATGTAGCAGCATTTGGTGAAAATATACCAATTTGAGTTATCAATTGATGAATTAAACATTGATTTCACACATTATAACATTTGATCAACTGAAGTAATTTAGATGAAGAAGATCAGCGGTGAATTTGTTGACTCAGAGCCTCCTCTTCCTCAGGCGTCCTTATCCATGGCCCCGGTCAGCATCTTCAAACAAGGAGCCGATGAAGAAAAAGCTGAAACTGCACGACTGGTGGGGTTTTTGAGCAAATGTTGATTTTTGGAGCTTCATTTTACTCTCTGGCAGCATCTCTGGATAATTTCTTGGTTGTTTTTCTACCTGCAGTCGTCTTTCGTTGGCGCCATCGCCATTGGCGATCTGGTGAAGAGCACTCTGGGCCCAAAGGGAATGGTGAGTCGCCTAACAAACCTGGAGCTGCTATTTGTAAATGTTTAAATGTAAATTGGTTTTCTGTGGTGAATAACGTGCAGTGGTTGTTTTTCAGGATAAGATTTTGCTCAGTGGAGCAAAAGGCGGCACGGTGACGGTAACCAATGACGGAGCGACCATCTTGAAGGCCATCGGCGTCGACAACCCGGCCGCCAAAGTTCTTGTTGGTGGGTGGAAACCGAACGTTGCTCCCAGTGAAACGAGTTTCGCTGAATTCCTGATGTGCAGCAGATTCCGATTGTGTACATGTCATGAATTTCTCTTTTTTTCTGAACTTTATTTCACTTCCTTTCTTCTGAAAGTTGTTTCCGTCCCTTTAATTAGTTTGTTCGTCTTGCAGCCAATCGCAGCGCTCGACTTCCTGATGGATGTTTTATTACGTCTGGTTCTGTTAATGTGATTATTCGTAACTTGCGTTTGATTTAAATGAAAACCGTTGAAAACTTGCTTATATATTTCTGACCAGTGAAGTTGTCTCATTTAAGCAGCTGGTTACATTTTAACTTTAATTGCTGCTTCTTCATATGAGGCGGCGCCTGAAACGTCGAGCCAAACAAAAGCAGAGGAACTGATGTAATTTCTCTGCAGACATGTCGAAGGTTCAGGATGATGAAGTCGGAGACGGGACGACCTCGGTCACCGTGCTCGCCGCTGAGCTGCTGAGGGTAAGTACAGCAACTCCGACCTCAGAGGCAGCTGAGATTTTCCTTCCACTTAATCTTCCTCTTCCTGGTTTTTAGGAGGCGGAGCTTCTAATTGCCAGGAAGCTCCACCCTCAGACCATCATCTCAGGCTGGAGGAAGGCGACTCAGGCGGCCAGGGAGGCTCTGAGGGAGGCTGCTGCCGACCACAGGTCAGAAAACATCCACAGGCGCTGGAAAATCCTTGAACGCTTGATTATCAATCAGGTGTTTTCAAGGTTTGGAAACTGATTTTTTTTTTTCTTGTGACATTTCTGTCATGAAAAAGTTTGAGTCACACTCGGATATTTTCATTTCGTTCCATCACTCAGAACTGTTGAGGCTACCGCTAACTAGATGCTAACATACATTGGTAGGTAGCTAGCTTGCTTTTTTCTTTTGCATGAATCATGGGCCAGTGCAATATTATCACCAGTTGGTTGTCAGTTTGAACATTTCTCTTAAACTCTATTCCTAACAAATTTTAAAACTTAAAAGGTCTTTAAAAGTCTTGAATTCTATTCATAACAGTCTTTAAACATTTTAAAATATTATCAAAATTTTAAAAATCTTGTAAAATGTTACATTTCTTTCATAATGGTCTTAAAAAGGTCTTAAAGTAGGTACCGGCAACCTTTTTAAGACCAATTTTTTTTCTTTATATTTTTTGTACTCTCAATGCAAATTTCTATTAAGTGTATTGCCAGAAAAGAGCAGAAAAAATTTCAGCCCATGTTCTCTAACGGTCTCCGAGATTTTGGGGGGTTTGTGTACCTTGCCACAAACCCACCTTTGAGTAGAAAAAGATGGGGTTTTTGAAAGCCAATTACTTCAAAAATATATTTGACACTTATTTGTAATGACATCCTTTAAATATAAATAAATCATATTGAAAAACATAAATATATACAGTATAAATAGCTTACTTTTAAAATGAAAGTTCTTTAAAATATGTAATTTTAAAAAATAAAACAAATTTCAATATTTACCCTGACAGCAGAGATGGCATGTTTGGGATATGATATTAAAAAATATAAGTTGAAACCAAGCCCATAAAGTTATTTTGCCCGTCCTGCTATGTGGTCTTAACAGACTCAATTTTTTAAAGGGGTCTATGACTGTTCAATAAAAATTTATTAGTCCACAAAACTGCTTCCAAAGCTAATTTGACCGACGGAAAAGAATTTCAAAAATTGACAAAATTAAGTATTTTTTAACCACTCCCCAAACTTGTATTTTTCATCAGATTTCAATAAAACTTCTCTACTACAGATAGATGAGGCAACTTAGTAACATAAAGGCATCCATTTTTGGCTATTTTTAATAGTTTCCTTGATATTGCTGGTAGGAAATAGGGATTTTTTTTTTGTTATTTTAGAGAATTTTGGACTTGAATCAAAATGTTTATTTTTTTATGCATCTCATTGAAACTTCCTTCCTAAGTGTCAATTAGGCTACAGCATCATATGAAAAGAATTATTTATGGCTATCTTTAGTAGTTTTTTCTATATTGTTAGCAGAAAATAGAGATTGTATTTTAGATTTCTTTCTTTATGGAAAATTCCCTACTACTGACCATCTGAAAAAATCCTAAAGAAAGTACAGTTTTTTTTTATAAAAAAGTGTCTAGAATTTATTATTTAAGTATAGATACAGTCACTTCATTATGCTGCCACCCACATGATGATGCCCTGGGCGGTTGCCCAGGCCTCCCATATCAGAAACCTCCACTGAGCCCGTCTGCTAACGGCTTCATGTCCTTGTTGCACAAATCGCATAAAATCAGCACAAACCTAAACCACACAAATACTGGTCATCATGCATATTTACCGTGGCCCATAAAAACAGCGGATCTATTCCGCTTTTATTATTATTATTAAATAATAAGGACAGGGAAGCAAAGCAAACCTGTGGAAGAGGAGGAGGAGGAATAACCCCACGTTCAGGTGAGGAGGTGAAGGGAGCATGTTTGCTTACTTTCTCCTCTTTTATGAAAGTTTTGACTAGATTTAACTTTAGATTTAACTCCTGTCCCAGTCTTTGTGCGGCGCTGCGGCAGATCGCGTTATGTCGCTGTGGAGCTCGGCGTAGCGCGGTGGATGTTATGATCCGTTCGGTCCGTTCGTGTTTTGATATGCGTGGGGCGTCACACACATTGATTCTACAAGTGTGGATCCAGTATTATATTAAAGCTAACAAATTGATCTTTATTTTTATACCCATTTTGTTGGGTTTATTTTTTGTAATTTGTTCACTTTTTGATGAAGTTTTGATACTTTTATGATTTACGAATAAACTAAAAAAAATAACCCCTGACGAACCGGGTATGTATAGAAAGCCTATAGTTTAAGGTTTAATATGACGTCACTGTTGGCTCATTTGGTCATGTGTTCGTGACGCCCGAACCGATTTTCTTGGACAATGTTTCAGCGCCTTTCAGGAGGGGTGTTAGAATTAGCATAAATAATGCAGCTTTTCAAAAAACCTATGAAAATTACCGGGAAATTATAAGTGTTTTATAAATTTCAACATACATAAAAGTGGTATCGTTGGAAAGGAAAATCAATTAACTTTAACACAGCAGTGTTGCTTTTGGAAAAAAACTATTCTGAAAAGGAGTTTTGATGGTGGGAATTTGGGGCATTATCTGTGATCAACAAGCGTTCTCTCAAATTCTTGAGTGGAAAGAGCGTCGCTGCCGTTACCTACTTAAAAGTCTTAAATTTGATAGATAATAGATGGATCCTGAACGTTTTCCTACTCCTGTAGCTCATGAAACAAATTTCCCATCATCATCCTGTTCGGTCTCCATAGCAACGACCCAGACCGCTTCCAGGAGGACCTGCTGAACATCGCCCGCACCACGCTGTCGTCCAAGCTGCTGACGCACCACAAAGACCACTTCTCCAAGCTGGCGGTGAACGCCGTCATGAGGCTCAAAGGCTCCGGCAACCTGGAGGCGATTCACGTCATCAAGAAGCTGGGAGGAAGCCTCACCGACTCTTACCTGGACGAAGGTGAGGCTCGCGTCAGGCGGACGGAGGGGGAGGGGAGGGGGGATCTGCCGTCCGATTGGCTCGTTGTGACGTTTCTGCGAACCCGTTTAGGTTTCCTGTTGGACAAGAAGATCGGAGTGAACCAACCGAAGAGGCTGGAGAACGTCAAGATCCTGATCGCCAACACCGGCATGGACACCGACAAGATCAAGGTAGGAAACGCTCCAGATCAGAAGTACGAGCCTAAAGGCTGCTTCAACTCATTTTAATTCAAATTTATTAGTTATTGTAGATGGCGATGGCTGATGCAGTCTGTGTTGCAGCAAATTTGAAGAGGCCTCTGACTGAAGACGCTCTGTTTTTCCAAGACGGTCTCATTAATATCTAATAGAGATACAAATTATCAATATTTGAGCTAATCTAAAGTTAATTTGTTTTATGTATCAACGAACGATTAATTGATGATCGTTAGTCAGCCATTTTCTTAAAAATCAGCGGTTTCTCTAGAAAGCTGATCATCCTCATCACATGAAGGGCAACATTTGTCATATGCCGAATTTTTAAAAGTACATTATATTTTAACAATATTTTTGTCAGTTGTTAAATAATGATAGGCCTGTCATGATAATGAATTATTCTAGACGGTAAATTGTCCCAGAAATCTTTGCAATAAATGATAATATAGTATTTTTAAGACCATGTTCCAGTAATACAATAATGCAGGAACACGTTCTCAAAAATCAATAAATTTAACACTGGGACTAGAAGACATTTTAAATATCCAAAATAAATAAAACAACAAATAAAATGAATCATAAAGTCTCTTTAAACAAAATTGTCCTCCCAAAATAAGGTTTGAGACCAAAACATCAGAATGAATATTTTTGTTATCCAATTTTTGGTAGAAAATAGAAAGCGGATGAGTTTGTTTTAATTCATCAGTCGACTAATTGATTTATTGCTTATTATGACAGGCATAAATTCTGGCAATGTGTGTAGAGAAGTTGACGCTTCGCCTCACAACCTTAAGGAGTTTGTCAAGTGTTTAAATTTCAAAACAGAACCACATAAAGTACGTTTCACAACGAGCTCTGTCTGGGGCGTTTCTCTGTCCCATTCTGGTATGGCCCCACCATCTTTGTTTTTGTATCAACTGGCTCCGCTAAAGGGTGGCCAGTGGCGCCCTCTGCTGGATGGAGGCCAAACTACAGCAGTAAAAGTCTAAGTGGGTGTTATTAGAACTAGTTGTAACGTTGTTCTTCTCTGTCGTCGCGCAGATCTTTGGCTCCAGAGTTCGCGTCGACTCCACGGCGAAGGTGGCGGAGATCGAGCTAGCCGAGAAGCAGAAGATGAAGGAGAAAGTCGACCGAATCCTGAAGCACGGCATCAACTGCTTCATCAACAGGTAAACGCGCAGGGTGGCGACAGAGGTCAAAGGTGCTGCAATCACAGCATGTCGTTTCATGTTTAACTTGTTTTGGCTGGTGGTTGATCATGTGACTCAGAAAAACATGTTTGAATCGCAGTTTTTCAAAAGACGTTGATTTCAGTCTACAGAAAAACCTGATCATTCTAACACAAAAAAATGTTTCGCTTGAAAAACTCGGCTTTTGTTTTTTTTCTAAACTAACTTGTTTACATGAAGCGATTTTTCTTAAGTAATTCCAGTTTGCACAATTTTCGGTCAGTAAATACTTAGGGCTGTAGTGATACAATAATCTCACGATACGATACGCTATTCTTCCCACAATACGATATATATTGCAATATTTGGCTAACAATTCAATTCTATACACTTTTGCGATTTTCTGAAAGATTTTAGAGGGACAGAGTGATTTTGGTGACATTTTGTGACTGTTATAAAGTTGGACTGAATGAATTTAACTGAAAACTGATTTAAAAGCACCAACTACACAATACCTGGCTCTGGTTGGACACAGACTTAAAGTGGACAGCTGGACAAAATGAATCAAAGAAGTGGAGAGAAAACATGTTTCTTTTAGTTGAAACAGTCCAAACTGTAGCTGACATGTATTAGTAAAGTAAATAAAGTGAACCAAGTTCCTGCTCTGAATAGTTTGATACCTTTTTAACCTGAACATCTGAAGGAATCACTCTAAGCCTGATGACCTGGTGAAGCAAGCAGTGAGTGAACAAGGTGACAGTTGGACGTTACGATACTTAAGGATGAATATCGATTTTTTTTTTCTTGGAAAGAAAATATCGATATATATATCGTGATATTGATATTATTACACAGTCCTATACTCAGCTAATAGCTTTCCATTACAAATTTGCACATGACTTTAATAATCCGCTAATGTCGACTTGCCTGATGCAACACAAGTCGCCATTGCAGTTTTGTGAAAATGACCTAATCCTGTTATCGAAATCGTTATCAAAATTGGTGTTTTCCCATTAAATTAATTTATGTTTCGTAAGTATGTAAAAACAGCCAGTGTTGGTCTGGACATTTCAAATCGTAATAAAATAAACTAAAGTTTGTATTTCTAAGCCACTTAAGTAAGTGCCAGGGGTGTAAATACTTAATGTTTCTGTTCAGGCAGCTGATCTATAACTACCCAGAGCAGCTGTTCGCTCAGGCTGGCGTCATGGCCATCGAGCACGCCGACTTCGCCGGCGTCGAGCGCCTCGCTCTCGTCACAGGTACGTTTCATCCTCCGACGTCCGTCGTGTCAGACGGTTCGTAAATGGATTTACTTGCGGTTGCCGGGCGGATTTTGAGCTCCAGTTCTGATGGATCCGTGTCCGCAGGCGGCGAGATCACCTCCACCTTCGACCACCCGGAGATGGTGAAGCTCGGCCGCTGCAAGCTGATCGAGGAGGTGATGATCGGCGAGGACACGCTCATCCACTTCTCTGGGGTTGCCATGGGTACGGACACTTAAGTCCACTTCCAAAAGGAAAACCGTTATGTTAACAAGCATTTTTTTAATTGGAAACAGTAAATGTCTTTCAACTTCACTTGGATTAGTGGTTTGAGACTTAATCCAAGTAAAAATACATTTTTCTTAAAGTGTTACGTTTCTAGTAGAATAAATATTACATTTTTACATATTTTTATTGTATAAATCAGATTTTTGGATTGTAAATTTAATGATAAATGCATAAAAAGTAACCATAATAAATTTTTCTGATTGAAATGCAGTTAGTCCAGGTTTGAATCTCTGCAGTAGTTTAGGCCTCAGAGTGCGAGTCTAATGGCATTTAAAGCTGTGCATGTAAATGCTGCAGACTGCGGAGTGAAGACGGTGCCAAAAATGTGTTTTTATACAAAATTATAAGATTTAAAAAACCATATACATTTTAAAGCACAAAAGTAACTGATTAATTTCAAAGATGGTCAAAAAAGTTTTGTTTCTTTTATTAGTTTTGTTTTATTAAGTAGTAAATTTATACATTTACTATCCATGGAAGATTTTTGTTTTACTAAATTTAAAGTTTTTTATAGTTTTTTATAATTTATGTGGATCTTTTTTGGATTTCTGTCGTAAAACCTGAAATTAAAATAGTTTTCATGTTTTTGGGCACTTTAGTTGTTCCATACAGTGAAGTTATTTGACGCAGATTGAGGCTGCCGTTTTGTGACTCTCTCCCATCAGTGAGAGTTTAACCTTTGACCCGGCCCTCCTTCCAGGTGAGGCCTGCACCGTGGTCCTGCGCGGAGCGACGCAGCAGATCCTGGACGAGGCGGAGCGCTCGCTGCACGACGCTCTCTGCGTTTTGGCTCAGACTGTGAAGGAGCCGCGCACCGTCTACGGAGGAGGTACGGTGACAAAACCCCCCGACGCCTGTTAAAAATGAAACCTCACATTAAAACGGATTTCCAATTTTGATTGATCTTTTTTTCAATCACCCTTTCTCTGAGTTGTATGATGGATCATCAGTGCTACATACTAGGATTTTTTTTTATTGCATTATTTTGACTATATTGTAGTATGACTTTATTCTTGTAATAAAAATAAATTGTTTCCTGGCCCTAATATTCTGACCTGAATTCAAAGTGTAAATAAATAGAAGTTGTCAAACAAGATGGCTGCCCTTGGTGAGCTGACGCCGGTAATAACTGGAAATCCAATGGCAAATAAAAAAAAATTATTAAATCCTAAAAATGAATTCTGTGTGTTTGAAGAGTTCATCCAGATTCCTGGATATATTCAAACTTCTGGAGGAAAATCTGGACTTTTTTGATGAGATTTCACTAAAATTCAAGGGATTCAGTCAAAACTGAGGAGCTTCTGCTGATGCGGTCACTCATCGCCCTCATATTCTCGATGTCGCCCCCTTCAGGCTGCTCTGAGATGCTGATGGCGAAGGTGGTGAGCGATTTGGCCAATAGGACGCCAGGAAAGGAAGCGGTTGCCATGGAGTCATTCGCCAAGGCGCTCAGGATGGTGCGTTTGTTTCTCTTAAAAATTAACGTCAAAACTTGCGTAAACTCAACATCTTTTCCCTTTTTCCCCCCCCCCCCTGTTTTCTTCTTTAGTTGCCGACCATCATCGCAGACAACGCCGGATACGACAGCGCCGACCTGGTGGCTCAACTGAGAGCTGCACACCAGGAGAACAAAACCACATACGGACTGGGTGAGAACCAGCAGCTTGTTTCTATTTATCTGTCAGAAAAACTGTCAGGAATATTTTTTTAGAGATTTGTTTGAAAATTTCGTTTGTATTTTGTGTTTATTTAATTTCAGCATTAAGTTCAACAAGATTTATTTGGATTCAGTTTAATGAATGTTTATTATTCTTTATTAAAGGTGCAGAAAATGAAGTTTATAGAGGATCAAAATTTCTAGTCCTGGAAATTTTAAATTGATTCAAAATAATTAAAAATCAACTTTAGTTTGCTTGTTTATTTTTTTGTAAAATTATATTTGGAATAATTCCTTTATTATAGGCTAAGCTAACCTGATGTCTTTTTTATGCACAAACATATTTTTGTTTAAATATAAACTGATGTGATTTAATATAGTATGACAAAATAGACAAATGTTTTAAATAAATATATTTATTTACATTATCTTTTACTTTTCTCAGTCACATAATTTAAACTATGACTTTTTGATAGTCCTATATTTGGTAGCACTTTATTTGAAGGGGTGTCCATAAGACTGACATGACACTGTCATAAACATGACATAACATCTGTTATGAACATAAAGAAGTCTTTATGAATGTTTATGACAGATGCCATGAAGTGACATTCGGTAAATTATGACACTTTTAATGTAAAGTTGCTTTAAAAGTTGAATTAAAAGTGCTAAATTTACATGATTTTGTAAGTTATGATAATGCAAAGTTGGCATTTTTAAAGGACTTTTAATTCAACTTTTAGAGTAACTTTATATTAAAAGTGTCATTATTTACCGAATTACTTCATGACATCTGTCATAAACATTCATAAAGACTTCTTTATGTTCATAACAGGTGTTATGTCATGTTTATGACAGTGTCATGTCAGTCTTATGGACACCCCTTCAAATAAAGTGTTACCCTATATTTTATATCTGAAATGTTAAAATTTGGGGATTATTTTTTTTTTTTGTTAAATTAGTTCTTTTGTTCTTGAACCAGTCAAAACATAAAATGTAATTTATTTTACTTTTCCCTGGTGTAATATGTAAAATATAACCACAAAAGAATAACAGTAATAAGTGTTCATTTCTTTTAGCTTATTTGTATTGTGCTGTAAAAGTAGGGCTGTAGTGATACAATAATCTCACAATACGATACACAATATTCTGCTCACAATACGATATACATTGCGATGTTTAGCAAACTATACAATTCTAAACACTTTTGTGATTTTGTGAAAGATTTTAGAGGGACAGAGTGATTTTGGTGACATTTTGTGACTGTTATAAAGTTGGATTAAATTAATTTAACTGAAAACTGATTAAAAGCACCAACTACACAATACCTGGTTCTGGTTGGACACAGACTTAGGGTGGACAGCTGGACAAAATGAATCAAAGAAGTGGAGAGAAAACATGTTTCTTTTAGTTGAAACAGTCCAAACTGTAGCTTCATGCATTAGTAAAGTAAATAAAGTGAACCAAGTTCCTGCTCTGAATAGTTTGATACCTTTTTAACCTGAACATCTGAAGGAATCACTCTAAGCCTGATGACCTGGTGAAGCAAGCAGTGAGTGAACAAGGTGACAGTTGGATGTTACAATACCTGCGGCTGAATATCGATTTTTTTTTCTATGAAAGAAAATATCGATATATATCGCGATATCGATATTATTATACAGCTCTATGTAAAGGTTTGACAAAATGCTTGAAAATGCTTCCTGGTTTTGCGGCAGACATGTCCGAAGGCTCCATAGGCGACATGGTGACTCTGGGAATCACCGAGTCGTTCCAGGTGAAGCGTCAGATGCTGCTCAGCGCCTCCGAGGCGGCGGAGATGATCCTCAGAGTCGACAACATCATCAAAGCTGCTCCCAGGTCAGACTTCCACTAATCTGCAGACGGTTTCCTCCCATTTATTCACCTCATCTGAATTTACTTTGACTGTTCCCGAGGAAGAGGGTCCCCGACCATCACCCCTGCTAAACCAGGATTCAGACGACCAACAGGAGACGGATGAGATTTATTTATCACCTCTGTGTAATCCAGACTCGGTTTCTTTTTTCCCGTTAGCATCGCAGCGCCGCAGATGTCTGGCTGTCAAACATTTAGAAAAGGACGTTTGGATGTTGTTTTTGTTTACTGAAATAAAAGCGAAAGCTCAAGTTTCTGACTGAAATGTTTTTGGTGCAGCTCGTTGATGGTTAAAATATAAAACTTCAGGCTTCAGTCCTCATTGCATGTCTACTTTTTCCTTCTACTCAACTTTCTGTTTGCTGCCAGCTCCTTGGTAGTGACATTTTGTCTCCAAATCTTCTGTTATTGACTAACGGAACATTTTTTAAAAGCCCATTTTCTTTAAAAGAAAAACTCCCCTTTCTTTTGTACAGAAGTCTTCCGATGACATAAGGGGCTACATTGTTCATAATATACTGAATTAAAAAATATATATATTTTAAAATTTTGTCAGCTGTACTAAATACAAGATGAACATTATTAAATTTAGACTTTTATAAAATATAACAAAACGGGAACCTCTTAAGTCGCTGTACAGATAAATGTGGAAACTTGAGGAGCTTTTTGAGTGTTTACATTTCTAAATAGAACCGCATAAAGTTACTTCTACATCCCGCCGGACTTTGTTTGGGCCATTTTTCTTCCCGTTCTATAATAACTGCGCCGCCATCTTTAATTTTGTATCGCCTAAGAATGATCACCGGCGTCCTCTGCTGGATGGCGGCCAAACTACAATGAACGAAGGTCTAAGCAGATATTATTAGTTAATCTAACTGAACTAATTTCAATCTGATACCCAGTAATTGGTTATTTAATTGTTTGCGTCCCCAATTGCCAGTTTCTCTTATCGTAGTGTAGGTCATAAAACATTTCTGAATTCATTTGCTTTTATAATATTCTAATTTATTTGAATAGACATCACTAATAAACGCAAAATATCAATGGATGTTTTTATTTTAGTGTCTAAATGCTTATTTAAAATACTTGCAAAGTTTCCAGATATATAGATTTGTCAAAACAAGTTTAAAAGTCTGTTGCACATTTTCAGAAATGCTAGTCAATTTCTCCTTTGCAGTGTAATGGCTGAGCAAAATTTCAAGTTTAAAACATTTTTTTGACTGTAAATCATCCTTTTATTTTCCTTTCTTTTTTTTAGTACTTCATCTTATTTCACAGACCTAAAATCTTAGCTTACAACAATCATTTCAAGTTCTGAGTTAATTTACTTCTGTGTTGGTCTGTAACGGCCTTTAAACAAACATCTAATAGGTTCAACTGATAAACTTTCCAAACAAATAATCCAGCTGAACATTTAGAAGTAAATTTTAACTTGCAGGTTTGCTGTTTGGTCCAATTTACACAATGAAACCTGAACATTAGACCTCAAATGATTCCTGAAATACATCTAGATTACTAAATAAGTTCTGTTATTTTCTGTTGTGCTTAAAACAAACCAAAATCTGTGCAGCATGATGGTTTCTTCTCTGTCATATCTCCAGTTTCAGTGGCTTCGTGAAGTTTTCCGTTTGATGCAGCAACATTCCTCTTCAGGTCAGAGTGACTCAGACCTCAAAGTGTCAACACAATGTTACACAATCACGCTGTCAACAGAACCACACGGTCCAGTTTTACTGAAAGATAATTTGTTTTTCATCTTCAAAATCTAAACAAATCAAAAACATAATTTTTTTCCTAATTTATTTTGCTACTTTGCAGAGTTTTTATTTTAAGTAAATAAAAATGTATGTTTTCTGCTAGTCCCTTAAACATATACTTAATATTTTTAAATGAAAAGAAGTTCAACATTTAACCATTAATGTCCAGTCAGAACTCGTATCCAAGGATGTCTGTTTTAGGGATTTTGTCGACCTCCATTTTGTGGAAAATCAAACTTAATTTCTGGATGCATATCGTTTTCCGAAATTCTCCACAGTCCGTGTAGATGTACATGGCTGATAATTTCTGCTAATGCGCCATGTAGGAAAGGTAAGTTAGCGCTTTAGCATCTTTGCTAACTTTTAAGAGGGCCTAGTTAAGTTAACGCACTTAACTTTGGTTAAATTATTTTTTCTGGATACGTTATATTTTATTTGGTTGTTTTGGAAATTTTGAGGATGAATAAAGTTCGACATATGTGCTAAAGTTTTTGTTATTGACTCATGAATGGTTCAGGTAGTTAGACGTTTATATTCATGCTCTTATTTTGAAGTGAGTGAAGATTGTTAAGGCAGTTCTTCCATTTTTTTCCTCCTCACGTTCTCTATTTTTATTATTTTTTTCCAATAACTGCATCTCATGAAATAAAATTATTCAAAGTCCTTTGTGATACTAGCCAACAGTGGTGGGGACACTTCCCCTAGTCCGCTAATGCGCTTTCATTTAGCATTATGGCTAACTTTGAAAACTTTTAGCACACGTTTTTCCAGATCGTTTTTTTTGTAAACTTTCAACTGATTACAGTTTATGTTTTAGTTTTCTATCTTTTGTTCTTTCATTGATATCTGTATTTCAAACAAAGAGCACACAGGAACAATGTGTCTATAATTTGTATTGAAGTTAGCGCTTTAGCTTAAGTAGTTTATAGATTTCATAATAAACGTGAAGTTGAGCTTTACGCCATTTTTGTTGGGCAGAGTTGTCTTGCAGATTGAACTGTTTGTGCCATTTCTCCATGGAGATTTCTTCCTACCAGACACAATGGGGGCAATATAATCAGTGATATCTGAAAGTTAGCACTGAAAATAATCTACCAATTTATCTACGTCATTAAGGGTGAGGAAGAAGAGTAGATTTGATTAAATGTTTCTGCCGTATTTTCTGTGAAAGTACGTTTTGTGATAGTAGCTTTTTGTACAAGTGGGTCAACAGATAAAGAACCGTCAAAGATAACAGGAAGTGATCCGACAGCCGACATCAGTTACAGAGACATTGGAAATATTCACACCCTCACTGATAACCAGGTCCACTGTGTCCATGAGTGTGTTAAATGTTGTGTTAAACCAAAACTCTCGAATGTGTTAAAGAGCTTCTTTTGCACCTCTGTCTTCAGGTTGTCAACATGAATGTTGAAATCAGCGACACCAGACACATTCTGGAGGAAGACAGGTGTAAAGATAATGTCTGGACCTCGGTCTCAGACCTCAGAGGTGAACCTGTTGACTCTGGTCCAGAAGACATTTATTTCTTCACAGGTATCTTATGAATGCAGTGAATGAGTGCAGGAGCAGAGGTACCAGTCGCTCTGTCGATGTTTTATCAGTTTGTTTTGGAATAACTTGCTTCTGATAAGCAGAGGGATCCATCCGAGTCAGACATCCTTGAGTCTGTTCTTCTCAAGCGATGATCACGTTGTTGTCCTTGTTGATAAAATGAAAAATGTTTGCCTTATCCCATGTTTATTAAGATTACATCCGCCTCTTCCAAAGAGGTGAAACTTTAATCCAGAGGTGATCGATGAAGATCTCTGAGCTGGCAGAACTTTAATCAGCCATTTGTTTGTCATGCTAAAAGCACTAATCAGAAACATTAGTTCTGCTGATGCTAAAGCGTTACACTAACATTGTATTTTGTGGAAGCTAACGCTAAAGTAGGAGACGACGCTCTGACAGCTGAAGGAGGAACAGCTTGTCCTGCTCTCTCTCATACTAACTGATAACTTTTAGAGTTATTAAACTCTGGAGTGTTTTTATCTCCCCTTTGAGGTGATGGAATTGGACCATGAGAAATAACTTATGTTGTCATTTTTCCATAGAATATTGAAGTCCTTTTTCAGAATCTCAGATGCTTTGCCAGATCCTCGGGGCCGGTGGAGCCGTTCTGGTTCCGGCTGCTTGTTCACTTTTCTTTGGCGGAGCAGGTGTTGAAGTTGAAGGTGGGTTTCTGATCACCCTGATTCGTCCAGGTGAGGTTCGTCCAGGTGAGGGGTTCTCCCCGTTAGTCGTCTCATGGGATCTGTAGTACGACCTCTCCGCTGACTGGAGGAAGAGTTGTTTCATTTCCACAGACAGCGTTGATCTCAAGGTTCACCTCCAGCCATTGAATCTTAATTTCTATAGACCAGAGGTTCTTAACCTGGGTTCGATGAACCCCAGGGGTTCAGTGAGTCGGTCTCAGGGGTTCGGCGGAGCCTCTGCCGGAGGTAAAGACACACTTGTGTAAAGTCGTGATGACGCCCCACTTTGTGCTACAGAGGATCACGTTACATTGCTTAGCCAATCAGAGGATCACGTTACATTGCTTAGTCAATCAGAGGATCACGTTACATTGCTTAGCCAATCAGAGGATCACGTTACATTGCTTAGCCAATCAGAGGATCACGTTACATTGCTTAGCCAATCAGAGCTCAGAGGAGCCCTGATTGGAGGAGCTTCACTCTCAGCAGGGATTTGAACTTGTGTCTTTATTTACTTCAGCAAAGCTCACAGTTTTTACCAAATCCTGTATCTTTCATTGTTCTTCTAAATCTGCTCCTTAGTCGCATCTTTTCGGGGTTGGTGCTGCCTCTAGTGGCGTGAGGTGGTAACACAACTAATATAACTACATTACTAAATCAGAATACCGCTAAGTATTTATTATTTGTTATTAATTTTTCATTCTCTTAAGAATGTAGAGCTAATTAAATGATCTAAACCTTAAAGTGGTTCCAGTTTCTCTCGATGGCCAACCTGGAGAAACATTTTAAATACCTTGGGTCGTTCCTGGAGAATCAGCTCAGCTTTACTGAAAACACTGACTAGATTTTGAAGATCTGTCCTCAGAGACTCTGCCTTTTAAGAAGACTTGGTGTTCTTGGTGAGACCCTACTAGACTCCAGTTGGGTCACCCTCTTGAATTTTGGGGGAGAAAAATCATATTTTATTTATCACTACAGAAGGGTTCAGTGAATGCGTATATGAAACTGGGGGGTTCGGTACCTCAAAAACGGTGAAGAACCTCTGCTATGGACTGAAGTAGTATAGCTCTGCTAATGTCCCTGAGGTCAAATGGAGCCATTTTGCCCTGGTTCAGCTTGGAGGTAAAGAATAGGAAGGTGAGAAAATCCTCCAGTCCATAGGTTTAAAGTAATCCAGTTATGATGTCGATAATGTAAATATAACTATAAAAACTGTGACTTTAATAACTCTAAAAGTTATTAGTAAGTATGAGAGAGAGCAGTAAAGTTGTTCCTCCTTCAGCTGTCAGAGCGTCGTCTCCTACTTTAGCGTTAGTTTCCACAAAATACAATGTTAATCTAGCGCTTTAGCATCAGCAGAACTAATGATTATGATTAGTGCTTTTAGCTAACCTTTTAGCTAGGGGCGTCCACCCCTGCTTTACCTTTAATTTTGACCAAGAAGGAGATGTTTTCTCTCTGAGTGCAGTTTGAAGGAGGAGTTTAGCTAATTCAGTGATGTCCAATCAGAGCAGCTGGAAGCTCTGATAAACCTTCAGAACCTCTGCTGAGCATCAGTCTGTCACTCCGACCCGGACCGACATGCTGAGGCTGCTGCTCCTGCTGCTGTCCACATGGACGGGCTCAGCCATGGTCAGGTAGGACAACCTGCAGCTTCTTCATTCACTTTACAGACAAACTATGGCGCAAAACGACCCAGGTTTACAAATAAGGTCAATCAAGATTAATACTTTCCCCTAAAATATCTAAAACTATTGATTATTTTATTTTCTTTTTACAGAAAATGCAGGTTTTAGTGGTCTGATCCAGTGTTGTTCAAAGTGGGGGGCGCAGAACCCTGTGGGGCTTCAGGAGGCAATGAGGCGGTCACAGATGAAAAAAAAAATGTAGTAGATTTTTTATGATAAGTTTTGTTTTTATCTTATGCAATTTTTTCAATATAAATTATAAGATAAAATAATTGATTTAAAGTTTATTTCTGACTCATTTATCAAGCTGCGTTGGTTATCAAGCAAGGACTAAATGTAAAAGTTCATGATAAGAACGCCCAACTCTGCTACAACAATAAGAACTGTATTGATAAAATACAGTTTGATATGATTAATATAAAATATATTTTCTTTCTTAAAAATTGTATTTGGAAATAAAGTCATAATATATTAATTGATAATAACATGGCGACTGAACCAACTAAAATCAGATAAGGCAACAGTTATGCTAAATGAATGTAATAATTATTAAATTGTGAATAAAAAACATAGAAAGTTGATGTTTCTTCAGACATTTTTTTGTTGGGAACCCGTGATCTAGTCAAAGTTTCATCACCTCAGGGTTGCCTTGAGGCGGGTTCCCTCCATCCGCTCTCAGCTGAGAACTCAGGGTTTGCTGGAGGACTTCCTGAAGGACCACCGGCGGACATGTTTAACCGCCGCTACGCTCAGTGCTTCCCACCCGGAACGCCGTCCCTCCAGCTCAGACGCTCCAGTGAGAAGATCTACAACTTCATGGATGTAAGTGAAGCGACTGCTTAGTTCAGTGTTTCTCAACCTTTTTTTGGCCCAACGCCCCCCCAGCCCTTATCCAGGTCCCTCATCGCCCCCCACCAAAGAATTTGCAGGCTACTTTGCACTGACCATTATTTTATCATTAATATTACTATCACTATTGCAGATGTTTTGATTTTTATGCTTGTTTCTGTATTTATCATCAAAAATAATACAGTATATGTAATATAAAAAATAATACAGGTGTCTATGAAAAATGCAATGAACATTCAAGTTAAAATTGGTAGACCTAACAGCAGCCAATCAGAGTGGAAAAAATATTCTTATTCTTTGCCATTTTCTAGTTGGCAAGAAAATGGTGGCGCAGCTCTGTGCTGCCTTCAGGACAATGGGACATCAGAGCATCATCCATAAAATTTCACCCACATGGCATTTAATGTGCAAACCAGAGCTTTCAGTGGAAAAACTAAAGTTCCAGGTCCTTTTAAATATGACAAATATGAGACAGAAACATGGATTATATCTTTATATTGACCTGTCTATTGATTATAGATTAATAGTTTTACAGGACAGAAATTACAAAGAACAAATCTGGTTCTTAATCAAATCCTAATGAGTCAAATTGAAAGTGTCATGGACTCATCAGCCTCATGACATTAACACTAACATGAAAAATAATATTGAAGAAATAAATATATAAAATCTAATTAAAAACAAAGTGATCAGTTATTTACTGTTATGGTCTGTAAGATATATTTATTCTCAGTACTAGATATGATCTCAACAAACCCATGACATTTCAACAATATTATTTTACCTTTTATCTGGAAATAGTATTTGTTTATTCTTACCATACAGTCCTCTGGATTAAGTATTGCTCGAAAGGTCTTGCCATACCAGTTTATTAGTTTCTTAGTTTATTCTTGCATTTTGTTCTTCATTCATTTCCATTTATTTTCATTTGATTAATATTATCCTCTCCTGGTTTATTTCTATGTCCACTCTAGTTTCTTTCCTGTTGCTAGATTTATTTTATCGTTTATTGTCGCTATTCATTCATCACCTGCTGCGCCGCCTAATCATCACGTTTCACATCATGTGTTGATTTCTTCATTGTTCAGCGTCGGATTCGCTGTTTTTATGCCATCATTCACATGTAGTTTGTCGCTCCGTTTTATGTCCCGTTTTTCCTGTTTCAGAGTTTTGCGCAATGTGCGCATCAGTTTTTTTTTGTTGTTTTTTTACCCCTTATGGTGCGCAGCGGAAAAGACAGTCTGAGGTAAACCTTTTAAAACAACGGAAACAATTTCTGCATTCTGATTATTGAAATTTAAAAGTGCTGTGTTGTTCTATCACCTTTTCATACCGGACCACTTACAGCTCCGGTGTTAACGCTATAAAATGATCGCTCTCTATTGTGGTATCACCATGGAGGGATTTCTTTATTTAAATAGGTTCATTTTTCAGAGGGAGACAAAGTGAGGGGATCGTGATTTTAGCTACCAGTAGCAGGAGAGGAGCTGCGCTAAGAAGCTAAAAACACTGAATAGAAGAAGAGCCGCCATGTTGCAGCCAAGCATGATTTAATGTTACACAATACAGTTTTACCAACTTGCTCAAAGTCTAAACTGTTGTGCATTTAAGGTGTAAAGTCTATCTTCGACCAAACGCCCCCTAAGGCATCCCAGCGCCCCCCTTTTGTAAAAATGTCCGCCAGCGCCCCCTGCCGACCTCTGAACGCCCCCTGGGGGGCGGCACCGCCCACGTTGAGAACCGCTAGCTTAGACCAAAACAAGGAGATATTTCTGAACCTGAAAACCAACACTGCTGAAATCAATCCAGTTCTGCAGAATTCACCTAATGAAAGCTTATCCGTGCGTTACAATGGCCTAGTCAAAGTCCAGGACTAAATGATGCTCACTCCAAAGCATTGTCTTTTTTGCAGGGTTCTTGAAATTTTTTTGAAAATGCTTGAATTTCATTTAAGTGCTTAACATTCAAACTGCACAGTTTAGTAATAAAGTATTGTTTGATTAAGAGCTTAAATTTAAAAAACGTTATTAAAGCTTGACACTAGATAAATACCGCGCTGGTGTAGCACTTTAGCTTTAGCTTCTGCTGCATATGGTTGTTAGTATTGTGCTTTAACATTAGTTTTCACTAAATACCATGTTGGTGCCATGCTTTAGCATTAGCTTCAACTAAGTATTGTGTTGCTTTAGCATTAGCTTCAACTAAGTATCGTGTTGCTTTAGCATTAGCTTCAACTAAGTATCGTGTTGCTTTAGCATTAGCTTCAACTAAGTATCGTGTTGCTTTAGCATTAGCTTCAACTAAGTATCATGTTGCTTTAGCATTAGCTTAAACGACGTATCATGTTGATGTATTGCTTTAGTATTAGCTTCCACCAAATGCCATGTTGCTTTAGCATCTCCCACTAAGTACAGAGTTGTTGTAGCAATTTAGCATTAGCTTAAACTAAATAACATGTTTGGTGTAACACTTTAGCATTAGCATATGCTAAATACTGTGTTGGTGTAGCATAGCTAAACAAAGTACTAGCATGGTAACAGTGGCTTAAGTTAGTAAAGTCTGGTGTTTTTGTGTCCTAGGCTCAGTATTACGGTGAAATCAGCGTGGGGACTCCGCCGCAGAACTTCTCTGTGATTTTTGACACCGGATCGGCCGACCTCTGGGTCCCGTCATCGTACTGCGTCAGCGAGGCCTGTGGTACAACATCAGAAACACACCGTGGAGCTAAGCAATCCCCACAGTCTGCCAAAGAATCTGAACCAGGATATCTGCTAATATTAGAGGGATGTATTCTGGTCAGGACGGCTTGACTTGGGTGTAGTTTGCTGCAAGCTGATAAGAAGTTCAAGGTCTGTGTGTCACTGTAGCTACTGGGGAGTGATGTGAGCATTCCTGTCTGTTTGCAGTATTCCACCGACGTTTCAAGGCCTTTGAATCCAAAACCTTCCACCCTGATGGACGTATATTTGGGATCCACTATGGATCGGGACACTTGCTGGGAATTATTGGTAGAGACACAGTGAAGGTCAGGTGTCCGTTTTGACCTGCGGAGATTTTTATTCATCCTGGAGAGTAACTTTCGGCATTTCTTCTGGATGTGATTTGTTCCAGATTGGGGACATGACCATCTTGAACCAAGAGTTTGGCGAATCTGTATACGAACCAGGTTCTGTGTTTGTGACGGCAAAGTTTGATGGCGTTCTGGGACTGGCCTACCAATCGTTGGCAGAGATCCTGGGTAATCCCGTCTTTGACAACATGCTGGCGCAGAAGATAGTGGACCAGCCAGTGTTCTCCTTCTACCTCAGCAGGTACATTTACACCTGCTTAGATCCTCAATAGGCTCATTTGTTGACGATGGCTTTCCTTACCAATAAGGTAGCGACAAATCTCGATTACTTTACATGTATGTAGTTAGATTGGTTTACTTTGAGTTCTGGTTTATGGTATATTTGACTCCAGGAACCTTTAAGACCATAACGGGTCTTAAAGGTGAACCACTATGAACAAGTTGGGATAGGTCTATGAGCCAAACAAAGCAATCGTTACATTTTTTGCATAAAATCAGTTTTAGATGAAGATGCTTAGATGCTTAGTCCCTCCCAACTCAACATTTACATTTTTACGTGAAAATATCTGCAAACTGGCATGCAAGTATACAACCATACGTCTTTGAAAAGCAGAAGTGGAGCCTCCTGCACACCCAACAACAATAGAGAAAGTGGTTTTTGGATGGTAAGTCAACAACAAAGCACTTGTTTTTTTCCAGCAGTCATTGTACGGCGGTAAAACGAACTGATCAAATGTGCTGGATCTCCCCTTGGGTTACTAGGTAATGGGCGGAGCTCTGCTGGGGTTGCTAGGTAACGGTGCAATACCCATAGATTGTGACTTAACCTTCCAAAGGTTTTTGAAATGACTCATTTTCCAGACACCAAAAAAAACATAAACATAAACATTGATAAAACAAACTACCGGGTGTTTTTTTTTTTTTTCTTTCTTAAAAGCACTTGTTTTGTTTTTAGAAGAGATTTATCATATTTATTTAAACTTTTCTCTGTTCCTGCAGGAGAACGAGGACCAGCAATCCACAAGGAGAACTGCTGCTGGGAGGAATAGATGAAGCGATGTACAGTGGACCAATCAACTGGCTGCCTGTGAGCGCAAAAAGATACTGGCAGGTTGAGATGGAAAGGTAAATGAAGCTGCAATACGCTCTGCTACCACTGGGTGTCAGTAAAGAACGTAACTGTTGCAGGAAATAAACATGGCCGTCTTGTTTCAGCGTGACGGTGCAAGACGGGTGGTACTTCTGTCCCAGTGGATGTCATGCCATCATCGATACTGGAACCTCCCTAATTGGTGGACCGACCCGTGACATCATGCAACTGCAGCAGCTGATTGGAGCCACGCCCACAAATAATGGAGAGGTGGAGCTCTTTGTGTGGGACGTAATACGACGCCATATTGGAGACAAAACACTCAGAAGTTTAAAGATTGACCTCAAAATGTTTTCCAGTACCAATTGTGAAATTTGAGTTTCAAAAGTCAAAAATTTGCATGAGAAAAAATCTGAATTTTCAGATTAATTTTAGAAATTTTCTAGAAGACACCTGGAAATTTCTGAGTTTCAAAAATCAAATATTTGTGAGGAAAAAAAGTGAAATTTGAGATTAATTTGAAATTTTCTAGAAATAAAAAACACCAACAAAGAAATATGTGAATTTCAAAAGTTGAACATTTTCAAGAAAAAAAAAACATGTTGGTCGCCAAGAAGTTGCAAAATTTTCAACTTTGAAATTTTCTAAGTTTCAAAAGTTGAACATTTTTTAACTTTTGAAACTCAGAAAATGCCAAGGTTTTTTCCCCCTTTTTTTGTTGGGATCTTAGGTTATTTTTACTGATAAAAATCTGGAAAGTGCGGCATGCCTTTGAATTCAACCCCGTGGGTCAACACAGTTTCAGATCTTTTGAGGATTTTCTTTTCCAGCTTTTCTCATCTACACAATTAAATTTTCACCCATTTTACAACTTTTTTTTTTAACAGTTTTAAAATTTTGACAGATTCTACGCTGGATTTCGATGCATACTTTGACTAGGCCCTTCTAAAACATAGATAAGCTGTTAGTTAAGCAGCTCATGATATGTTTGGCTTCATGTTTCAGGTTGTCAAGGTGAATCTCCACTCTAATCTAAAGTGTGTCGTCCCACAGCATGATGCTGTCATTACCTGTTCTCAGTATATTTAGTCCTCATGATGCTGATTATTCTCTAACAAACATCTGAGGAACATTGAAGAAAATCTGCTTTTGTTAATCAAACAAAATGTAATTATATTAGCTCGTTTCCTAATTTGTAGAAATGTTTTGTTTCAGTTTGTCATCGACTGCGCCCGATTGTCCAGTTTGCCTCGCATCAGCTTCATTCTGGGTGGGAAGGAATATACGCTGACATCAGAGCAATATGTCAGGAGGGTGAGGACGCCGACTGCTCTGCTGAGGGAAACTTCAGCTTGGTGTTGGTTGTCATGTTCTTTCCTGATGACGTTTGCTTGTTTAAATGGTTTTATTGGGGATTTAAACCCTTAATGATTTCTCCTACTTTCTTTTTTATCGAATTTTGACGTTAATATGGAGCAGAGATAAGGAGAGTGGACATGAAATGCAATTTTTACCAAGTTTCTCTTTGTTGACAAAAATTGGTTTGAACAGTTTTTCCCTTAAGATTATAATTAAAATAGTTTCATGTTTTTATTTAAGTTTTTAAAACGTCTTATAATCAGAAACATTTAAGAGTGGCAAAAACACAGAGACAGCATGATTTAGAAGAGAAAAGCTCGAATTATGAGAAAAAGTTTAAAATTAAAAAAGGGGAAAAATGCTACATAAACATTTAATTATGGGCAAATTTTTCAAAATTATGAAAGTTAAAGTTCAAAAAATTTAAATGAGAAAAAAGTTAAAATTATTAATAAAAAGACAAAATTATGAGAAAATTTTAAAATGAAAGAATTAAAAGTTAAAATTTTAAGGGAAAAATTAAATAAACCTTTAACTTGAGATACAAAGTCTAAACTATGAGAAATAATTTGGAACGATGATAAAAAAAAATCTTGAAATGATGAGTAAATTTAAAATTACAAGAAAATGTTCAAAAAGAGTCGATGTGGTAAAAGTTGAATTTACAAGAAAAGATAAAAAATCTGTGAAAGTTTAAGAGAATAAAGTTAAAATTGCAAGAGATGGTTGGAATAACGAGAACATTTTTAAATTACCAAAAATGTTACAAACATTTTTTAAAAAATATGAGAAAGATGAAATTACAAGAGAATAATTAAAATAAAAAACATTGAAATTCTGAGAAACTAAAAGAAAAAAAAATACTTCAAGAAAATGTTGAAACTTTGAAGAAATGTTGAAATTAAGAAAAAGTTTAAATCATGAGGAAAAAATATTGAAAAAGCTCAACATTATGAGAAAAGTAAAAACTTTGAGAAAAAACACTTCACTTAAAAACTAAAACTACAACGTGCAAACGAACTGAGAAATTAGATTTTTAGTAGTTAAACCTCTGGTTTGAAAGAACTGCAGTTTAAACTTTCTGCCTTTTATTGAATATATTATTTCCATTTTATTCTCAACATTTCAACTTTATTCTGTTATGGAAAATGAATAAAAATCCATTTAGTACTCCTTCAGAAGAAATGTGTAAAGCTGCGTCTCTCCAACAACAGTAAACTGTTGGAGTTTACTGAACTCCAACAGTTTAGTAAAATTAGAAAGTTAAGCCTCAACATCATGTTTAATGTTTCAAAAGCGATGATTTCTCGTTAAAATCCGTTTTTATCCTCTTCCTTGTGGCTCTGCGGCCGACAGGAGACCTTTGGCATCAATGATCTGTGTTTCAGCGGCTTCCAGGCCTTTGACATCATTTCCTCTGATGGCCCGATATGGATTCTGGGAGATGTATTTCTGACCGAGTACTACAGCATCTTCGACAGAGGACAGGACCGAATCGGGCTTGCCAAGGCCAGACACCCCATCGACTGACGAGTATTTCCTCTGGCACGAGAAGATAATAACGTTTTCTGTGCCTCTTCACGAAGTTTTATTTTTAAGATAAATCTGGACTTTTATCTTTTATGTTAAAGTTTCCTGAACAACCAATATTCCTCCCCTTTCCACTGAGTCACTGTAATGAGGGCTGCAGTCTCGTCTTTGACCACTAGATGGCGACCAAGAACATGACATTTTGGGCTGTTAGCGGCTAATTTAGCTTCTGTCTTGTCACCTAATGTGTATTTAAATTAAAAACCTTAAACCTGCTTGTTTTTTCTTGTATTGTTTCCTTGTTATGCTTTGTTCATTTTGTGTTGATCACCAGTTTCTGATACATTTTTTGGCTAGTTTACATTTGTGTTTTTATTTAATTTTAGTGCAACTTCAATATGACCCTTCAGAGGAGCATTTTAGATCGAAAGAAGGAGTACATTCACAGTAAAAAACCCTGAAATTTATGCAAAAAGCATGGAAATTTATGAGTATGAAAAGTTGAAAATTTGGAAGAAAAAAATATCAAAGTTTGTAATTAATCTCAGAATCTTTCTAAAAAAAATCTTGAAAAGTTTAAAGTTTGAGAAAAAAACTTAAGATTAATCTCAGTAACTTTCTAGAAAAATCAGGATTTTCTGAGTTTGAAATTAAAATTTTCTATAAAAAACTTCTTTTGGTGGAAATGTACTGTTGAAAATTTGCAAGAAAACAATCAAAGTTTGTGCTTAATCTCAGAATCTTTCTAAAAAAAAATCTTGAAAAGTTTAAGAAAAAAACTTTTTAGATTAATCTCAGAAACCTAGAAAAATCAGGATTTTCTGAGTTTGAAATTAAATTTTTCTAGAAAAAATTCTTTTGGTGGAAATGTACTTCTTTGTTTTCTACCTAAATTGGCTCCAGTTCCCCGTTGTACCCATCAAGACCCAGTTCAGAAAATTGGTAAGAAATGCAGCAGATCCACCTTGAACAGAAAACTGTGGCTAATCAAACCCAAACTCCTGACTCTGAAATAAATCGTTGGAAGTTGCCAGGTCCGTGTTTTTAGCTCAGGATTTGGACCAAAACCACATTTCCAGCTGCCTCCGTTTTCCTCTTCTTCAGTTTTTGACAGCAGCTTGTATCCATCAATGTTGCACTTCTGCTATCTCTTGTATTTTGTGTCTCTTCATTTCCTCCGGTTCGGGCGCGGGGCGGTGGGGGGGGCGTTTGGGGGCCCCGGGGCTGGGGGTGCCAGGGAGGGAGGAAAGGTTTCAAGTCGCTTAAATGTCTGATTATAGACGGAGAAAATGCGCCATCGCCTGTTGAGAAAGGTGTATTTAATGTTAGTTACCTTCCCCAATGGTATGTATACTAGTCAGTCCCAATGACTGTTTTACTCACGGTTTAGCCGAAATGCTTCCTGGGTAAAAATCAAGACAAACACGGCACAACCTCAACAGTTTCAGTTTCCTTCCTCCCCCCCTCAGGTTTCCAGTAGCAGTCGATGTCCGTTAGGGGCCCGGTGATTCTTTAGGGGCCCGGTAACTGGCCCCGCCCCCCGGCCCGACGCTGACTTGTTCCGCTAGTGCTCAAATTCTCCTAATGAGATCAGTATTTAAAAAAAACAACAACAAAATATTCTCCATTTTCCGTGTTCTAATCCCAACTTCACAGCTGGGATTTTGGGTCTTTGAGCTCGTCGTTCTGGCCCGTTTCCTCCTCCTCGTGGTCCTCGTTTCCCGCCGTTCCCTGGAACTCGCCGTCGTAATCCGGTTCCGGCAGTTGGAGCGTGTTGGCGGTCGGACTGGGCGACCTGCGGGCCTGGTGCCGACCCAGGCCTCTTCTCCGGCGGCCCAGACCTTTGGGACTCGGCAGGCTGCGGATCGACGCCTTGGAGCTCTGCCGGGAGAACTGCAGGGAGAACTGCCGGCCCCGCGGCCTGGTTGGCGGCCGGTTCTTCACGGTGACCGTCGTCCAGCGGAACTCCTTCGGGCCAAGTTGAGTTGGGGAACAACAAATGGAGTCGGTCCTAGAAATACTGGAAATAGGAGTTGGAGCAATAAAACACACAAGACCTACAGATGTTGTTTTGAAAAGTATTTTTGGGTAGTAACTTAGTTACTTAAGTGAAAAAATATACGTTTGGGAGTATTTTTACCAAACTTTTTACTTTCAATTTGAGTAAAATTGCTGGACTCTCAACCCACGGAATGGAAAACAATCAAGTTTTAACCAGAATTTAATCAAATAGACAGACCTGCAGTTTTTGTTACTTTTATATTGAAAGAAACCTGATTTAGAAAATGCTTCTTTTGCCTGATTTAGTTGTTTTTTGTTACTAATATTAGTCATTTTTATCCATAACATACCAAAATATCCACTTAATTTTATTTATTTATTGGTCCATTTGATTATGTAATCTTTAAATATTAAATGATCTGGGTCCTTCAGTATTTGAGTAAACTTTTTACCAAATTATTTTTTACTCTTGAGTAATTTCTTGGACTTTTTACTTGAGTAAAAATATGAAGTAATGCTATTTTTACTTGATTACAGTTTCTGAAAAAAGTTGTTCCAGTTGCAGTTTTGTGAAATAAACCAATTATAATGCAGCCAAAAAATCTTCTTAAAACTTTTTATGGAAAAACAAGCTTTCTTCTAATTTGCTGTGTTATGTATTTTCAAAAAATCAAATTGTGCAGTTATGTGGTCAATGAAAACTCGATTACTGTGGTTCTCTAAAGTCTGAAGGATTTTGTAAAGACTTCCACTTCAGACAGATGTCAATCATCTGACCTGTTTTTGGATTTCTTTAGAGGAGGGCATACTGCGGTTATTTTTAAAATCTTTTCGCCTACTTCGTGTTGTATTCATGTGATTTACTTGATTAGCCAGACTTTGGTGAAATTAGATGCAATCAATTCTTCTCCTCGTTACGCCTCTTTAGATTCTTGTGGATCTGAAACGCTAAAATGTGAAACCAGAAGACGTCTACAGCAGCCGAATCAATGGTCACCTTGTAGTTTCCACGTTTGGTTGTTCCTCAGTTGGGGAGTGATCCAGGCCGTTCTGATGTTTCCCAAAAGACTCCCCATTGTGACAGGAATCGGAGAACAATGGCGGGCTGACAACCAGCCGCGGGAAAACAATGGAGGATGAACTTTCAGGTGACGGCGGGTTGCTGTTGACCTCTCTTAAGGTGGACAGGGTGTCCAGAGACGATGGAGGGATGGCTAAGGAACAGGGTGGGACCATGTCCGCCGAACCTGCGTTCCCCCTGACAGTTTTACCAGAACAATTAAAACCATGAAAAACATCAGAATATTACTACTAAGGCGCCGATACCTGAAGTCCAGGAAGAAGCTGCTGGTTGCGTCGCTGCTGTGCCGCTTGAAGACGGGTCGAGGATGTCGGAGGTCAGGAGGTTCCTGGACACTGAGCAGGCGTCGGACTCGACCCAGAACCTGAAAACACCAAACAACAATCACATGAAATTATTCAGTCCCCACAAGTCTAAACAGGAAGTGATCCTCACCACTGAACCGCCATCTTGGTAGGCAAGGGCAGCACAAGCATAGATCAGGGGTATTAAAACGTTTTGGACCAAAATTGTTGAGTCAAAAGGACTTTAGAACCAAAAAAGAAGTTATTTTACCTGCTTAATAATAAAGCAATGGTGCTTTAAGTAAACAACAATAAAATAATAACTATTTAGATTGTTGTGTAAATTATTCCAGGTCCATCAAAATCTTGGTTTGAGTAAAAATTACTGGTGCTCGAAAGCTGATACAGAAAACATGGCTATTTAAAGACAAATGCTTCGTGTTGAAGCCAGTATTTTTATCATAAAGTGTGATAATGTTATCCTAATTAAGAATATAAAGTCTCTTTCTAGATAACTTTCAACAGCAAATTAGGGTTTAGAGTAAATTTCCACCAAAAATAGCAAAAACTCTGAAAAAATAAAATACAATTTTAGATTAATCTCAGAATTTTTTTAAAGATCATGGAAAATTTAATTTTGAAAATTTCAGTTTCAAACATTTTTGACTTTGAAACTCAGAAATTTCCATCTTTTTTCCAAATTTTTATAGTGTTTTCTAGAATTTTTTTACTTTTTGGAGCTCAACTTTTTAATATATATATATTTTTCCTTTTTGCAGTAAATTTACCATTTTTTTTATCTACCTACAAAGGTCTACTATCATAAACAGATATTGAGACTCTTAACTATTTTCTGGCTGCTTTAAAATTATTTGAAGGCCTTTTTAAATCTGTAAAGAATCATAAAATAAACATTAATGGTGGTTTATTTATGGTTTCTAAATGTTATCCACCTATTTTTTATTTTATTTATCATATTTTATTAGGTATAAATTTGAGGCTGTCCTAATTTATTCCTCAGCAGAAATTAAATTTGAAAAGATAGCATTTTCTTTTGTCTTCTTTCATTTTGTAGCTCGTTTTTTTCCCCCACTAAGGCTTAAATGTGTTAGAAAAATACACATTTTGTCACAGTTTTGTTTTCTATTTGCTCTACACTCCTAATATTTGGGTAAAATAATTAAAAAGATGCAAAATATTATAAAATATAAAGTGTAGCTTTACCGACTCTTGCCGCCGAGTCAGCAGAGGCTCCTGCTGCTGTCGACAGTCTGAAACCTCACATTCATCAAGCTGCAAGATGTCAGAAAGTCTGCAAAAATCATGCACATGAACCTTATTAAAAATGATGGAAATAATCTCACTTATTCTCCAAATCAACATATAACCATAATGAATGAAGGGCTATGTTGGTAAATTTGACCCCATGTCGGTGGTGGATCCGAGGAACGAGGGGATGCAGTAGTCTGCAGCAGCCAGAGTGTAGGGCGGACGAGCGTCGCTGTCGTTCCAGTAAACATCTTTGGTCATGTGAGGAAGGTTCATGTGCATCTCATCCACCGCCAGCAGAGACACCTGGAGGAACAGGTGAGCCACAACCAACGCTGAACCAGAAACTTTCCTCCGCTTCAGGAAGTTTAGATTATTCACAAAAGCACATATTTTGTCATCTTTAAGATTAAATAAAACTGTTTAATTTCTAAAATTAGTTTCAGAAAAGAAGTTTGTTACAAAACTACGGAAGAGGATTAGGGCCACCAAAAAAAAAAAAAATCTGACTTTAAAGTCAGAATTCTGACTTTATTGGATTAAGCTTTTGCACGACCACATTTGCAGCTCAACCATCATAGGATCGATAAGAACAAAGGATTGTCTGCTGGTGTAAGTATTATTGCTTTCCTTTCTTTGTGTTTAGTGAATGAAAAAAATAAAGTCAATAATAACTTGGCTTTAAAGTCAGAATTCTAACTTTAATCTCAGAATTCTGAGATTTAAAGTCAGAATTCTTTTTTTTTTTCGGTGGCCCTAACCCCCTTCCATATAAAACAGTTTCCAAAAGAGTAAAGAAACAAACAAACAAAAAAATAGCTATTTACAATGGATTTGTCCTATTGTAAATAGTTATTGTTGTGCATTTTTAGTTTAGAGTTCATTTAAATATTGTGTCCAAAACTGATTAGTTCTGGTGTATTTTCAAACTTTAAACTGGGATAGTTTGTAAAGTAACTCCTATTTAAGTCTTGTAGACAATGTTGAGATGTTAATTTAAAAAAAAATGTCATATCCATTTTTTTTCAGATTCAGATCTTTATTTTCAGTATCATTTTGTCCAGTTACAAAACCTTTATGTTTTAGTTTTAAACTTTTTTTTTTGCAGTTTCAAAATAATTTTTCAGTTTTACTTTTTGGTCTGTTTTATAAACTTTATCACTTTTTCTCCTTAGTTAGCAATCAAAGGCTATCATTTGTCCTAAGGCCTTGATTACTACATTAACATTTAATATGCACCTTTTAATATATTTCTCGAAAGTTTTTGTTTTTCTGTTTTAATAACTTATTTACCTAATAAAAATTGCTAAAGGTTAATTTATATGAGAAAACTGGTCAGATTTGAGATCACTCATTAAAATGTGCATTTATGCTGAATAATAAAAAATTTGGTTAATTAATTTTTAATTTCGGTATTTCGGTAAAATACAGATTTAAAACTTGTGTTCTCAGTTCTAAATAGCCAAATATTAAAATTTCAGGTACAAATTACAACATAATGAACGAGACAAATTGTTCAAGAACATAAATAAGTCTGAATGAACTGGAAGCGCTTTTATTTTGATATTCTTAGCAGGAAGTGTCCTTGTAACGTAGCTGCTAGCTTAGCAACGAGAAATCATCAGAGGTAAGTCACGTTAATTTTGTTTTTAAATGAGCCAAAGTAATTTAATACAGCGTTAAATGGACCTTACCACAGCGGCCGCGTTTCATTGGCTAATGCCCATTTGACGTCACTGCGCAGCTAACACGTGTGTTACCGTCTCACAAACTCATGCTAATATACATTGTAGACTAGCAGACAGACAGAAAGTTTTTGTTTCAGGACTTTACCGAGTTTTTGTTTCAGGACTTTATCGATTCCCCACTGACGGTTCGTCAGTGGGGAATCGGTACAGGTGATGTCAGGTATCCTGATTGTGTTTGCGGAACTAAAATTTACAGATTTCCAAAATCTGAAACGGAAAACCTTGCTTGGATTAAGCTTCTGAATAATAAACACATCTTTTATGAAGACCTTTTAGCCAAGTGCAGCATAATGGCAGCACCGATACAACTTCTACACCATGAAGCCTGTCTGTTACAGTCTTACGTTAGCTGAACAGATCAATATGCAATGTGTACCGTATCTGACAGATATTAAAGATTTTATTTCACCTGAAAAGGCTTTTTACTAAACTGTAATCGTCTTAGCCATGCTAATCGTGTTAGCCACCGAGTACAGTGTATCAGTCCTAGGCACATTCGAACATTTGCCAACAGAAATCACCCTTAAAACCATGAATGTCCGACTTACCCAGCCTTGCAAGAACAATAGGCGTCAGTGATTTTGTCCACAGCTATATTTATGCTGAGGACCTGAGGATCTGCTGTTTTTCTCATTGACCAGTAGCATTTAGCTGCAACTCGCACAATCTTGGAGGCATTGCGTGGCTCAAACACCTTGATGTCGTCCAAAAACGATGACATGAACTTGTTGGTGCCCCTGTCCATGTCGTGGATGATATTTTGTGAAAATCCGGCAGAAATGCTACACTAATCAACTCAGAAATACTCTGCAGAGAGTCAGTGAAGACGAAAAATACCATGTTTAGACATAGAAGCTAAGCCGTTAATGTGAGACATGTAGTCACGTGGGACTTTCGAGGGGCGTTTCTGGGCGGAGCTTGGTAAGGGTCCATTGGAGAAACATTAATGTGGTCATTATTATAAAGCTACAGCTAACATAAACACATTGTTCTGAGCCGTTAACATCCCATAATAATCCACCGACATCACTAGCTTATAATCAAGCCTGCTTGTAGTCGAGTTTCCGAAAGACATTATTAATAAAATAAAGACAAATCCTGCCACCTACTGGGCAGGAAATAAGAGATTATTAATATTTTCTTAAGTTGCTGACCTGAAGGTTTCTGTCAATGATCCAGTTGGCCTCGAAGTCATCATCATCTTCTCCAAATGGGTTAATCAGTTGCTCTGCTACCTGAGAAAAATATCACTTGATTTCAGATTATAACAAACTTTTTCTTGTTGTTTTCTGACTTCTCTGGTGCTGAAAACTGACACATCAAGGCTAGTTCCATCTCTTTTTTTAAATCTATTTACTTAAAGTAGCCTATAGCCAGGCTGCAGCATCTGGTCATTTAAACTTCTTTGTGACATTTGCCAAACATCTCAACACCACAGCTTTACATTGTTGTGCAGATTAATGTACAGTAGTAGTGGGCACAATTACACTAATACGCTGTAAGCTAAGCTAACTTTAAGAAGCGAAAACAACTTGTTTAATGAAAAATTTGAGCCTGTTGAGGACACATGTCATTTAATTTTACGCTTTAGCATTAGCTTTCATTAAATATGATTTTAGAATAAATGTTTACAATTAGCGTTTTAGGGTTAGTACACTAATTTTTGCGCTAACCCTAACTAGCTTCTTAGCATAATTAGCAAATCTTGCATATTTTAATTCTGTTTTCTTAGTTTTAAAACTTTTCACTTACTTTACATTCACAGATTCAAGGTTATTTTTACAACCTGTTGCTAAGGAATTATTACCAAACCTTAAGCCAGCCACAGTAGAAAAAAAAACTGCAGCAGGGTGAAGATGGGGATGTAAAGGTCGAGGTCGTGGCCGGGGTGACCCTGAGTAGGGTCAAGGAACTGCCGACCAATTAGACAAGCGAAGAAGAAGGTGTAGACGGCAAGAGTGACGACCTGAAGACAGAAAGACAGATTTCACAAACAGTTCATCCCACCCAGAGCTCTGATTTGGTTACAGTGATTACCCCTGATGAGATTACACGAGCTGCATCCGTTTTTCAGGACTGACCTGCGTATAAACCAGCGGGACGCCGACCCAGTCATAGCCGAAAAGAGTCGCACACCACGTCCTGAACAGATTCATCTCCTGAGCACAGACAGGAAGCAGCTGTTTGTCACCAGCTACAGACCTCAGATTTCTGTAAGCTGATACAGTAAATGGAAAAACGGCGTCATCCGTCCCTCTGGAGGAAACCCAGTGTCATATTATACCCACATTTCTGGTTTCTGTGGTCACTAAGTGGGATATAAATGGGTTTGTGATTGCAGTACAGCTTTTTTATCTCAAAAATAATGTTTTCAAATTTGATTTTGGAAAAAGTTTTTAAAATCCAGGTAAATCGTTAATATCTGGTTTAAAACGAAGAACTTATTAAACATTTAATTCTGCTTGTTGGTACTTTTTGTAGAGTAAATTTGTGCAAATTGGAAAATTAATATTCATAGGCACTTTATTTCTTATGATTTCAGATGTTAGTGAAAAGAAACTGTTTTGTAACGTGTTCAAGCCACTTATTTATAGTTTTAGCTGAATAATAAAGGAATTTAGCAAGTTTATGGGATTATAAGGTTTACAATTAAATACTTTATACTAGTTATTTCTGTATCAATATGTATATGTACTGGGCTCTGTGGTTTCTAGCAGATTTAGCAAGAATGATTCTCTTAAACAGATATAAATTAATTTCTGTTTTCTAGTTTTATTTTTGCAAATCACACTAATAATTGGATCAAAAGTCATGAAGTAATTATTTATATAATTACTGATTATATTTAGCATTATTATTATGAAGAACATGCAGCAAAAACTTATTTTAATACAAATGTGTCTTAATATTATTCTTGACAGAAAAGAAGTGACATTCTGGAAGTTTCAAAGTATATAAAAACTCATAAAGTTTTGCCCAAATTTGTCCCCTGAGTGAAATTTTAATAATTTAGTAGAATTAAAAATGGACATAGCTAAATGGCTCTACAGCGCTCCTAACGTGAAATAGAGAGATGATATTTAGGCAGAATCCTCTGAAAATATATCCCCTAAACCAAACAGGAAGTCAGCCATTTTGGACCAAACGGTCATTTTTGGATGTTTCTCACTTTTTATATCAAACTTTAACAAACTTTTGGGTTTTTTTAGCTATTGAGCTCAACCGACGGTCTAACAGAGAGTTTATCTCACGTTCAGAATATTCTGCAGGTCGATGCTGTCTTGGATGCGTCCTTCCTGCCGGGCTTTAGATGCCAGGTTGGAGAACCACACAACAGGTATCCAGTACTTCAGGTGAGGAGAACGGACGTTCTCAAACACCTTCCTCTCCTCAGGAGTCATGAAACCTGCCGATGAAAGGACGCATTAATCCAACTTTCTCCTTTGGACGTTGATGTTTTGGTTAAGCTTGAAAAGAGAATCAACCTTTGAATCGAAACTTAATTATAAAATCAACCAACTTATTTGAAGTTTCTTTATGTCGTGGAGCCTCTGAGATTTTAACTGTTAATTCAATCTGTTGCTCACAATCCTGCTCTAACGATCCGATCTCAAATGCCTCTTCAGGGACAGACAGAACCAGGAAAGATGCAACCCTGCATCGTCATTCACCACTTTGAGTTTGGACTCAAACATTAATAATCCAAACAAATCGCCTCTCACCTGCCTCAACCACATGATCGATGGTTGGGAATCGCTTGCAGACGGCCATACTGACGGAGCGGAAGATAAGCAGCGATGTCAGGTTGACGTAGCGTACCAACGTCCGGCGGAGAAGGCGTCCGTATTCGTCTTTACCATGAACACAACTAAAGGAAGCAGAGAAAACAAACACGATGAAGTGAAATAACTGCCATGTGGGGGCGCAGCACCAAGAACCACTGAAGGAAACAATTCGAAAACCTCTGAAGACACTGAGAGCAACTTCCTTCTACACAAAATGTCAACAAAAAACGAGTGGCGTCAGATTTTAGCAGTTGGAGGATTTCTCTTCTGTTTTTGGTAAAAGACCAGGAGCCATTCTCCCACTAGCGCTGGGTTCTCGTGTTTGTTTTGGTTGTATTTGTCCAAACAAATTTGCAATGTATGCATTCAAACCAAATTTTAACTCTTACTCACTTAAAATTTACTCAAGATGTTGCTAACCAGAGTTCACTTCAACTGAACAAGACAGAGGCTTGTAGACGGACCAGAATGAGCTTTTTTGGTTAAATTTTTCATTCACACCTCCCCAAATGAACCAGATTAATAGACAAACGAACTGGACTTTTATGAAAGTGGACTAAACATGGTTGGTGTGAGCGCACCTTTACTTACCTGGAGATGAGGAACATCAGTCTGTCTGTCCAAGGAAGATTGACGAACTGATTCCACCAACGATTTACCACCAAAGTGACATAAAAACCTAAAAAGTACAAAGAATACTCATATTCTTCATCCTGTCTCAAAAGTAGAACATATTTTAATTTTTTTAGAGTAGGAAGAATACTAATCATGTTTTTATTAATTTGTAGCAACCACCTAAGAACTTATTTTAACTAAAGCATCCATGTTGCATCCACAGTGCCAGAGTGAATGAGTTTGGATAAAAACTAGGAAAACTTATCCTGCTTTTAGCTTTCTGTGTTCTTTAATGATCTGTTTCCATTAGTACTCTGCTAATGAGGCAACCAAAAACCCATCGGTCTCTGCTTGGCTCTACCATCTCTGGAAACACAAAACATACTGATAAATTTCAGATTTTTGTCCCCATTTTTTCATTCTTGTAGAACAAGATGTCCAACAACTCAAACGAAATTGATGTCCGTATTTGAACAGAAATATTTCTAATAGTCTTACTGGCTTAAAATTTACTAAAGATGTTGCTAACTTCCCCATTTAATCCACATATACAAAAATAATAATGACCAAATCAATAAAGAAGGACATAAAAACCCATAGAAAGCCAAAACTATATCTTGTAATTGTCAATATTTAGAAAGAAAGAAGAAATCATTTATTTTAAAAGTGCTATCTGGATGGAAATGCAAACATTATAAACATAAATAGTATATTATATTAATAAAACTTCCTATAAAATTGTTTTTGGGAAGCAAAAATATACCCAGGACGAAAGTGACGGGGATCTGCTCGGCGTATCTGTCGCAGTAAATGGAAAGTTTTTCAAATAATCTCTTCTGCTGCTCTGAGAGGACGAGTCTGCAGGACGGAGAAGACGCCATCAGGTGAAAAACCAGAAACATTTGTTGAATTAACAATAACTGAGACAAAGGAAGACAGCTTTGTTGCATGACGTTTGTTCTGCCAGTTTTCCTTCGGTAATTTAGCAAACTGTGATTTATTTTAGAGAAACTCTTTTTAAATACAAAATAATCTGAAGATTTTTAAGTCTGAGCTCAATATCAAATACATGTAATATGTTTAACCTGTTATTGTTGGCCATCAGATTGATGCAAAGTCTTTTATGAACCTCTGAACTTTCATGGAACGTCTTTAGATATGTGGATGCTAATATTAGCATTAGGGACGTCAGTGCTGCTGCTACATGTTTAGCATTGAGATGCTATTTTAGGCCTGAATAGCTTCACTAGATTCTGTCAGCACAACTTGAACACAACAGTAGTTTTTTTGAGCGTCCAATCAGATCGATTTTAGAAGCCAAAATGAGCCCAAAGTGCAGCGGCTGTTAGCGGATGTCACTTGTGCGACAGATTTACTGACGTACCAGAAACGTATGAATACAAAAGTTCCTGAACTTTTTGTTTATTCAAAAAACAACTAATTGCATTAATTATGATTTTTTTTAATGTTTTAAAATCTTTGTAATAATTCATCAATACAAATGCATGCCACAATTTTCAGAAAATTGTTTAAAATCTTTGAAAATTCAAGTTGTGACATGAAGAAATATAAACCAGTTCCAGGAATACGAGTACTTTTTTGATAATTTGTTTAGCTCTTTTGTAAAATATTTGAACGTAGAATGGGCGGGGCTTATAAGATACTGCAGCCAATCAGCAGAGGATGATCTAGATATTTCACAGGATCAAGAAATTTTCACTTTTCTATATTTCCTCACATTTCAGCATCTGACCGACAAAATAAACCTGACAAAGACTTTGGACCCCAACTACAGCTTATCAAAGAAGGACACAGCTACAATGCAAACACAATATTACTTTTATGCTTTTATGACAGTTTATTTCGTCTTTTTAAAGTGTGTAATTAGTTTTTGGAGTGTGTGACCTGTAAACGAGGCTGAGGACGGTGTAGAGCAGAGCAAACAGGATGAACTCCCGGTACAGCAGCTTGTAGATGCTCCCCTTCCAGCGCAGCAGCAACCGGTGGAAACTCAGGAAGGTGGCGTTGGCTACTTTACTGGAATAAGTGACGGTCATCCTGAAACGGCAACCTGAATCCACAGGGCTTTGATGCTCCCACTACTTTCTCATGACTCTTATCTCCTGTTTACTTGAGACTGCTGCAGCAAAATGAATCCGAACAATCATCTTCAGTTCCGTTTCAGAGCTGCTTTCCGTCAGGCTGCTGTCCAGATTTGTTTTCGCTCCAACCCAACCCCTTCTCTCTCGCTCCTGTTTCTCTTCATCATGATGTTGTCCAGTTGCCCAGTAATGCAAGGCAGCACACACACACACAAACACACACACACACACACACACACACACACACACACACTGTGGGTTATATTGATGAGCTGCTGGGCTAAATGTGGTCATGTTTCAGCAGTATGTGTTGGCAAAGACAGCTGTGGAGGTAAACGTGCAAAAACAGAAACACAGTCAGTGGGAGAAAATAGATGAAAGCAGCTGGTTAGAGCCAGTGGCTTTACTTAAGCTGCGAAAGGGAAATATTTAATCAAGCTTAAGCTAATCTGATGTTTTAAATATAAAAAATGTTTTAGGATCAATTTGTTCATTTTTTTAATTATAATTTACCATCATCTAGTGGTTATTTGAAGAACAGCAGTTGTCTGTATTATCTTCTGGCACTTGTTGCAGCTCTGTATAGAAGAAGATTAGACTCCAGAAAAACAAGAATTCTGAATTTTTTCTTAAAATTCTGACTTTAATCTTCTGAGATTACAGATAAGAATTCAGAGGAAAAATAGTCAAAATTTTGAGAAAATAAAATTCTGAAAAATGAATATTGAGAATAAAAAGAATGCTGCAAGAAAGTTAATTCTAAGAAAAAGAACTGCGGAAGAGGATTGGTTCCACCAAAAAAAAATTCTGACTTTAAAGTCAGAATTCTGAGATTTAAAGTCAGAATTCTTTTTTTTTTTTTTTTCTGTGGCCCTAATCTTCTTCCGTAAAGAAAAAAGTTAAAATTCAGAGAAAAAACATTCTGAGGGGATAAAAAGTCAGAATTCAGAGACAAAAAGTTTAAATTCTGAGAAAAAATGTCAGAATTCTATTATTTTTTCCAGTGGTCTTTGTTCTCTGGTCTGGTTTTGGAGGTAAAGAAATGAAACTGACAGGGAAATTGTTGAACAAAGGTGAAAGGTCGCAAAGATGTCTGATGACGCATTAGCCCAGCAAATGTTAGAAAGGCTTCACAGGTCATGTTACTATGAGGAGCAAAACAACAAAAACACCTCTGGTCCCAAAGAGCAGAGACTGGGACAGCTTGAAACAGAGTAATGTTTCTGCAAAGACACCTCAGAAATTCAAAATTCAAGTTCTAAAACAAAAACAAAAAACCCAACATGTAAATATTACATAAGGACGACTGTTGACTTTGGACTTGACCACACTTTTTCCCTTTCACTCAACTTTGTATGAATAGACTATTGCAAAAATAATATTCCAATTATAGTTAATTATAAGAGTTCATTTTGTGTCATAAGTTTGCAGTATCTAATAGATGAGTTTCACTTTCTAGACTGAGGGATGAAAAATATAATGTTTTTCTATTATATCTACGATTTTTGAGTACTTGTTACAGTGCCAAGAAATGTTTCCAGTCACATATATTTTTAAAAACCGCCACATCATGTTCCAGATCATCAAACTAAATTTAGCATTAGACAATGAGTAGTAATATAAATTCAAAGAGCAGTTTTCACAATATTATTTTACAAAGACGACAAAAAGACCTAGTATAATATGGAATAAGGATTAGTTAATTGTGATGGAGACAAATATGATTAAAATCTGCATCAAAACCTCTATAATATCAAATAAACTGAAAATAATTAACTTCATACACCAAACTAATAAGCCTAATTTAATCATTTCATTTTTGAAAAAGCAGTTGTAAATATTTAAGGAGTGAGACATCTTCTTATGTTTTATCTTTACTCGATCCGTTGCAGGAAGTGACGCAGATTGACGCATTTGGAGTCAGTCCTCAGCGCTGTTCTCCGGTCAGTTTGGTCTCGTCTCTGGAGCCTCGTCTCTGCCTTCCGGTTCTCAGGGAGCTGATCTCAGGTCTGCGCCGCCGCTCCCGGCCGGAGGAGGCAGCATCCCGCGGTAAAATCAAGCGTTGATTAGACGTAAAAAGCAGCTGCGGAAGCTCATGCAGGTAGGAGCACTAAATGTGAATAAAACCTTTAAACAAACTATCTTTTTTCATTAAATCATCGTTTATTTAACCTTTTTGTGCTCTCTGTCCCTTTATAACTTCGTCAAACTAACCGTTAGGTCGCCATCTTTGTTCTAAATTCGACGTTTAGCTGCGTTTTAGTGAGAAAATTTCTCGTTTCATCTGCTACCTGTGCGATAGATGAATAAATCTATCGTTTAAAATTATAAATGTATAATTATTGACTTTAGCTTTAACATTTTACTTTTCAGGTTAAAACTATATGAAACAAATTACAGACTTGTAATTAGAAGCTCCGTTAAAGGAGAAATAAACTTGGAAAATGACCATATTTACATGTACTTACAGTGGAAAAATAAAAATATTTATGTTGAGTTACGAAGTAAATCAGGTCAGAATTAAATAAAACACAAACTGGATGTGGTAGAACTATAGTGGGGTTTGGGTGACGTCACAACAGGCAAAGGCAGTTTGATATTTACTTAAAAAGATCTTCAAATGTATGTAAATAAATTTGACATTACTTCTGTATCTTGTAGTTATTGCTTCAGAATCAATAGGTTAAAATGATAGAGAATGAACCAATCAATAGACCAGAAAAATGACCAATTTTTCTTTGATCCACAATTAGCCCTATAAATGCTCTAATTTTTTTATTAATTTATTTTTCTCTTTTGTTAATGCATCAAAACTGAAAAACTCCTTGTTTCTTTGATTTGTATTTTACTACCTTGAGCAATTTTTTTCTTATGTGTTGAAAGACAAAACCGAACATTTTGCTGAATCGGAATCAGAAAATCAGATATCAAAGAAAACTGTAAATAAGTGGCGACCTAATCTCATTCAAGACCAGCAGATGGTAGCATTTACACTTCTTCCTTTTCTATTATAACTAAATTTTACTTAAATTAGCTACTTTTAAAAATATTCTTTATCTTTCTGAAATACTACTGAAAAAAAAATATCATTAACAAACAGTTTAAGATGTTTCAATCCCAGAAAATGTGTTTAGAAACCCAGAAAATCTACATTTTAAAACAAACCCATAAAGGAAAGACAAAAATGCCTGGAGTTGTTACCTTCCTGACCTGATTTTTTCTGATATTTATTTAGACACAATAAAGTTGCTTTGTAATTACTGCGGACTCAAATATTTGTTGTTTTTTGTTTTGTAAAGATTTCTGAAATGTCAATAATAGCTAAATGAATTATTAATGAATATTTGCTCAACAGGTTGTAAGATAAAATAATTGTTTCTTATCCTTCCTTGTGAGAAATATGGAATAATTGTTTTTAAGTTACAAACTCCTGAACGAAGATAAAATTAACTGATGTGTTTCTGCATCAGTCTGAGGTTTAATTTTCTGTCTTGTTCTGCTCATGCTCAGTAGAGCCATGCCGTCCAACGTGGAGATCAAGGCCAAAGTGAGCGACCCCGAGGAGTTTGCCAAGATGGCCGCCCAGCTCAGCCAATCAGAGGGCACGATAATACGCCAGCACGATACTTTCTTCAACTGCAGCCAAGGACGACTGAAGCTGCGGGACTTCATGGTACGAGCAGAACCAGAGTAGCTCGGTAACAATCTGCTCATCTGTGCAGTGCACCATACTGGTTTCAGACTGGTTCTGAACCAGTTTAGAAGAAAAACGGGAGGAAATTACAGACCAATACTGAATCACACAAAAACTTACTTGTGTTTGGTTCAGTTTCTAGTGCAAATATCTTGGTAAACTTGAAATAAGACAAAAGTAACTTACAATTAACTTTCCAGCAAGATACAAGACCTTGTTTTATGTCAGTAATTTCTTAATGATATTAAAGAGTTATAATATTTAAAAGTATTTTTGGTCTATGAATTAGGTAAGATTTATTGACCAGTGTTGACTGGACCTCTGTGGAACTGTAGTGAATATTTAAGCGATTACTAATTTCAATATTTTTTGTCAGTATTTTGTAGAAATAATTTTTAACTTTGAGATTTTTTTGTCTAAAGCCTAATTTTGTGGATCTTGACTATATTTTAAAAGCAATAAAATGGAAAGAAATATATTTCACTTATAACATGGCAAACATATTGTAAGTGATATATCAATAGAATTAGTACGTTTTCATGAATATTAAGGAATTATTTAGTTAAGCTAAAAAGCTACTTGCAAGTTAGTTCAGCAAGACCAAAAATACTTGGTCAGATTTTGAGTTTTTGGAGTGTGAAGAGAGAGAAAAACAGAGTTTCTGATGTTTCAGAACGGATCGGGTCAGCTGATCTTCTACGAGCGTCCAGACACCGATGGACCCAAACTTTCTCGCTACTCCATCAGCCCAACCAGCGACCCGCCGGGCCTGAAGGTGAAACTCCGCCCCCTTACAGCGTAAACATGGAGGTGATGATGATGGCGGTAGTAACGATGTGTGTCTGTAGGTTGTGCTGTCGGACGCGTTCGGGGTTAAAGGTGAAGTCCGGAAGGAGCGGTCGGCCAGTTCCCTGATTGGCCAGACAAGAGTCCACCTGGACACAGTGGAGGGACGGGACACTTCACAGCTGGCAGCCCGCAGCAGCGCTACACGCACACAACACCACGCACGACGCACGCACGCACGCACACACCAGCACACCCACACACACCACACAAGCACACCACCCACCACCACACCACACACACACCACACACACACAGCTGATTTAAAACACAACGACTCAGTTAAACCGTCCAATCAGTTTTCAAGCTGCAACAATCAAACTACTGAACAGAGTTCGGTAGTAGCTAGTTACATTTACTTAGGATTAGTTTTACTACACTGTACTTTTACTTGAGTAATTTTATTATGATGATACTTATACTTGAGTAAAATTACTAACTTTTCTACCCACTGAATGAAAAACAAACATGTTTCAACCTGAAATTCACCAGACACAGACACACACCTGCAGTTTTTGTTAAAGTTTCATAAGTTTTCCTCTGAAAGAAAGTGATTTGTGAAAAAATTATTATGCCTGATTTTGTTATTCGTTGCTTATATAAATTATCATCACTGTTGTCCTTAAAATACTGAAATTTCCACTTAACTTTGTATTTTGGTCCATCTGATGATTGATAATTTGATCAGTTATTCGATACATTTTACCAAATACTTTTTTACTCTTCCTTGAGTCTTTTTTTTTTACGTGAGTAAAAATACGCTGAAGTAGCGCTTCTCTTACTAGAGTACAATTTTTGCGTACTCTACTCATTTTGCTGCTGGATCAGAAAAACCTTTCGTCATCGAAGCGATTCCACGGTAACTGTATCAGCGACAGGGAGAGGAGGTGCTGAGTGACCACACTGTGCGTCAGAGATGGGCAGGTGTGCAGTGATGGAGGAATGTGTGTGTTCATCAGGTGGTGATGCAGCCGCAGCAGAGCGTCGACGAAGGACAGCAGGTGAATGGAGCAAAACATCTGGGTTTTTACATTTGGAGCCATTTTTAGATGTTTTTACATTCTTGTTTAAAAAGAAATTAGAAAACATGTCAGTAAATGAATTCATATTTAATAAGGTAAAATGTAGCAGGATGGTATTGAGTACATGATGAAAAGCAGGGAGAAGCAGAGATTATTTGTCTTTATTAAAGTAACCCAACATTTTTAAAAGCAAAGAGGTTTCAAGAACTTTGATAAACACAAAATCTTACCAAGTATTTTTGGTCTAGACTTAGTGCAAATATTTTAGGTCACTTTAAATAATTAAAAACTAACTTAGAAGCAACTTTTCATCAAGAAATATGAGCTTGTTTTCAGTAACTAATTATCTAAACATTGGCAGATTATTTTACTTATAACAAGACATTTTTCCCATGTTTTAAGTGAAATTATCTGACAATGAAACTAGAACTTTTTCATCAATTTTAAGGAATAATTCACTCAAAACAAGCTCATGTATCTTGCTAAAAATGTACTTGGTTCAAATTCTGAAAAAATCTTATATTAATCACCTTTTGCTATCCAATTATTAATCAATAAATTAATCGATCAGCTCTACGCTGTATAGATGTTAAGTCAAACAGAAAAGGCCGAGCTTTTCATGCATCCTTTTCTACAAATGAGCAACTGTTCACGTATTTCATTGCATTTTATGCCTTAAACTGTAATTTATTTTAATGCATGTTTTAATATATTTATAATGTTTAAGTGGGTTTTTCTATCTAAAATATTTAGTTATTCCTACTTTTGTGTAAATGTGTATTTGTCTTGCTTTTATTTCTCTTTCCTCCTGTTCATACAGAATCATCTTCAGCATGAGATTTAGATTTTTTTAAAATAAATACTAGATGAATCTCAGCACATTTTTGCTGCAACACTTCCTGTTTCCAGAGGATGAAAACCTGCTCTGCTTCCTGTTTCCCAGGTGGCCGTGGAGCTGATGGAGCTGCTGGGCGTCTCAGAGGACCATCTGGTGACCGGAGCGTACGTGGACCTGATACTGCAGGGACAAAAAGAGGCGTAAAGCGTTACAGTTACATTGTAACCAGGTTACAGTGACCAAAGTAGCCAAGAGTTTCAATACAATGTTAGTTTTGTGTGTGCTGATCTGTAAAAACTAGGAGGAAACATTCAAATAATGTCTGGATCTTTTTCTAAATAAATGTTTCTGGATTCATTCTGGATATTTTTCCAGTTTTTTGTCATGTTTATAAATATTCAGTTTGATTTCTACTGAATAGAAATTTAAAATGATCTCCTTCCTGCTGGGGATTTGTTGTTGCGTCATACAATTATGAACAAGTGATGCAGAGTCAAACTAGAACTGCAATAAATGAATTAGATTGACAAACAATCTGGTTAAATGTAATTAAAAGTGAAACTTTCAATGGCCATTTTTTGTATGAACATGACCGCAAACTAAAATCTGTGTAGGTTTTTGAATTAATCTTCATCTAAATTAACTAAATGTTATTAACCTTCAATTCAACAGGGGCGCTGTAATTCCACAATCATCAAAGCTTTCTATCCTACACGGTGGAAAAAGTTTCAACTGGAAAAAAACTGCATGTTCGTGTATAAAAAGCCAGAAGGTTATCACATTACAACATTTTATTTTATTTTGAGATTTCTTGTTTTGCACCAACACAAAGTAGTGAATAACTGTGAGCACAGTTGTCCATTTTTATTTAGAAATGAAAATCTCCGAAGTGCGGCTTACATTTGTATCCAGTCTCCTTTACTGTAAATCCACCTGTAGATTTGATTTGATTGTGGAACAAAGTAGCAACATTTGTTGCATTTGCATTTTTTTCTCTTTTCACACTGCACAAAGTTAAACCAGCCAAACATATTCCCCTCCTCACCTGTGAGGGCGCTGCACAAAGAACCACTGAAGAAGACACTGAGCGTAACTTCCTCCTTCACAAAATGTAAATAAAGATGTAAAGTCATCAGATTTTCCCAGTTGTTGTATTTCTCTTTTGTCTTTAGTAAAAGACCACAAGCCGTTTCTCCAGCTAGCGCTAGTTAGCATGTCTGTTTTGATTGTATTTATCCAGAATGCCTTGTGGTATAGTTCGCCTTCTGCTTTTGGAGCGGTCGCTGGTTCTCTTTCATCAGCGTATGCATTCAAACCGCGCCAAAGTTTATTTCAAGCAAACTGAGACCAAACATTCCCCAGCTAGCTTTTTGCATGTATCATGGGTCAGTGGAGTATCGCAAATCGGCTGGACAAGATTTGTACGTTTTTTTTATAGATATGTCTTAAATTACATTCATAAGGTTCTTATAAAGCATTTGAATTGGAAAAAACCTGGACAAAGCAAACACATCGAGGAATTAAAATTTTGTTTTGTCGCAGGGAGACAGAAATTGAACTTTTTGGGCTACATGTAAAACTTTGGATATGGAGATAAATCCAGGACGATCTTGTAAGAAAACCTGTTTAACGCTGGAGAAAACCTGAGACTGGGATGAAAACAACCATCCTGAACAAATAACCGGAGATTGGATGGGACGGTTTATCAAATGGCCCAATCAAAGTCCAGACTTGCATTCCCTACAGTCTGTTACAGGGAAGAAGAGCTGAAACTTTCTGTCTAGATGTTCAAAGACAACTGAGTTATAAACTTATAACATGAGGTGGTTATAAGATGCACACCACACTTTTCAGATCTTCATAAGTATTAAAAATTACACATAATTTCCCTCCATTTCTGCACTACTTTGTGTTGGTCTGTATTAGGGCTGAAACAATTAGTTGGATTAAACGCACTAAATCAATTATTGAAATAGTTAATTAATTTACTAATCAATTAATTAACTGGAGTATCCAGACTCAAAAAACTAAAATATTCAGAGCAGTAATTGAAAACTGGATAAAATATATTTACATTTCACATTTAAGATAAAAACACTGCTCTGTAAATATGACTTAGTTTTAGCTTCATCTGGTTCAATTAATGTACATTTAAACAATAACATGTTTATTTTCTGATTTTAAAAAATGAACCAAATCATTTGTTTACTACAATCATTTAATATATTTCAAATATAGTGTGAAAAAGTTTAAGTGGTTAAAGGAAAATCTGTAGAATTTGATATTTCTTTAGAATATTAATTGACTAATCGACTGGTAAACGGGCTCCTCCTCCTTGATGACATCATCACGTTGTACTCCACGCTGAGCTGTGATTGGACCGTGGGCTCGTTATGTTTTTGGCCGCCTCGCTGCATTATTACAGTCTTTAATCTGACACATTGGGAATGTTATCCCACAGAAATATGCTGCTGCTGTCTGAAGCAGCAGAAGCTGCAGAGCGTCCTTATGTAACCGTATGACGAACCCATTCAGAACATTTAAACTCCATCTGCTCCTGCTGTTTATTCACCAAAAGCAGATTTTAAGTCTGTCCTCGTCTACAAACGGTATCGGCAGAAGTAGAGGAGGGAAGCTGAAGATTACAGTTTAACTGATGAGTCACATCTGATCCCTCAGCAGCAGAGCGATCGTCTGAGTGGACGTTTGTTTCCCCCACTTTGTGCTGAAACTGTCATTTCAGACGGCATCACAGCAGCCAGCATAGAAAATAAACATTTACCAACATGGAGTTTAAGAGGAGAAGTTATGATTGAACCTCTTTCAGTCTGAACCTCTGATCAGATATCAGACATTATCTATCACTGATATCTGATCACAGACAAACTGATACAAACTCAGTTCTTTCTGTCCAGTTTTCTGTTTGTCTCTCCATCTGTTTTTATTTCTCTGGTTTTTTCCTCCTTTCTTTCTATTTCTTTCTCTTTTTGTCTGTCTGGTTTCCTTTCTTTCCGTCTTTACATTTGTCAGCTGGTTTTTCTGTCTGTTTTTCTTTTTTTATTCTTTTTACCTGTTCTTTTGTCTGTTTTTCTTTTTCCTGCCTTCCTTTCTTTCTCTCTGCTTTTACACCTGTTATTTCTGTCTTTTTGTTGGTCGTTCTTTCGATCTTTGATTGTATATTGTCTGTTTTTCTTTGTCTTTTTCTACTTTGATGTTTTATTTTTCTGTTTGTCTTTCTGTGATTTTCTTTCTGATTTTCCATCTGTTTTCTTTCTTTGTTTTTTTCTCTTTTTCTTTGTCATTTTTTCAATCTGTTTTTCTTTTGCCTGTCTGGTTTTCCTTCTTTCCTTATCTCTGTCAGTTGTAGATGGATTCTGTCCAGCGTTTTAATTTTCAGCCTCTAAACCTCATTAACTTTTATTTTATTTTGCGTTTCTTAGCTACTGCACCAAAACATTTGTATTAGTTATTAAACTGATTTCAGTTCAGCTCTAAAAGTTCAAATAGAATGTTTTTGATATTTAAACCAGCTTTAAAGATGAATTTCCTGCTTTATTGCATTATGAATTAGTTGAAGTGGTTATAAAGGACTGCAGTGAGAAACGGAAAATTTTTAGAGATTTTTTTTGTAACTTTCTTTGTATATTTTGTGTTTTAACATTTAAGCAGGAAAATTATTTACTTCACATGATGTGTTTGGGTTATTAATATTTATTGTCCCTAGTGGCACAGTGACTTCTAGATCGTTTTATGTTTTATATATTAAACAAGATTATTAAAATCGGGGAGTTTTTTTGGTAAATTAGTGTTTTCATCTCAGGCCAGTCAGATGTTTAGGGTGTATGAAAAACATGTCAAAACATAAAACTTTGTAGAATACGCTCACAAGACATTTTTAATAGTTAATAATTTATCATTACATATATATATACTGTATATATATCATGTAATAGCAATTTGAAACAGCCTTTTTTCAGTTCTTTTGTGTTTTTGTCTCTAATCTGTGGAAAGTTTGAAAACTTACCTTGAAATTGGATCTGAATCGTTGTCGTCTGTGTCCTCTTTTCTGTTTTCTACCACATTTTTTCCTTCCACTTAACTTTTTCAGGCAACATTTCTGCCTTAAAAATCTTTTTGTATTGGTTTTAAATGATATTCTGATTTTTTGAGGTTTTGTGTTTTCTTAGGTGTAATAAATATATGTACCAGCTTGATTTTTGAGCTGAGTTTCTGGAATAGATGAACTGTTTGATGGATTTCTGCTCCTTCAGTCTGAACACTGTAGCTGCTGCAGGCAGCGGCATGAATGAGGCGTTGTACAGTACGGCGCCTCATCACTGCAGCGCAGAGAGGATGGGGCTGTGGAGGAGGTGGGGGGGGGGGGGGGTTGACATGTGGAAAACACACCCTGAGTCACGTGACTCCGGCCACGTGCGATCCGACTGGTGGAAGCTGAAAGAATCTCTGAATCTGAAGCGTTTCGTTTTGAGTTTTGGACGAATAAATGTTCAGATCAGGTTCATGGTGGTGATGCCGCCGCCGCCGCCGCCGGTGTTTGTGGTGCTGATGCTGATGCTGGCTGGAACCTGAATCCCGGTTGCACCGTTGCCATGGCGACGGGGCCGCTCCTCCGCTCCTCTCCCCCTTCCTCTCTCTCTCTCTGTCTCTCTCTCTCTCTCTCCAGCTTA